>ML996092.1:600000-907784 GCA_010093895.1 Myriangium duriaei CBS 260.36
GAAAGGCCGAAACCGGATTTATTTCCAGCATTGCTTGTTGGAAATTCGAATCGAAATCGAGTTCAAATCACTCTTTTCCAGCAAGACTCATGATACCAATACTCTGAATCTTTCGATAGTTCAGACTCGTTCGTGGTCGTCTTCCTCTATTACTGCCGCAATACCTCGCCGCAATGCCTCGCCGCAATACCTCGCTGACATGATCCTGTGTTATCTTTCAAGCCAGCCATTCATGTATCATGCCCTTATCAACGCGTGGTTTGCGATTCATGCAGATGTCTTTTCCGATCAATCATGCAACGATTCCTTCCTTTCCTCATAAATTGGTAGTCTTGGCGCGAGGTCAGCATTTACTTGACTGGACGCGCAGCTCACCAAAACAATTCTTTCCCAAACTATGATTGTTAGGGCTTGGCCTAGATCGGACATGATGCAACGTTTCATTTGGTCGAGCTTCCATCTCCTAGGCTGTGACATAAAGACCATTATACCCATGAAAATGATTCGATAGTCCAGCGAGGTACTTGCCTGACGTTCGGGCTCTAAACAGGGCCATGCACAGACTCTTACGACCAGCTCTGAGATCAGGCTCCCCGATATCGGCACAATTACTCAGCATCCACAGTGCGACCAACAAACGATGCTTGTTGGTGAGGGTTTGATTATTTAGAATACCGGTATAGTAGAGAGGGGTTTGAGACTTAGGGAACTTGAGCTGGAACGAGCGAAAGCCCAATATGCACACGTGGCATGTATTAATAGCAAAAGCCCACACTGGTGACAGGAGTATTCGATATGTCCTTCAAAGCATTGTTCTAGCGGTACCACTTTACCATGAAGCGATCTGAGCTCTATAATATTTGTTTCTCAATAACCGAATAAGGGCCGTGATCTTTTCAGGTGTTCCGATCCTGATGCTGCTTAGCCTCTACCAGGTGCATAATCATTCTTCCAGTACGATGCAAATAAATCCTCAAACGGTACTGGAATATCCAGTAAGATACGATGCTGAATGCTTCGCTGGATTGAGTCATGCTACTTACCTGCTAAGCCTGTACACGATGGTCGCGCGAGTCATGATTGGTAGTCGGGTCAAACCGCTCTAGTACTACGCAAGCAACGTGGTGCTGCCGTTCGTTGTTTTTGTCGTCGTACGTCCACGTTGACGGTTGAAAGCGTGATTGCCCCCCTTTGGCCCCTCTACTCGTGTGTTTCGAATTTTTTCATAATTCTGTCTCACTTCTTGATTGTCTTTATATAATCACTGTCGCGCGTCGTCATATTTGCAAGCGCAGATCATTTGTCTCACCACCAACAACGCCAATCGCAAGCGCATTCTTGCGCAAGTGTTGGGTCCCGCCAAAGTTTTCAGTGGGTGATCTCCGCCCACCTCTGGGACGCCCGAGTTCCACGCCCTCTCGCTTGAGCCAATCGCCGGGCGCATTCGCATTCCCGCATTCCCTCCGCCTCCGCCGTCACAGAAACCCGCACCAGAACCGAACGAGGGACTGGATCGCCGTCATCCACCTCTCGGCCTTCAATTTCAATTCTGGATCGAGCACTCTCTGTTCTTTCCTCCCTCGTTCTCGTTCGTTACTGCAGCAAATACCTCCTGCGCCGCAATATTTCGTCCCTTACCAACGCCCGCAACAACACAACTCCCACAATGGCTGTCGGATCCGTCTTGGTGACTGGGTAAGTCTTTTGCAGTGCACCGCCCGCCCGCCTCGAGGCGTCAAATATACTCGGGCGCAAATGTTGCCAGCATGATGCGGAAACTGACATATTGCAAACAGTGGCACTGGCTACATCGGGTCTTTCACTGCCCTCGCTCTCCTCGAGGCCGGCTACGAAGTCGTTATCATCGACAACCTCTACAACTCATCTGAAGAGGTGGTCAACAGGATTGAGCTACTGAGCGGCAAGAGGCCAAAACTGTACAAGGAAGATATCACAGACGAGGCTGCACTGGAGAAGATCTTCGCCGAAAACCCGGAAATCAACAATGTCATCCACTTTGCTGCTCTTAAGGTCGGTCGCGAACCCACAACTCAAACTCTGGAATGTCCAATCTAACAATTCACAGGCCGTCGGCGAATCAGGCGAGATCCCTGTCGAGTACTACCGCGTCAATGTTGGTGGTACTATCGCACTCCTGCGCGCCATGACCAAGCACAATGTGACCAACATCGTCTTTTCTTCCTCTGCCACCGTTTATGGCGATGCCACTCGTTTCCCGGACATGATCCCCATCCCGGAACACTGCCCTCTGGGACCTACCAACCCCTACGGAAACACAAAGTACACGGTGGAGATGCTCATCACCGACCACGTGAACGCTCAGCGCGCGCTCGCCAAGAAGAACGGCAAGGACGTCAACGAATGGAACGCGGCACTGCTGCGCTACTTCAACCCCGCAGGTGCTCACCCCAGTGGCATTATGGGCGAGGATCCTCAGGGCATTCCTTTCAACCTTTTGCCTCTGCTCGCGCAGGTCGCCGTTGGCAAGCGTGAGAAGTTGCTTGTGTTTGGTGATGGTAAGTTTGCTGACAAAACTCCTTGTACTGAATATTTGCTAACTGCATTCAGACTACGACTCGCGAGATGGCACCGCAATTCGTGATTACATCCACGTCCTCGATCTCGCGGAGGGCCACCTGCTCGCCCTCAACCACTTGCGCCACGACCGCCCCGGCGTCCGCCCTTGGAACCTGGGTACTGGTAAAGGATCTACTGTTTTCGAAATGGTCAAGGCTTTCTCACATGCCGTCGGCCGTGATCTTCCTTACCAGGTGGTTGATCGCCGCGCCGGTGACGTTCTCAACCTTACCGCCAACCCTTCGCGAGCTCACAAAGAGTTGGAGTGGGAATGCTCACACACTCTCGTTGATGCGTGCGAAGATCTGTGGAAGTGGACCAAGAACAACCCTCAGGGTTACCGCGAGCCTGCCCCTCAGGAATTCGTCGACCAGATCCTGGCCGCACGCAAGGCAAAGAAGGACCGGGACTCCAAGATGGCTTTGTAAGCTGTCCGTATGCCATGACGAAACCACTTTTCGATTGCAACTGGAGATGACTTGTTAAGGATTGAACAAAAGCACGCAACACAGAGCCAGAGCTTTCTTCCCTTCTCACCTGTAAACGGTCATGAGCGGAAAGCAGACCTGCATTCTTGGACAAACGCATCGCGCTCTACTTTGATGACCTTTCTACTTTTTTTTAGAGCAGTACATAGACCGGCGAGGCGCATTTGGTGATCATCCAGCTTCGTGCTGTTTTGTTATGATAGTCTAATACCCATCAGAATGTCATTTGAGTTTGAACACATTTTTCGAAGATGCTTTCATATATAAGCCTATTAGTCTGCGAGTCAGCCATTCACTCTGCTTCTTTCATGTTGTTTCATTCATCCTAGGCCACTCGCGCTACTGCTTTTGCGACTCTCACTGCGCACTATCCGTCCAGCGCCTTTCACGCTGCGGCTTGCACTTTGCCACTTCATCTGGCTCGTCTACTGCGCTGCTCTTTTATTTCACGCTTTCACCTCGACTCTCACTTTTGACCTTTGACAGTCTTTCAGTGCATGTATGAAGCATCAATTAATCTCGCACTCCGATATGCTTGCATTGGTCGGTGTCCGCGTGCGACGAGCGTTGACCAATCAAATTCGTGGTTGCCACGAGAACGGCACCGTAACCCGAACCCTAGTATTTTGCCGTACACTGCGTCATGACACCCGCTCTCCCTTCTGACCCACCAAAGCGACCCGACCACTCTCGTTGCAACTCGAGCTGATATATCTATTTTCTATACCGACATGCGGCAGTGCTGAGAATCTTCACAACTCTTAATCATCCCTACATCACAATGCCGCCCAAAAGAGCCACCCGCGCCGCTGCGGCACGCCGCTCTCAGCCTGGCCAAGGCACATTGTCCTTCAGCAAAGGACAGGCAAACAGAGTCACAAAGCAGACGACCTCTCCCCGTGGAAAAGGCCTCAAGAAAGACCCATCATTACTAAAGGTCGAGTCGGACCAAAGCGAGACCACCGAGCCCGAAGTTGCATCCATCACTGCGCCCTCAGGTCCGCCAGCAGCAGCAGATCCCCTCACAAACGCCGCGGTGACAAAGACCGAAGATGTACTTGGAGGGCGCGCATCGCCTGAGCTTGAGGACGCTGCTCCCGAGCAAGATCCCGAAGAGGCCGAGGACGACGCAAATGCTCTGTCGATCAAACCACCCAAGATCAAGGCATACTGGCGACAGAAGGAACAAGCCAGGCTGGCGCCGCGAGTGCATCAGCAGGACTTGACGTTGAGCGAGAAGATCTTGCGGGAGTGGGATATGAGCGGCCAGTATGGACCTTGCATTGGTATTACTCGGGAGAAACGTTGGAGGAGAGCCCGCAAGCTTGGACTTGAGCCGCCTATGGAGGTGCTGGCTGTCTTGCTTGGAGGCCTGGACGGCGATGGCGCAGGGAAGGGCGCCGTTGAGGATCGCGCTCATGTTGATCTGTTGATGGGCAATCGTTTTGAGGTCATGGCTTGATGGACTGGGCGTTGGACGGACGGGTCAGCTAGGCATACGAGAACATGATACCACTTCTGGCCGGCGTTTTCGGGATTCAATGTATTATACGAGTTGCAAATAGAGCTTTACAGACGAAAACATAATGTCATATGATATTTGCTGCTAACAATTGCCATCAAAATAAACTCCGGTGCTGCATGCGCGAGATCGTGTAGCGCGAAGCGCGATATAGTGGTTGCATACGACGCCCACGTTGTGGCAATTTTATATTCCTGCTCCATCCATTCGACGTCACCAAGATCGTGCACCAACCCAATTGAAGCACAATCAACATGACTGACCCTGCTCCTGATAGCCCAGAGGCATTGATCCCCCAGTTCGTCTTCGAGCGCTTTCTAAATCAAGGTTAATCTCCAAACGCAATTTCTCCCTCTGCATACTCCGACTAACACCAATCCAGACAGCCACGGCCGCCGCGTCATCCTGGTCGGGCAGATCGCCTCCAAGCCAGCTCTTCTGACCATCGAGCGCGCCGCCTTCAGCACTTCCACGTCTCACCTCTCCGCATTCGTCTCCTCCCTCCGAGACGTCAAAAACCTCGGCGACAACGACATCTACCGGTGGTACCTCGCCCGCAGTGGCTCTCCCTCCAGTCCATCAGACTCCGTCCCGCACGACCTCAAGCTCAATCTCATCTACCCCTGCACGCCCAAACACATCGCCAAGTACACCCCTCAAAAATTGAGGTATGTCACCGAGACCCCCGCCATCTATGCCCAGCATGTGCGGCCCTGGATAGAGCAGCAGCGGGAAGCAGGCCGACTGACCTGGGTGTACAACATCCTCGAGGGACGGACGGAGCAGGAAGACGTCTTATTCCGATCATGGGATCTGGAGTCCACTGAGCCTGACGCCAAACGCCCCAAGCTAGACGGGGTCGATGACAGCATCGAGGACGACAAGCGCTTCCTCCTCCTGCCGGATCTGAACTGGGATCGGAAGACGATGCACTCTCTGCATTTGCTGTGTCTGCCGGCGAGGAGGGATAAGTGGAGCGTGCGTGACCTGAGAAAGGCGGATGTTCCGTGGTTGAGGGATATGCTTGCCCGGCTGAAAGCTGCTGTCGCACAGCTGTATGGCAAGGGAGGGGCGAAGGCCGGCATGGAAGAAGACGAGGCTGTTGAGGGAGACATGCTGAAGTTTTACGTGCACTGTATGTTTTATATGCTACTTAAAATGGATTGGTTGGGGCTGACAGGGAGACAGATCAACCGACGTACCACCATTTGCATATCCATATTGTGCACACGCATCTGGATGCTGGAGCTACGCAGGGAGTGGGCAAGGCGTTGGACCTGAATCTTGTTGTTGCAATACTTGATGCGCTGCCGGGTGAGGAGGCGAGCATGGCGGATATTCCGCTGTCCTATGCTGTGGGCGAGGGCTCAGAGCTGTGGGAGAAGGTCTGGGCCCCTTTGGCTAACGGGGATGCTGTCACGGCTTAGGGCACTGGAGCCTGGCGCACGTGGGTCGGACCTTGAGGCAGATAGTCTTGGGTGCCGATGGCCGAGTCTGCCTGCTGCACATTGTTGGTTCTGCCGTGGACTGCGTGCACCTACAACTCGACCAGACATGCTCAGAAGGACTGCTGCATCTGGCTGATACTCATCACTCGTACTAGTTTACACAGCAACGGCCGCCAGTCGCAGACTCAGCTTGGTTTCATTCAGCCCTTGTGAAGAGACCTGGCTGTACGCCAGCAACTCCATCGTTGTCGTCGACGACTCCTAAGCTAGTCGCGACCCTATGCAAAGTGACACTCAGGAAAACCGGGACACTCGTTTCAGCACACTGTTGTTGTCCTGCAGTACCGCGCGCGTGGGGTAGCGATATAATATCAGCCACAACCAGTCTAGCCTCCACCACCCCTGTCGGCTGCTCTACCTCATGCACAATGCTGAATGCGCAATCCCGGTATCCTCTCTGGAACCTTCTTCACATGCAAGCCTCATTAGCTACCTCCACCCCCATCATGTAGGTTTGGCTCTGGAAATAAGCCGACAAAGACTATAGACTTCTTTGCGTAGCTGTTTGATACATAGATTTGTCGCTCTGGACCAGCAGAAAGTCCCCGATGTCCGTCATTAGATCCTTGTCTCCCCCTTCCCCTACTCAAACAGAGCTGTTATGATCCATCCAGAGCTCCGTCTAGACAATATATCTCGCTAGGCGAGGCTGGATCGCAGCATAGCCCAATAGTGGACCCAGTATCTAGCCACAGACACACACAGACACACACACACACACACACTTGCTTCCTCCATGATGCACGACATCAATGTCTCATACCCCCTTTACCATGCCCGTCCGGAAGGAAGGATCCGACTCCACTCGGCAGGAGCCGAAGACTCGAGATCCCACAGAAGTCAGTCGTGTGACATGGATAATTCCTCGACTTTCACAGGGTAACGAACGGAAGGATGAAGGGAGGGATGCGTGTCTCATCTACCCTTAATCCTCCCGCGACGCCACGATCTACGCTCTCCCCACCACCTGCATCCATCACATGCACAAGTCTACCAGTCTTCATAATTTCAATTGTTTTTTTTATTCCATTCGGCCCGTCTCTGGGCATTGTTTTGACTAGCACCCGTTCGTAGCGGGGGCGGTATCTACATCCTCCTATACTTTTTTGATCCTCCATGCCTGTTATTCAAGCTAATGATATATTCCTCCCAAATGTACTAGTGATACAGGTAATGCTGTCATTCCCCCTGACTCTACTGGAATAGTGGTACAAGCGATCCTGTTACATCCTGCTGCCTTATGTTGCTATACCCATTTCCCTCTCATGGTGGTATGCCGTGGCTCAATATACAATAGTAGTAGTAAAGGTCGTGTCGGTCGTTAGATAGTACAAAGTAAAATGCTTGAAAGAATAAAGACGCTGAATGTTGTTGATGATGGTGGATGTCACAGGGCGCCGAAGTCCCTCTTCATGCGCTCGTGTTCTTTCTCCATGTCCCGTGTCTTGCCCACTGCCAACCGTCCCGAGGCGACGCTCATCTTCCGCTTCTCGTCATCGTCTTCATCGCTGCCCAGGTCGTCGAGCCAGGACTCGCGGCGATCAAACCAGTCCTTGGTCTTGGTGGGCGAGGCGTTGTTCTCTGCGACAGTGTACGTACTATGCTCTCGGGCATGAGCCGCCGCAGCACGCTCCAGTGCCAGTCGTTCGGCTGCGTAGTCGGCTTGCAGAGCGGCGCGGTCGCTAGCGCCGGAGAAGACGCGGCGGGGAGGTGGGCGCTTGACCTTGATCGTCTCGAGGAACTTGCGGGCGCCAGAGCCGCTGCTGCTTGGGCGGTCTTCCTGTATTGCCGAAAAATACGAGCCAGGGACCATGCCCTGGGCAGTAGATACATTGCGGCTCACGGAGTTCGACTGTTGATGGATTTGGATCATGGCGCGCTGGAATTCGCCTGAGGTCGCCTCGTTGGCGGTGTGTGATTGCGAATGTGTGCCCATGATTTGCCAAAACTTGAAACTGCCGAGGACCGTACCGTCGGATCCGGGGATGTTTTTCCAGGGCGTCTCACGCCAGCAGAAGATGCAGCAATCCACAAAGCCCATAACAGACAGGCAGCAAGGACCGAGGAGGGAGATGGCGAAAATAGGGTGCTGAGCGTAGTAGTCGGAGTAGTTGAAACAATGTTGCAAGAAAGGAATGACCATCAAGATCATGTATGTGCATGGATAAATGAACAAGAGGCGAGTTTGGCGCTGGATCGCACGGCGGCGTGACTTTTGTGTGGCTTCTGCTGTTGACGTGATCTGGACAAGCTGTGCACCGTTCTCGCCGTCAACAATCTCAGCTGCACCAAGATCGGCCGAAGTGGATGCGTCGTTTGCCAGCTCCGGGTCCTGACGCCCCGCAGCGGAAACGGGATGTAATGTATCGCCAGACAGCTCGCGTCCGGGTTCGGATGTAGGCGTTGTCTTGCTGAGGTCAAGGTTGAAGTCGCCAGTGGAGGCACTGCGGCTAATAGTAGAGTTTGTGGAGAAGGGGATTTGGAGCGATGGTAGATTGCGGTGTAATTTTGGCTTCACCAATCGCTTGACCTGATCGCTGGTAGATGGTCGACTTTGGTTGGAACCATCGGAGCTACTCTCGATCTTTCTGGCGAAAACAGAAAAGCCAGCGCCGACGCGAACGTAGATGCGCATTGCGGTTACTGTAACGTAAAGCCAGACGAGATAGCGCGGGATCCAGGATAGGGCCAGTCGGTACCAAAATGGTCGGATCGGTAGGGTACAGAATGCTCCTTGCGACAGGTAGCCGCCGGCCTTATTGATGAATGCAAGGGCGGCCATGAAGCAAGGCAGGACAATCCAGACAACATAGACGGCATACCGGACGCGATAAAGGCCGTCAGGACCGAACCAAGTACTAGTGGGATTGAAGATTTGTAGAGACATGTGAAGAGACATTAGAAGAATCGCGAGATCTGGCGTCGGATTAGCTGGGACAGAAAAGAGCATTGCAATTGTGTGTAGACGCACCACACGACTCAAGCCCAGCTTGCAGAAAAAACCCTCCGACATGACAAAAGGCGGAGCCGGATGCTATGCCACCCACGCTGAGAGATACGGCAGGGAAGACGAAGAACCACAAGGATTTGAACATGTCGGCTGTGAGAAGAAGCAGCACCAAGGTGCGTCTGAAATTCCTTGCCATTATGGCAAACCAGTAGAGAGAAACCAGAGTCGCAACAAGGCTAAGGCAAGCCACGGATGCAGAAGCATATTGAATAGCCAGCTTCTGCTGGTTTGTGAACAGCGAGTTGACATCGAGACCATGCGATCCGAGACCCATGTTGTCGCTTGGGTCAGAATCTCTTCGGGTAGGTGAAGAAGAGGAGGATACTATAGGAACGACATGTCGAAGTAGGAGCTGAATACCGTGCTCAGACGGGACGAGTGGCGTCGTCGCTATTGGGAATGCCATGACCGTTGAGGGGCCGGCAGGGCGAGAAGTTGTTGTGTCGGCAGGCGACGGGCGCCTTCCAACGTCCCCCAGCTGCAGTCTGGACTCATAAGCCAAGAGGTTTCTGCAGATGATTTGTTTGTGGCATGCAGATGGATTCTGTGTGGTGTGTAGAGGCGAGGAAAAATAAGTGGAAAGGTTCAAATGGTTACGAGATGTCTACCTTTGAAAGTATCACCCCCACGACCCGTGATGAGGACCCACGAGGAGATGCAAAAAATTCATGCCGGCCGGAGCAGGTTCGGAGAATGGTGAAGGTACGAGAACACAACGGCTGCCTGAGTAACCTACCAAGTATTCTGTGCTGATTACTGAGGCGAGGGCGAGGTTCGATGATCGCGATAGGTGCGATGATGGGAGCGCCGGGCGCATGCTTTCGCAATACCGGTGTAACGGTTATTGGCGCCATGCGAGGCATGAGATCGGCAGAGGAGTCGGTGAGCCTTGTCTCCCTGGCGGCCGCGTAGGGCACAACGGTTTACTTGCCCAGGCCCATACATCGGGGAGGGCAGAGTTTTGTGTGAAGGATGAGAATGGACACACGGGAATTGATGGGCTGTGTGCTGAATCTATCGACTCGTATGCAACAACAGTCTTGCTGGTCGGCTCGGGACAAGGGGGATGGATGACGGATGATGGATGATATGCCGTGCGGTGTGTGGAGACAAGGAGGAGAGGAAGTGACGGTGAGGCCCACTTCTGGATCCGGTAAGCCTCCCGAGTCCCAAAAGTTCCAAAAGGCCCCTTGGAGCTGCACTGCGATGCGGGTCATCTGTGGCCAAGCCACACACATCAGCGATGTGGTGCGTGTCATCGCCTTGACAGCGCCCTCTTCCTGCTTTGGGATTTTCCCCTGCCCGCACGAGCCCGCACGCAAACCCTTATGTCCGTGTTTGAAGACCCCGCAGCCGGGTGATTTGTGCTTCAGCCTTCAGGAGAAGCCCGCGTGCCCTGCATGCGGCAATCCCGGGGGGATTGACAAGGTTGCATTCCACCACAAAGTCATTCAGCATAACATTGCACATCTCCGGTGCTTTCCTGCATCTTGGTACAGCGGCCATGATCCGCATCATCCTCCCGGTTGTGCCGTCCCTTCCGCCTTTCTTCCGTGCTTTCTAGCAACACGGTCCCCCGACCATGGGGTGTTCTCGTCACGGTCGTAACGGACCTTCTTCCGGAATGTACACCAGAAATTTGCTCTTACCCTTCAGCTTCAATACTCGTCTTTCGATCGGGAACAAATTCGTGGTCACTCTGGGCGAATGCTAGTTTGGATGGCTTGTTCGTATGGACCCGTCTTCAGGGGCCGCTACTCAAGAATTGACTCCACTGCCTTGATCTGACTGACTCAAGGTTCGCCTCCACCACCGTTTCAGTCCACTTGCACTGGCGGACGAACCCAGACCCGTTCAAGCTCGCAGACTTCCAATTATAAGAGCTGCCCTCTCGAATTGACTCAACCGAACTGCTGTGGTGGCACGAAGAGGCCATTTTTGGATTATGCTTGTGGCTTGAGGACTCGACCCGCCTTACTTTAGTCAAGGTTCTGCGCCAGAGCTATCAGGCTAAACCTCAATTCTCCACCTCCTGCCTGTTCCTCACGCTTTAGGAAGCTCCTCACGCCCAGATCCAGCGCCCTCTCGCTCAGCACATCCTCCTCCGCATCGAGCTGCCCTCTTTTCAACGGGCCCGTTCTGCGCCCGTCCATCTCCCACAAGTTGCCTTCCTGTGATTTGACAAAACACACGTAGTGAAGGTCCACTTGATCCTCGGCTGCCGGAGCGGCCGTATCACCTCCCCCAGCCGCCCCCTGATGTGCCGCTTCCAATGCGTGCGATTCGTAGAGCAGGTCGGCTCGCTTTGATGGTGTCAAGGGAATCGCCTGCTTCAATAGTGTCGCGAGGTCTGACTCGGGCTTGATCATTGCTCTGGCCGTGCCGTTGCTGACACCATGAAGCAGTCCAATGAGCCCGCATGCATTGCCAATGGTCTGCTTGTACCAGATGACTTCCTCGTCCGGTCCAGATCCGCTATATTCAGGCTTACCGCTGTCCTCTTCGCGTCGGAATTTCTCGTATGTATCGCTGACGGGAAACACCAGCAGCAACGCATGGGCAGGACGGGGTACGAACTCCAATAGCGATGGATCGTCGATGCTGTACACATCGTGGAATCCCAAGGACTCTGGCAGACCGAGCTTGTGCATCAACGAGTTCATGACCTCCGGATTGTTCTCTGATGGCCGTGTCAGTCTACCGCCGTCTGGCTATGTGCGGGGCTTCACCCACCCAGAGGCACGAATCGCTTGCGTGACAGTGGTACATCCGGGTTGTCCCCGTGCGGATCTGCTGATACGTGCGACATCCTGTATGCGAATGAGCCGACTAGATGCCTACGAAAGTGGATTGGTGATTTGGTACGAAATATAACAAAAATCGCACAGGCTCCAGCGTGATCCCAATGCCCCGCCTTTGCCGCCAAGCCTCACCCACGCCCTTCATCCAGTCACTTGCGGTCAATTACGCATCTAATCTTCTCTCAAGGCTCAATTGTTCGATTGTCCTCCATATCTCAGTCCGTAAGCTCATTGTATTTGTTGCCATCATTTATATCCCTTACTTGGCACTTTCAGAGCAAGGTTTCATATGGTGGTGCCCCTCTTTCCTGATCGGGAAGATCCGTCAAGCTATATCTTTCCATGGGCCAGCCTTCTCACCTCTGCCTTTCCGCACTGCAATCCCGTGAAATGTATTCCTTACTTCCCACGAAGGTTGAAGACTTAGTACTCCACGGGAAGATAGTTGTCGAACGGCATTGTGACATCCCTGAGGAATGCTGAAAGTTCTGCTATATCTGAACAAAGTCAGCGAAGGAAATTTCTAAGAACCATGAGGGGATGTATGATATTACTCTGTGACATCACCAGACCGTTATTGCCTTATGAAGATTTTGTTGGCCCTTTCTCCCAAATTCAATGCGAGGATACTAGTCGCGGCCTCACCATCTTCTGACCCAGATTGGTTGAACGGTGGGTTCCTAATAGACTTCACCGGAGTATACTCCGCTCTCTTCCCACACGCTTCGCCGCCATGTTTTGCTTTTTTCATGTTGCAGCTGCAAGGAGAACATGCTCATCGCGAATTGGGTTTGGTCGTCTCTCGGCGTCATTCCCAACTCTCAGTTGGCGTCAACGAAGTGAGCAGGCCAGAAAGCAAGTGTACCACCAATTTTGTCGTGAATGTTGATGCCAGGTAGTAGACGATAGTCCCATCTCAGCTTTTCTCGCCACATCATATGACCTCCATCGTCCCCTTCCATCGCATGAACAGCATGCAAGTGCCAAAAATGGTTGAGTTAGCTTCGTAAGCATTAGTCCTACGCAGCCACAACGCAAGCGTTCAACCCATTAAGGTCGTCCGGCCTTTCTCATGCATCACATCGACCCAGAACGTTCTATCCCGTGCCATTCCGAGGTCCAGCCTCGACCATACTTCCTGCAGCACCAGCACCATCGCCGCAATAGGCTTCGCGGGCAATTTGCACGCGAACCCCGCGAGCCTATCCATGACGAACGCACGGGCGTGCACAACCGAAGTCCTCTCACTGCCCATCACGTCAGGACACCGGAGCTCCGCAGCCGCAATCATGAGGGGCAGGAGCTGCTGGAAACACGTTCCTGACGATGACGGGATGGATTGGAAGAGCTTTATCGTATGTAAGGCGAGGGCGGCGCAGAAGTCTATGGACAGAGAAGGAAGGAAGGACATAATCTCTGTGTAGAAGGAGTCAAACAGTGATGGGTTGTCTGAGGTGAGCCTGAGCTGGAGGAGGAGTGGGAAGACCCTGTATAGCTCGAGGAGGGCAGCGCAGCGGTAAATGGCAGACATGGTGAGAGAGTCGCTGATGGAGGTCGTTTGGTCGCCCGTATCTTTGATGTCCTCGATGGCTGGAAGTCTGACGGCGAGGAGTTGGTTTTCTAGAGATGTTGCACGCTCGAAGCTGGTGAGTTGCGCTGAAATATCGTCTCTCTTGCGACGGCTTTGTTGACGGACAAGGCGGCCGACTTCTGCGACGATGATGCATATCTGAGGGGTGACGCCAGTCCATGGGTGAGGTATTAGGGGCGCTTTTCCAGGTACGTTCCTTTCTTTCCTTTGTGTGTCGTCGTTATCGGCCGGTCTCAAAAGAATCTGCTCCGAGGTATTTGGCCGATCGGGACTAGTTGTGGTATCATCTCCAGACACAAAGCTCACTAGCATCTCCCAGTATATCAGCGACTCTGTGAAGAACTCTTCTAGGCCATGATCGCTATCATCAGTAGGTATGGAGGTGCTGCAAGACTTCTGCATGATCAATGATCGAGCGATCTTCAGAAGAGGCAATCCCAGATCGCTACTGTTGTGCCAACTATTGGTGGGACCAAGCAGCAATAAAGTAAGTAAGAGCCACTTTGGATCAGCACAGCCCGAGCGCACCAGTTCGAGGTCCTGACGAAGGTGCTCTTGAGCACGTTGCTGCAGTAGGGCGCCAGTATCAGCCATCGCCGGTATCGTGTTGGCCAGATGAGCGGCGGCCATAGCCTGTACAGCAAAATAGATTGGAGCATGGGACTGCCAAGTTCGGGCAATCAAAGCCCTGTATGGGTTTTTGGCAGAGTCAAAGAAGGAATAGATGTTGCAGACATGCCCGAAATAATACTCAACCAACTTGCAGCTCTTATAGCTCAGACCTTGAGGGACAGTAGATGGTGATAGCCTATAGAAACGCTGGAGGAGTTGCCGCGGTGATCGTTCGTCGCTTGATTGTGTCCCTTCGCTTTCGACTTGTTCAGAGCCAGCAGCAATGTTGTACGGTCGCGCATCCAGACAATCATCGGCAGAGATCGGAAGTTCCGCTGGTGAAGTCGACAAAGCACCTTCTTTCTCGCGTTGTAGTGTAGACCCGCTACCTTGTACTGATGTTATTGGCGCCAGGAAGACCTCATGCTTCGCGGACCATTTGAGCGATTTGTTGTATCCAGGACAACTTAGACGCCTAGCTTTGCAGTTGTTACAATGTGGCTTGGTCTCATCACACTTGAGCTGCGGATCTTCAGGAAAATCGCCATTGTCGAAGACGTCGAACAGTTCTTACCCGCTTCAATCTGCAAGTCTGGCAACCGTCGCGGGATCTTTTGTGCCTCCGAGTTGCGTCTCGTGGCATTCTCGAGCGTCAATCAGACCCAGAGTTCCGCTGACATCGGCCCCGGCTAACCTTTTTGTCGAGCTCAGGGTATGATATCGACGAATACTCGATCATCAGGAAGTGGAGCTGTAAGATAAGATCGGAAGACAGGCGCGGGGTAACACCGGTGGCAAGCGGATCAAGGAGGGTCAGACAGATACCACAACCTATACTCGTACCTTTGTACTTATACAGCCAACATATCTCAATGTAGACTTGAAACGACTGGAACAGAAATTGCGCCCAGTGGAAATATTCAGGAAGCAGTCGAAAGAAATGCTAGAGGTACCTGTGGCCCCGCAACTTGGTTTCGCACGCCACCCCGTCAGCTTCGTTCCGGAGCAAGCCTTGAAAATACCATGTGTCTTCGAATTCAGCAGTCTTTCACAGTTCAGTATATGGAGCCAGGGACTCGGCAGGGATAGACAAAAAGATTTTATTCCTTGACCAGTCAGCATTGATATGGTCAAGAGCAAGTATGCAATGTTATGAATTTTCTCAGCTGGGGCCTGAACCCCACGGATCCCCTCCGCGAACCTCGGGACCAGCCTCCTTCTCGAGCCGGGCTTGTCTTCCTTCCCTTCTTATGGGAAGAAGCCAATTCACAGGCACCAATCAAATTGCTTGTACGATTACATTATGGCGCTTCGCTACCAAAGACAGATGATATTTCATGCTGGTTAGATACTCTTATGAAGATACTGATGTTCCTTTCTTCTCCTCACAGCCTAACCCTATTACGTATCCATGCTGGAAAGTCGTCAAAGAAACAAAGAGGTCCAGCCTCATTCTTGCCACTAGCTCGAGATCAAAACATGAGCAATGCCGCAACTACAACGAATACCATGGCGGGGTATGAAGCGGCTCTGGAAGGGGATGCGTGGCCAAGGAAAGGCACTACACCGGTCGGTAGACTCGAGTTGCTAATAGAAGCCCCACTGCCAATTGCAGCGCCACCTGCAGCCGGGAGAGCGCGGATCAAGGTCGAGATCGTGGGTGAGTAAACATAGCTGCCAAAGGACGATGATGGGGATACGGAAGCGCCGGGAATTACCGAACCAGCGGCGGTTGGAAGAGACAATCCAGCTCCGGACGCGACCGGGCCGATGTTGTTGGCGACAATGTTCAATGTGCCCGAACTGCTGATGGAGATGAAAGCCCCAGCCGACGACACTGCCGAGAAGAACGGAGCCAATGGTGATGGAATCGTTCCTCCCGTCGCTACGGACGACACAGCTGATAGCAGAGAAGACGTGCCACCGGTGGCCATCATACTCGATGCACTGGCAGCCAGCTTGGAAGCCGCACCTGGATCAAAGACGGAGCTTGTCGGGAAAGAAGGGCGGCCAGATGATGCAGACGATGCACCTGCGCTCACTCCGGAGGAGATGCTAGCGGATAGTCTGAAAGCCGCACTTGGATTGAGGACTGAGCTTGTCGCGGCAGAGGAGGGAGCAGATAACGGAGGTGATACGCCTGTGGCAAGCACGCTGGAGAGACTGGCTGAGATTCTGGAAGCCGCGCCTGGATTAAACACAGAGGGGATGATGCTGGAAGAAGCAGTAGAATGTGGAGATGATACCAACCCTGTCGCTCCGGTGACAGAAGTTGGCGTCGAGGCACCCGTGAGGCCAGAACCTGCCAAGGTCGCCGCAGATGTGACACCGATTTGAGATGACACCAGGCCACTAAAGGGTGATGTTAGTCCACTGATCGCCGTAGGAATGCTGCTGATAGGCGACACTGAACCAAAGGTCGAGACCGGAGAGGTGCTGATGGGAGTTATCACACCGACAGATGGAGTCAAAGGCCCGACAGAAGCAAACGATGCGGAGGCTGGGCCCAAGATGAAATCGCTGCTAGTGGTGGTAGCAGTAATTGTGGACGTGGAACCAAATCGTGTACCAGTCGCAGCAGACAGTGCAGACGACACAACAGATGCCGCAGCTGCAAACGCCACTGTTCCGCTCGCGAATGTCAAGGTTGATGCTGAAGGATCGGTTCCTGTGTATGCAATTGTCATCACCGTCATGGAAGTGTAGACAGAGTTGGGAAAAGTGATCGTGGAGATGGCGGTGGGAAGTCCGATAAAGGTTGTGCCACTCAGGAGTGCAGGGTCACCAATGATACCGCTGACGAGACCACTATTGCCGGACAGAACTCCAGAGACGACATTTCCCGCCGGTGACAAAACTCCACCCACGAGGCCACCAGATGCTGAGTTCACGTTTCCAGTCAGACCACTGGCCGCAGAAGTGACGCCGCCGACGAGTCCGCCTGCTACAGAGGGAAGGCCGCTGATAAGACCTCCTACTGCCGATGTGAGGCTTGCGAGCACACCAGTACCAGGAACTACTCCGTTGAGGATGCTGGTGACTGCACCGATTGCATTCGAAACCGCAGGATCGCTTATGCTGGCTGCGGCAGTGACAACTCCTGGGATTCCTGAGGCAACTTGATTGAGCAGTGTGGCCACAGCAGTGGGATCCGCAAGGCCAGCCGTGACCAGTCCTGCGGCTGAGGAAAGCGCAGACTCAATGATCGAAACCTCCGGGATAGAGACGATGGCGGTAGCTTGGCTGGCTACGGCCGTGGCAGCGCTAGTAATGGCGGCAACTGCAGCGGCGGGTAGAGCGGTCGGCAGAGCATTGATGACACCACCCCCAGAAGTGATGGCGAGCGGCACAAGAGTTGAGACAGCGGCATTGGGTGCAGAGAGGCAAAGACCAGATTGGAAAATTCCCAGACAAAGCGACGCCGAAACATCAATACCCGGGAGGCCGAGAAGGCCGGGATCAGCTGTGGCCTGCGGAGTAGCAGCTGGATCCGATGTGTAGCAGACTCCGTCAGTGAGGATACCCAGACAGACCGCAGCAGTGGCAGCGACAGTTGGGAGGATCAAACCGAGAACGCTGCCAGGAGTTGCGGCAACCCCAACGCTAGCACTGAGCACAGCCCCGGGCAAAGTTGCCAATCCACCGAGCAGTCCCTCAACGCCACCGGTGCCAGCACCGGCTGTTGTGGCTGGTGTAGCACCAACAGGCGTTGTCGTCGATTGGCAAACACCATTGACAAGTACTCCAAGACAAACTGTGGCGGCAGCATTGACGATGGGCACCGAAGCGGTGGCTTGGACGACAGCTGAGGCAATGTTCCCAAGTCCCAGAAGGCCGCCTCCGACCGGGGGCGTTGTGGCGGCAGCAGCCGCAGAAGTGCTTGGACCAGCGGCAACTGGTGGAGTAGGAGTTGTGGTTTGACAAACACCGTTGACCAGAATACCGAGACAAACAGTGGCGGCAGCGTTGACTATCGGAGCCGATGCTGTAGCCTGGATAGCTGCTCCAAGGACGGTTCCAAGCCCCAGAAGTCCATTCTCAGGAGCGACTGGCGTAGTGGCGATCTGCGTTGAGGATACACCTGGAGCAGTAGTAGCTGGAGCAGCAGGCGGGATTGGTGTGGTCGACTGGCAGACGCCATCGACCAGTATTCCGAGACAGACGGTGGCGCCAGCATTGAGGAGTGGGACTGTGGCTGTGACTTGCACAGCCGCATTCAGGATGTTTCCAAGCCCAAGAACTCCACTTCCTGCTACAGGTGAAGTCGTGGCTGGTGGGGCTGCAACAGGTGGTGTGGTCGGAGGGGCTGCTGCAGCGGCAGAGGGAAGAGCGTTTGTTGGGAGGATAGCCGCAGCGGGAGCAGTGATTGCAGGGGGAGTTGGCAAGGCAGCAGGGGCAGTGGTTGGTGGACCAGCATAGGCAACAGATCCAGCTGCGGCAGAGATGGTCGACTCTCCAGGGACGGTGTACTGCAATGGAAACGGTCAGGAAAGAAGACTTTCGACAGCCATCCGGACAAACCCACCACATATGATTGGGTGACAACACGGAAGGACGTGAATACATTGGGAGCAAGTGGCACCACTGACATGCCCGAGGTGGTAGTGCTGAAGATCTGGACAACTGAAGCACAGCTTAGTTCGGGCCGATGATTGGAGCCGTGGATGTGACAACTTACGATTACCAAGTCCGCCCAGCTGTCGAGGCTCAAGGACCGGAGCTGCAGCCGACAGGCTGGCCGCCAGGGCCAAGGTGATCGATCGACGGAACATGGAGATGGAAACGGATGACTGATGCAGGGAAAAAGGTTGGATAGCGGGAATGCCGAATAACTGGGAGACAATCCAAAAAAGGCGCTACAGCCTGAAAACGAGTGGAAGGGCAATGCAGAAGCAAATGCAAAGTGAGATGTGAGGAGAGCAAAGGTGAGAAGAGAAAGCTGAGTGACGAGCTGATGAAATACCTTAGAGTAGTCGACATTGTGGTGATACGACTGTATCGAGAAGGCACGAAGGCTGCTTCCGACTGTTTGGCCTGGGTGAGGGTCTGGGGGAATTTCTCTGAGGAAGGAAAGCTGGACGGCGGCCTATACAGGAAGTCAGAGGCTCAAGTTCCGGAGTCCGACAAGGGAAGGCTCGTGCAGGCAGTGACAGGCAGCCACGGACCCACCCGATTTTATCTGAAGCATGCAAGGCGCAGATCGTACTGTAGGTACCAAGTACTGTAAGTGACACCAACTTTCATTCTCTGCATGTTGCACACTTGGTTACAATCAGTCATTTAATTTCGTGCACGTTAGGTCAATGGCTGCAAGTAGCGAATATTTTGTGCGCAGAAATGGCTGGGATTTGCATACTCGGTGTAACCTGCAAACCTGCGGACTCCGGTGGTTGGTGGTGCGACTGCCAATGCTAGACATGATATACTTGCATTAGAATCCCCAGCCGAATTGCAGGTACACCCGCAAGATCGCATTGGTCCGGTTTCATCTCCGAGCACGGAAGGCACCCCTGGTCCTATTCTTCGTCGCTTCTGTCCTCATTGGGTCTATCGCTGTATGGTTGAGCCAATTGCACCATTTGCACGACCTGCACCTGCCGCCGCAATTGACCCGGGGAGTGTCCCGCAAGTCCTCCACTGCCAGCCATATATTCTGTCCTCCCTTCAACTTCACTCTTCTTCCTCTTCTCACCACTCTCAATCCATTTCCATCACAGCTCCTGGACCTTTTGCTCCAAATTGCTATCGTATCAATCATCATCCACTCCAGCAACCCCTTTCAGCTCACTCATCACCGCTCAAGCTATTCCTCTGGTCAGTATGGCTGCTCTTCGGTGACTGCAAGTGAGTGTGATTCACTGACACTCCTCATAGCCCTCGATCAAGATGCAGTTGAACTTGCTCATCACCACTCTGGCTGCGGCCTTTGCCTGTGAGTCTCCTCGACCGTTCTTCACCACCGATGATGGACTGACATTTGTTCCAGCTACCGTCTTTGCCCAGGCTGGTGAGACATGATGACCAACCCCAATCTGAACACGAGACTGACTCGAGTAGCGCCCGCGACAGTCACCGTCACTTACATCCCGGACTACTGCCAGACTGGAGCTCCTCAGCCTCCAGCTCCACCGGCTCCACCTGCCCCTCCGGCTCCTCCTGTTGCTCCCCAGCCTCCAAACGCTCCCACCACCACTGTGCTCACCAGTGCGATCGCGACCATTACCCCTACCCCAGGCTCTACCGTTGTTATCTCCACCGAAATCACGCTTCCTGTCCCTGCCCCCACCCAGCCTGGACAGCCCGGACAGCCAGGTCAACCAGGCCAGCCTGCTCCTCCTCCTGGCCCGCCTGCTGCCTCGACTGGACCCGGTGCTCCTGGTGCTCCCGGAAACCCTCCTCCCAACGGTCCTCCTGGCTCTTCGACCCCCCCACCTGGCAGTCCCGGGAATCCGACTTCCACTCCCACCAACGGCAGCCCTACTCCCACTCACCCCAACCCAAGCTACTCTAGTCCCTCCACTTCGGCTCCGACTCATTCCGGCGCTGCCGCTGCTTTCAACCTTAAGTCTGGCATGGCTTGGTCAGGTGCGGTTGTGGGAGTTGCCATCGCCGCCCTCTGAGCCACTTGATGGAAGGAAGTGTGTCATTGTCCAACAGCGACAACCCGCTGTGGACACTTTCGTTTGAAGTCGAACAGCACTCCGCCAAACAGTTCATCACCTTCTTGGAAGATAATGCAGCCACTTGAGCCACCCGTAATGGAAGACGAATGGGGGATAAGGCAAGAGGAATGGCTTTCAAGTTTAGCGAGCTTCATCGTAGCAGACAGATCTTGATGTCATGCACTTGGCCGAGGGCCTTTTGATCCATTAGTCCTTCTATGTGCTGTGCCTTGACTCGTGCTGGTGATCTGGCTGTATCATACCCGTGATTGCTTCTTGTGGTTTATGATATTGCGAAGGCGACAGGATCCATCCGACTCATCTGAACAATGGCCACACTCCTATCTATAGTCTGGCATGAGACAAGACAGTCTTTCTCCGTTGCGATAACTCACAACCCGTCAGGTAGCAAGTATATCGTGCCATTGAAGCAGCAATCAAGATAGTAGAGTCTTGGAATTCCTAGCTTGGTGTATGAGCTACCAAGTCAACAACGCGGCTCCAGGCCTCGCTTTCATCAGGACAAGGGTGGCAACGGTATGAACAAAACTCCACCAACACCACCCATTTCATCCGTCGGATTTCATCCCTGTCGGATTGTTCTTCCGCTCTCAACAGTGGTGTCTGACAAGAATCACACTTATTTCCCCTCAAAGTCAAACCTGCCCAACCCCGCCCCACCAGCAGCAGCGCGACTCTCCAACCCGCCATCAGCACCAATCCGCTGGTTCACAATCCGCTCCGCCACCTGCCTCCCCTCCACCGCGCCCGGCCCAGCACCAATTCCATCCCTCGCCAACCCATCAATCATCCTCGCATCCCTCACCTCCTGCAGCGCCGCCTGGCTCGACGTGGGCGTGAGCGACTCTCCCCTGTTCTTCCCCGCCAATGGACTCGCATACGCCGCAGAGCTACGCGCCGGGGTACGCGCGCCCTCGCCAAACCCCACCAGTCCTCCGTCATCAGACCCGCCGCCAACACTGCTCCGGTCGACATCGACTTCCATCCCGTCGCCTGCGTCGCTCATCTTGTCCCCTACATCGCTCACGCTCCCGGACGCCCAGGTCGTGCGCCCGCCTACACTGCCTGTGGCGGAGGCAGAGCCGACGGTGCTGCGCTCTTTCGGGAGGAGAGGGTTACCGGCTGCGTCGAAGTAGGAGGTTGAGGGCGGGGCGGCGACGCCTGGGGTCAGGCTGGAGACGGGGGTTGGTTGGCGGGCGGTGGCGACGCGCTCGAGGCCGGCGAGGCGGGAGATGCGGTCTGCGCGCTCGGCATCGGGTTGTGGTGCGTTGCGCGAGGCGTGGGGGAGGTGCCCTCTGTGGCCGTCTTTGATCGCTACGGTTGAGAGCTCGGACATGGAGGTTGTGGCGGAATTGGGGGTGCCGCTGGATGCTGTTAGCTGGGAGATACGTGGGGGAGAAGGGGGCGTACGGTATGTCGGATGGAGTGACGGGGTCGGAGGGGGGAGGGGGAAGGTTGATGAGGGTTGGCTGGGTAGGCATGGTTGGGTTATATGGCGGGGGAAGGGTGATGAGTTGGTATAGAGAGGTTGTAGGTGTTGTAGGCTGTGGGCGCAGGTGTCAATGAATGATCAATTGTGATGCGCAGGGTTAGTCGAGGTGAAAGAAGTGGTGGAGGACAAAAGGTGGTTAAGAGCAGACGTCGCAGCTTAGGTGCTGTCGTGCCGTGCGTGGAAGTTGCGTTGTCGATCCAGGCTGCTTCAGGTGCGGCGATCAAAGCTGGAAATGGTCACGTTCAAACGGGAGGGCGATGATCTGAGAATGTGAAAATAGAAAGGTCGAGTGTTGCTTTGTGAGAAAGGCGCTACGTTGTCGGTGATACAGAAAAACGTGGACAAGAGTACATGAAGTAGCAGATTTGACTTGCTCCCTGCTGGCCTCGTGCTCGGCGAGCTCCACAGCTTGTGATGCTGCAGCGGACGTCCCGCGGTGCCTTGGGGGTAGCTGCCCCGCGACGTCATCCCGTCGGCAGACGGGTTCCAAAGTTGGTCAGCGAATGACGGTGCGATGTTGCGCAGCTTGTGGGGAAGGTGCCGCGCTAACTCTCGACCCTCGAGCCAAATTTGTTTAAAGCGAACACATTCAGGGAGAGCCATCGTCGATGGGTGACCTGTAAAAGACACGTTTGACATCTTGGATACAAGTGATTTTCTATAACTACAGAGTGAAGATGTGATGGCGTCCGCTGATGATGTGGTATTTGACAGTGACGACCGTTCCAGTTTACATTAACAGTGCATGCCCCCCGCTTCGATGTAACGTTCTCAGTTCCCCTGGTATATCAACTACTCAACGAACTTCGAGATGTCTGCAGATGATCAGCATAATTCCTCTGGTCAGCTAATGTTAGACTTACTCTGCATCCACCTCATATACTCCTCGCTCTCCTTGCGCTCGATGTATGAAGGAATGAAGATACCCATGGACTCATCAATGCCACGCTCACGCAAGTACTCGTCAAAAAGGCTCTGCAGCCCCTCATCCAGCTCCTCGAAGGGAGGCCCGGTATAGACATTACGCTTCGACAGCTCGTGCTCGGCGGTCTTGCCCTCGGCCATCTCCAGGGTAGGGAAGAAGGCGACATGCTCAATGTTGAACCTGGCATCCTGATCCAGGAAGCAACCCAGAACAAGAGCACCCCTGCCCTGTCGGGAGATCTGGACGCTGACCTGAACCTGATAGTTGGCAGGCGACTCGTCATATTCCTCGTTCTCGATCTCGTCTTCCGGAGCTTGCCTGATCTTGGGTTGCCGGCCCTCCGCGTCTTCGTCGAACATGGCGGGGTCAGATGAGGGGTCTACATCGGCATCCGGATTGCTGAAGCTCTCTGTAGAGAACGAGACCTTGATCCTGTTCCGATTTAGCATGTATTCAACACGCGTGCCTGCTCTTAGCTTACTGCTCATCGCCGTATGTCCTGACTAAGTGCACCTCTTCCGATCCGGTGGTATCCTCGAGCTGGTAGCTGGAGCCATCGAGGTATTCCTTGATGGAAGTGTTGTCTGACTGTTCAGCCAAGACTTCCTGCTCATACGAGAGTTCGCTCTTGAGCTTTTCCACCAGCTCCTCGTTTGCTGCAGGCAAGTCAGTGTTCAGTACATGTAGACACGTCTAGGTGGTACTACCTGAGAGCTTGGGCTTCGACGTCGAGAATCTTGCCAAAGATTGAGGCGCGATGCTTGTGATTGGCATCCATGACCTCGCCACGACGGGAGAGTATGCGCGGGAAGAAAGTCTGGCTGAGCGTGCAAACGATGTGGGCGCAGAGCGCGCAAGTGTCTTGACTGCCTGCATGATGTGAATTCGTGAGGTGAAACGAATCGCAAGAACGATGTGTTGGAGGAGTAGTGGCTAGAGTGCGATTATTGAAAGATGCGTGCAAGCTTCTGCAGACGCTGGAACTTTTACGACGATCAGAGGTTAAGCACGGACCATCCAAATTCTCCAAGGGTAATTCAAGCCACCCGATTGGGACCGCTGAAGTGATCACATAAGCGGGAAGAGTTGCTCCTTTCCCGTCTCCATAGCGGGACTGTGGGTCATGACGTGCGAATAGGCACAACAATAATAGCTATCGAATAAAGACAAAATTGACTAAGTGCTGATTGCTATTTCGTATGCAGGTCGGCTCCACTCCAGACCCTCTCTGTATCGGTCGACTGCTTTTGTGGTACGTGGCTATTGCCGTGCGCCCGTGGATTGGTCAGCCCACACAACAAAGCATGCGCAGCAGAAAAAGTGCATTACTGACGAGCATCGCATGTATGTCATGGGATATTCGCTCGATTTATATATCCTCCACTCGTCTGGCATTGAATCGAGCGCTCTCCGCAAGTATAAGCCGTGGAAGCCCAGATAGAGTTGTCCAGGGTCTGGCACGAGACAATCGGAGGGAAGCGTAATCACAAGGCCGAACGGTGCACAAAGAGATCGACAGGCAACCTATTCGGCCAGACACGTGCGAAATAAGTAGACCTTATATAGATAGGAATAGCTCAGTATTGCAGGAGAAGAATAAAAAATCCTTTCCTCGTGCTGATCCAGAAATAGCAGACCGGCCCGCTCAATTACCGGATCCCGGCGGTTCTCCCGATCCACATCCAACATCTTACGGTCAAATTCAAATAATGAGCGCGGCTAACCGACTTTGTACCACCGGGGGAGCCCCCCCGCCCCCCGGTCAGATCTCGTCACCCCACGTTGCCGCCTGCCCATATCATCGCGTTCCTGCCAGGCAGTCGTGTTTCGTTGCCCTTTCGCTGAATGAGTCACCGAGGGCGAGTTTTCGCGATATTCCCATAGGCTGAAAAACGATGTGCATCAAGGTTTACGACTAGTCACTCTTGTTGTCTGCAGGAGCTAATTGGAGCGTATTCAAAGTGGTGGCCGACATTCTACAACTACTTGACGATTCGGCTACAGATACGGTCGTGGAACATCCAGGCGCCTACCCGACTATTGTTTCTACCTGCATTCGGACCTTTTGAGCACGAATCAGACTCAATCAAATCACGTGGAGTAATACATAACTCGCGTACGGCATGGCAGATCCGTCCGGCGGCCTGTCCAGTACGGCCGCAAGCCGTCAGCAAGTCCCCTCACCTCCTGCGGCTAAGGAATCTCCCTCTTCCAGCAATCCACGCATCAGGAGACGCAACCGCGTTATTGCCTCATGCTTGGAATGCAGACGTCGAAAATTGAAGTGTGACAAATTGGCACCATGCACAAATTGCTCAAAATTCCGCAGAGATTGCCTGTATCTGGCGACGACCCTCGACACGAATGCCCAGCAAAAGCTGGCTGAGATAAAGGATCGTATGGGAAACCTTGAGCAGGTGTTGGAACGTGATGTTGCTCGCAAGAGCAGTACCGACAAAGTCCGCCGTTTCAAAGCCGACATCGACAGCGAGGACGATGACGAGCCAGAGTATGAAGACGAAAAGGACATGGAGCCCACCCCGTTCGCCAGCCTCGATCAGGTTTACGAGGATGATGCCGATGACGATTTGATGGACCTTGGAGTTCAGCTGGGCAAGTTGCGTGTCTCTGAGCGCATCGGAGGATTTGTCAGGCCCAGGATGGCCGAAGAGGCAAGTTGTCGATTGAATATATGACGTCCTTATTGACTAATTCAACGCAGCTGGAATCCAAGATCGTTGCAGACAGGGTCAACCGACATAGCCAACAACCGCAACAGCAAAGTGGCTCGCAGTACCAACCAATGTCGGCAAACTACCCGAACAACAATCCATTACCACCAGATTCACAGAATTGGCTACTATCAGACTCTCCGTCTGCATACCTGGGTCCTGGTCCTGATTACATTGCCCCCGCTTCAAATTTCTTCTTCTCTGCATCCAATCAAGGAATGACCTTGAGAGATCATTTGCCTGCCCGGGCGACCTGTGACATGCTGCTAGAGCAATACTGGCGATCATGTCATCCCGTTGTCACCATTGTTCACAAGCCATCCTTCTTGAGCCAGTACAACTTGTTCTGGCAACACATCATGATTGGCACCGAACCCCCCGCTTCCACCCAAGCCGTCATTTTCGCATGCCTCTTCATGGCTGCTGTCAGTGTGCCCGAAGCAACTGCCGTGCGGGATTATGGTGTACCACGTGCTGTGCTCATTGAACGGTTAAAGACTGGTACTGAAGTTTGTCTGGCAAAAGCAAACTTCCTGAGAACAACGAAACTTGAGACCATGCAGGCCTTTGTCATGTTTCTCGTAAGTGGCCGTTCTCACCCTCGTGTATGCATGTATGATACTGATCGTTGTTTCAGATACCTTTGTGCAGAGCCGAAGTGTCACGCGCTCATTCGGCTTTGACTGGCACCGCCATCCGCCTGGCTGAATGTATGGGATTGCATCGTGACGGTACATTGTATGGCTTTTCACCAGTAGAGACACACGTGCGCCGTCTCGTTTGGTATCACCTATGCTTCCTTGATATCCGCACCTGCGAAGCAACAGGCCCACGTCTACAGATCCACAAAGAAGACTACGACACGAAACTCCCACTCAATGTCAACGAGGCAGATCTTCTGAACAACCCACCGCCAACCGAGGATCTGCCATACTTTACTGATATGACATTGACTAGAATTCGTTTCGAGACGAGCGAGATGCATCGCGTTGTGTGGGCCGAGCAATCACGCATCGACCAGAAAAAGACCAAACCAGGAGTGGTGTTGGGGAAGATCCAGAAGTTCAGAACCGACATCGAGGCACGCATCCTACCATTAATCACCGGGTCCGATCCTCGACAGATTTTGGCATTACATTTGTACCGAGTTCTCAGCAGCCGACTGTACATTATGGTCCTGCACCGCTTCTTTGCCGGAGCTATGACACCAATGCCGGACCGTCTAAGACGAATTTTGATCGACGCATGTCTGGCATCCAACGAGTTCATCATTTCACTGGAAACTCGTGCAGAACTGTCGGCCTGGGCTTGGTACCGTGGAGCCATATTCCAGTATCATTCCGCTATGCTGCTGTTGTTCGAGTCAATGAGGGATCCTTCATCTGAGGATATTCCCCGCATATGGAAGGTCCTGGACTATGTATTCGAATTACCGCAAAACATGTCAAACAGTCAGAAGGCGGACAGTGTCATGTTCGCTTTACGAGATCGCCTGGGAATGTATCACTCAATGAGGAAGCTGAAAGCTCCGAAACGGGCCGATGATGCCCTGAAGGAAATTCTTCAGATACAACTTGACGAAGCAAATGGCAGCAAGGTGACTCCACCAGCCTCTGAACAGCTGCAAATGAACTTCGGCACACAAACGACGGCGCAGATGGCACCGACACAATTCAGCATGCCGCCCATGTATCATGTGGCAAGCAACAGCGACAGCGGTAGCCAATCAGCTCCGTACGGCAGTCACGGAAGTCCATTGGCAGGTACGCAGACGGACAATCCTATCGACAGCAAGATGAGTGATGATATCTGGGTAAGCACCATACGCCGCATTATCTTAAATGCAGATTCCGTACTGACATGCTGCAGTCCGATTGGGACAAGCTGTTCCAGCCTGATGCTTCTGATTTTGGACTCGCCAACCTTCCGGACTTCAACCTCGGCAGTTTTACACCTTTCGTGCCTCCTGGTCATGACCGGACGGCATTTCGATAAGAGTTGTCTCCTATTCGAAGCTCTTGTATGTCTCCTCTCATAGCGTTTGTTGTATCATTACTTCTGCTCCCCTTTTGTGTCCACGACTATCGTATTCTGGACCTGCCCCGCTTATCGAGCTTTGGAACATGGCGCACCAATTGGCTGGGCTGACAGCTTAAAAGCGCATCTCTCTGCTTGCCCTAGAAAAGGAAAGTCATTGGGATTAGAAGGTAGCCGCAGCGAAAGTGTATCATCCGTGGTGCTTCGACTTGGCACAATCCAATATGGGAATGCGTCAACTTGTACAACTGAAAAGTGCATGGGCACGATACCGAGAAGAGTGCGCATGGCTTCCGGCAGTTGTCACTGAACATCGCGGCGTACCGATGCGTCGCAGACAGATGCAGATTACCAAATTGGAAGTAGCATGCTTTCAATCGTTGCGGCAATATCCTGCTGCAATGCTGTTGTGAGCACCCGCGGTTTGGACTGATCGTGCGCTTTCCTTCTGCTTGGGTAGCAAAAACCGTCTCCACATTTCCCCCGTTCCCTCCTTATAGGCGTACCGCATCGCAAAGCTGCGGTAATCCGGCACCACCCTCCAGGGTATCAAAGCAGAAAGCGCGACTTGAGGACATGCGATGATTGCTAATCAGGATTGCCACCAATGTAAGACAGGCCGTCGATATAGCAGCAGCACATGGAGGGGACATAAGAAGTCATGATCGCATTTCGTTTGTTCTAGTCCGTAGATGTCGACCGAACTACTGCACGCTCGAGCAGCGGCGTGCAATGATGTAAGGACGAAACAACCAGCCTATCGGTGCCAGGGCTACAGCTCCAGCCGGGTGGATTAGGGATTAAGGCCGCCACGGCACGTTCCAGACGGCACTAAGCCCAAAATACACTCAGCAAGCTTGCTGGCTAACCAATTTCGGGTCAGCGATTGTGGACGAACCAGGCGGCTCGGAGCCACTCTTGCTGGTAGCCTGGTGAGCCCGTCTAGCTTTTTTTTCGGGTCCACCACACAGCACCTTGTACGTATCCTGCTACATCTGCGTGCACGTCGGTCATCCCGTCGCGCCGGCTGCCAATGTCTGAAACGGAGGCTCGAGTGGCGCCCCGACATCCCAACTTGGCGATATGCAGATGCATATATAAGTTTTGGATGTTCGCTCCGTAGACGACCATTGTTCAGCGTCGCCAGTCTACAGATTATTTTCTCCGATTCTTCTTCCTCACTGCCCTTGTCCTGCTCTTCTTTTTCGACGGTGTAAAGTTATTCGCGACCTGAAGCATGAAATTGGGCCTCGAAGCCAAGACCGTGCTTGTCATTGGTAACATTGTCCCATGAAGCTTCACCCGCGATACTCATATACTGAATGACACTTCAGGTGGTACAAGAGGCATTGGCAGAGCTGCTGTAGCAAGCTTGTATGTCCAGCTGACTCCATTACTTCTTTGCCTACAGCATCTTCTTTCTGCTATCACCCATCGCCAGGCAGCTCTGAGCAGACGCAGTCAGTGGTAGTCTATTGTCCGGCCGCTGACATATCGTCTAGTCTTGCAGAAAAAGCTCAAGTCTACTTCTGCGGTCGTTCCGAACTCTCGATGGCACGGCGGACTTTGGCTGAGGCTTTTCCTGACGGTCGAGCCTGTGGACACCGGGTCAAGTTGTCGGAAAAACGTCGTTGACCGATTACGTCGAATGGGTCGGTCGTTTGGCCGGCGGTATTGATGTGGTCGTGGTCAATATCGCTGACTTGTCTGAAACCGACGATGGCTAGGCACAAGCATACGCAACGAACCTGGATTTGCTTTATGCGCTTTGTGCAGCAGTCCAGCCGCACCTGGAACGATCCAAAGGAAACATTATAGCTATTGAACCTCAGAGTTATTTCCAAGTCGGCACTACTTCGACTGGCCCGCACAGTGCTATCACCGCTGGCGTGGTCCATTACATGACGCAGCTTGGGTGCAACCTTGCGCCTAGGGGAATCCGGGTCAACACAATCTCTCCTGATCGAATATATGCTCAGAACAGTATACCTTGTTACGACGTAGCTGATGCAATTGTTTGGATGGCGAGCAAGAAGGCGAAATTTGTGTCAGGAACGAAGTTGATTGTGGACGGTGCGTTGTACTCCGGTGTAAGAGCTTGAGCTCCGCCGATCCGAGCAAACAGTCGGCATTAGACTGCATTCATGTTCCCTGGGCTTAAAGGATATTACTTATCAATGGAAAATTTCCCAAAGAAAGTAATCAGGGCGAGAGCTGTCAGCATCTCCCGTACCCTGTCGAGACCACGCTGACGTTTGAGATACCACCTGTCGCCATAGCCACAGCCAGGCGTTTAATTTTTCCTTTGACCAACCTTGGCTGCTTACGATCGATGAGCTTGGCGTACTTCGAGTTTGAAGCTATACACACACACGCTTATTTGCTATACCGCGGCCCCAGTGGTGTTGCTTGCGATCGCCGAACGTACAGTTTGCGCCGTCAAAGTTTCCTGCCGACCCGCTTCCGTTCCCGCCTCCACAAATCCTAACTTGACTGCACGTTTCGATTATCTGGAGATGGACGTGGGAAAAAGATCGGTTCGCTCGTGGTACTATCGCTAGGCCTTATTCTTGCAACTCTAGAAATTCTTGCCTTGGCCTAGGACTGGAGAATTAATGACAGTGACCGCGAAGACTAAATGGTTCATAGCTGCTGCATTTTCGTGCAACCAAAACATACTGGCCCAGCACTTGGAGTCATGCGAGTTAAATGTGATCGTGTTGACGAGGCTGCAGAACACACGATGGCATGGTAGAGCTTTCACACCAAAATCCAACCACTAAATCTGCGGACACCCTGTGCGCTGGTAGCTCGCACTTTGGCTTGTGTCAAGGTCTCGTAAGTGACAAGGTAGTTTCGGTATTAACAGAGATCGGTCGGAAGTAAGCGAGAAGGAGGGCGAAGTTCGCATCTCAAAGGGACCGGAAGGTGCCAAGTGGAGGACAATCTGGCAAGCGTCCGATCGCGATGGACTGTTGGTTATGCAATCAACAAGGGCTGCCAGCATACCGAGAAAGTGGGTTACGGCAGCACGTGGCGTGAGGCCATTGGATCTTTTCACGACACCGTCTTTCGTCTGTTGATATTTCAGGCAGAGCGAACTATCGGGTGAGCGAACGGGTGAAGACCCGCGGGTGGCCTGAATCTTTCAGGACCCGCGAGTGTCCTGAAAGATTCAGGCCCGCCGCGGATCAAAATTGTCGAACGGAACAGGGATTCTTCGTTTAGCGCTGCCAAGCTCCATCAGCGGTAGCGAAGTCGCAGATGGTTGGTCGCGGCGCCCAGTTCCCCGGAAGCCGATGCCAAACAAGATCGACCGAGTGGGCCAGAAGCGTCGTCGCTTTCATTGGATCATCCGCCAGCAGTTCGGACATACGCGTTGCTCAAGCGGATCGTTGGACTGCGACCCGCTCTTCCTCAGCAGACCGGAACACATGAAGCGTATGTAGGGCCATGTAGCAGACAGTGGACGGATTCAGACCGGTCGCCGGATTGGTCAACCTAGGTGGCCAGGTCGAGGTGAGATAATACAGATGGATCTTAGGACCAGGGTACTGCATGATGAGGCCCGCCTCTTTCCTCCCTCGGACCTTGACTGGAGAATGGAAAGACACAGACTAACCCAGCGTCACAGGTGTTAATGATCACGTGATTCTATTGTACGAGTTTACCGCCGTATTTATCAATTACTTTACTACCGCCACCAAAGGAACACAACGCAAACCATATATCAGACAAGAACAAGGTTCTTTACGGATAGATCCTCCGCTCCAGAGGCTGCGAAATATTTGAAGATACATTGTGTGCCTTTCCTCCCGAACCAGCCTCTAATATATTCTACACCCCTTCTTTACTGAATTTAGAACATCATGAGGTTAGGCCTCGAACGCAAAATTGTGGTTCTAGTTGGTGAGGATCGCTTCCACCCCTGAGGACCCCTTGAGTGGCTAACAGTCATCCCAGGCGGGACTAGAGGCATTGGCAGAGATCTTGTCGAGGGATTGTATGTGCCACGCCCCAAACGTCAACTCATAGTGCTGACCCGCTCTCTAGTCTCGCGGAAGGAGCTCATGTTCATTGCTGCGGTCGTATGAGCGCGTATCGGGCCTGTGCCGCCTTTCACGGCCGGCTCTATAGGCACTCGGTGAACGCTTCAGATGCAAATGCGTTGAAAGACTGTGTACAATTCATTGGCCGCAGTTATGGCGATGTTGACGTGGTGGTGGGCAATGTGGCCGGCTTCTCTGAAAGCGATGATGCAGAAACCTGGACCCAGACCTATGCCACAGAGCTGCAATCTCTGACCGCGCTGTGCACGGCGGCAATCCCATATCTCAGGCGGTCCCGAGGGAACATTGTTGCCGTTGCCTCCTCCAACGGCAATCAAGCCGACTTGTTAGATTCAGGACCGCATGGGGCCATCACAGCCGGGGTCGTCCATTACATGACGCAGCTGGCCTTGACACTAGCTCCGAGAGGTATCAGAGTCAACGTCGTCTCGCCTGACCGCTTGTACATTCAAAACAGCGTCTCCGGTCAAGAGGTGGCAGATGCAGTGGTGTGGATAGCAAGCGAAAGGGCGGCCTTCGTGTCTGGGACAAATGTAGTCATCGACGGAGTTTCTTCGCTGATTCGGGGTTCCGATTAGAACACACTGTTCGATCTCAATTGCGTATCCCTGGTCATGATGGACCGGTGACGGTGTTACCCACAGGGTTATCCCAGTAATCACGATCCCCCAGTAAAGTCCTATATCATAGAAGAGGCTCCTGACATCGGAACCAGTTCTTTGCCAGCCGTTGTTGGAATTTTCAAAAAACGGAGCAGGAGATGGCAAGGCTATCAGTCGTCCATGGATTGATGTTGACGGCAGAGCCATTTTTTTCGTAGCCCGCAACCAGGTAGCAAATTTATTTCATTTATGTCGTTCACGCGTAAAACTTCAGGCATCGACTCTCGTCATGGGTATCCTTGCACTCGATGCCGCACACTCTCGCGCCACATTTGATGCACTTCACCCTGCCCCAGTATCCGCATATCTCGCAAAAAACTCTGTGCTTCGCCGTGGTGGGTGGTGGAGGAGCGGACCTCGCGGCATTGTAAGTCAGCATAGGCGCTGAGAGGAGTGCCTCTATTTCTTCTTCAGAGATCGTGGGCGCCACCGGCTGGGCAAGGATGGTGCCAGGCTGGAAGATAGGCTTGGGCGTAACATCTACCTGAGGTGTCGCAGCTGTAGATTTGGTCTGGGGGCCCTTCTCGGCGGTAGGCGCAGGAGTTGTCTCGGCACTAGATGCTGTGGCGGATGTGATGGCGCTCTTTCTGCGAGCGATGGGCGTCTTGCTGGGGCGCTGAGCTTGAACGAGACGGGGCTGAGCTGTGTCGTACGGATCTGCGCCGGGACCCTTCTGGGCTATGCGCGCCTCCTCTTCCTCAAGGTAGTGCTGAAATGTCTTGCCAGAGCCGAGTACACGCTTGACGTTGACTGACTGCTTTTTGTTGAAGATGCTCTTGGGTGTTGGTATAGAGACTTCTCTGTGGCTGTCCTTGTCCAGTTCCGCCAAGTGTCGTTGGATAGCGGTCTGCTGGCGCAAGGTAAGGTCCGACGCTGATTCGGGTTGACCTGTCCGTAAGCGCTTGCGCGAGGTCGGATTTATGGCGACCTTGGACGGATCATAGCCTGTATCAACGACATAGGACCACCCAGGTGCCGCAGCTTTGGCCGAGGACTGCAGCTCCTCAATTTGAACCATTGTCACATAGTTGTGTCGCAAGAATGAAAGAAGAGTGTCGGTCCGAGAGTCGACGGAAAGAGGTTGAAGTTAGAAACCCTAACCCTGCTCATCGAACGGCTTCCGCCGCTGCGTTCGTGACGCTCCTCGGCTACATTCTTCAGAATTCCTTGATCTCAGCACTCAGGCAACTGTCACTAAATGATGAATACTTGAATTGCCATGGAAGTATTCCAAAATCAACGAGCTAGGTCTCCTCCCTCATTGTGTTTGTTGAGAAAGGTACCAATTGGTGCTCTTTAATCACTGTACTTGACACAACCTTTGACTCCCCCATCCAAAACTCAGCCTGCCCAAGGTTGACCATCAACGCCTAATCGAGCATTCAGCATGGCCAATTTGTTCAATCGTTTCTGTTGGATCTCGTCTTTGTGGGCCTCAAGTTCGCTCACATCCCAGTTTACACTGACGAATCCGCCTTTCAGGAAATCTGCCCTGGACGTACTCAGCCATAATGTGACACCGGCTGTCAACTGCTGCTTGTCTTTGCAAAAAGGTTCAAATGCCGGCACGAACATGCCACGATCCTCGTCTCTGGCACTGATACCTGGATGTAAGCTAAAAACGCGAAGGTCCGGTTGCTCTGTATGCGACGTCAGATCGCTGTAGCATTATATGGAGGCCTCGACATACCAGAATGCAACATCTCAGTCAGTCTCATAATTGCTGATTTGGCCACAGTGTATGCGCTCATACCAGGCGCATTCTCCCAAGCAGCGATTGATACAAAATTCATTATGGTCCCCACGCCCTCGAAAGCACGGATGAAGCCACGGCTCAGAAGGTAGGTTCCACGAACGTTCGTCTCCTACCACATTCTTGGTCAGTAGCTTCAAAGGAGGAACACAATTGCCGACCTACAAAAGCGCCCCACCATTCGTCAGGTTCTGACTTCGCCAGAGTGCTTCCGAAGCACAAGACCCCGGCCGTGTCGACCAGGACATGGGCGTGATCGAAACGCTCCTTAACCTTCTCGTACATGGACTCGACAGCATCGACAGATGTGATATTTGTCGGCACGACGAGAGTGGGAATCGATCCCGCCATGGTGGCAGCAGTGTGCTTGAGAGTGCTCTCGGTTCGACCAACAAGCACGATGCCAGCTGCGCCTGCTGTTGCCCAGGCCTCAACTACTCGCTGCAGATGACATCAGCTTATATACTCGAGAATCTTAACGATGGCTTCATACATAGCCTAGGCCGCCTCCCGCCCCAGTGACAATGACGACTTTGCCTTTTGCACTTAGCTCTGGTCTTCTTGCGTCCACCGCCGGATACACATCGCGATGCATAGATTTTGTAAGCTGATAGGGCGAGGTAAATTTATGTGGATCGATCATTTGTTCCCCCATTGTTCAAGGTCTGTCAAAGCGAGGCTGAAAATCCAGAATATATGACTAATAAAACCAGTCCTTGTCCTTCGCTCTATGTTTGAGAGGACATGGGTCTTAAATAAGTGCCTCGAGAAGCTCTACCAAGTTCTAGATTCTAGCCACATCAATGATGTCCACCGCCACCGCATCACGACATCTGTACCACCTGGTCGAGTCATGCATGCAAGATGTGGCCTCTGAGACACGGGAGTCTGCAGGAAAGCTGTACAAGGGAGCGTGGTTGGTCATAGATGACAAAGTGGAGCGTCGGTTGTGCAATTCGAATGTTACAATTCGTGGCCCAGCCACTTTTATCGGACCTCCACCCACTCCCGCGAAAGTTAAACAGCCATGCGACACGCATATCAAGGATTGTGAATGGTGGCATCCTAACGATCACCGCATCAATGTGGCTGCAGGTACTACAATTCGGAGGGACTCCGAGCCAGGAGAACAAGCTATTGCGAGGGTCCGAGTATCGGTCGTTGTCTATTCCGAGTGTATCGAGTATCGTAGTCGCTTGATTGCTTTCGAGCCGCCTCCCCGGCTGCTGGCATTCGGCTTCTCCACGGAAAGCTCCCACATCTGATCATTGCACCTATTCTTTGTAGTAGCCCTCTGAACATGTTGACTTGTTCGCTCTTGCCAATATTGTACATATCCCGGGTGACACAATGTCCAGAAATATCCGGATGCAGGGGAACCTCTTCGGCAGGCCCGTCCAGAACCATGGAGGTGTAGTCACCATTACCGTGATCGACAGCTCACCTCGCAAGCTATCATCCTTCCGTGCAACCTAAGACATCATTCGTCTTTTTTTCTTTCAGAAATGCCCGCTCGGTAAGACAGGATCACATTGTCTTGTGCTCCCACAGCTGCCAGCACAGTTCCTGTCGAGCATTCCGAGGTTTGTATCGAGGTTATTGCGTGTGGCTTTTCCGAAGATCGCGCGAACAGCCCTAAACTGGTCATTGCACTTCCTGAACCGCCGGCTAAGACAATCAAGCCGGAATCACAGGCCAACAATCACATGCTAATCAAGGTTTTAGGCCCATGTTCTGCCTGGCACCACTTCTTCAGACTTGATAAGAGGCCATCAATACATTCGTCCTTTGTTCCTTGCGTTTTCCAGTCTCAAGCAAGACTCGCCAAAAAGGGGAAATGCAAAATTTCACAATAACGAGTACAATGACAGCCACGATCATTCCACTGATGACAGGCCCAATCCACCTGTGCGTCTTCATCGTCTAAAAGTCCCGGTCCTGCCAAGCATGGGCAGATCAACACCTAAGCAGCCATGTGAGGGCTCAACAATCTGGCAAATTACGATGCTGGCCCAATGATAATCTCTGTCCGTCATGGCTTTCTCGGATGCACGTTCAATGCACATAAAGATGAGCGGCTCGCCAGATCTGTGTCTGACAGGCTGCTCTTAAGAAAAGCATCATTCTATTGCTATTGCTACACAACACAATGCGGCTCACTAGCATCTGTGGCACTCTTGTCGCCCAGAAAGCCGTCGCCGTCGTCTCTGGATCATATATAATACCTAGGGCTACCTCTACCTCTACTATTGCTGCCGGAACTTGCCCACTCTCGATAGATCCCAGGTGTCGTTCAATACCATCCGCATTGGGCAGATCACCTCGAGGCTCGACCCATGGTACTGCTACACACAAAGCTTTACTCAATACTTTGACGTCCCAAAGCCGACCGGTACGGTTGAAGCCACATACAATGTTTTTGTCCGGGAGATGGAAAAGGACTGCGACCATCAAGGCATATCTCCGTATAATTGTCCACTTCTCCCCAATTCAGTATGGTGTGGCTATACTCTGCTGCACCTTCCGGCGCCCTAACAGACTGGTCATCGTATGCCAGTCGGGCATCGACATGGTGGTCAGCACATTCGTCCAAAGCTGTTGATGCCGCTGATGCCTGCCCAGTCAGGTGGTTGAATGCAGGCTGGCTTGCGGGTGCGTAATGGCTCAACAGCACCATTGCGCTTGCAGCATGTCACGCGGGAGTGATGTTAGAAGCGCATACCACGCAAGATTCGACGACATCCGCAACAGCCACCACAGATCCCAGCCGCCCGAACTTGAGTCAAGCCGCCTCCACATCCCAGACGACCTCCTTGTCCCAGTCAGGATCTTCACCTCAGTCAACTCCAGCTCCCTCATCCACTATTGGGGCGAGGCTTGCAGGATGGTCTACTATGGCGGTAATCGCTGGACCTGGTTTGGCCGCTTGGATGGCGGTTTTCTGAAATGGTGATGTCGGATCAAAAATTGCCCTTCATTGAACGTTCGCCATTTCTTCCGATCAACAAGGACATCTGATACGTTGCCGGTGAATGTCTGTACTGGTACTACAGATTTAGCCCAAGTGTTGCGTTCTCCTCGGCTGATCGGAAGAGCCAGCGCCACGTTTGAAATGCGCACAATCCACACGCCTTTCAAGTCCTCCAACAGGATTTGGATGAAGAACCTTAGCTAGAGATGTGATGCGTAGTAGGAAGCCCCGCCCGTGGGGTTGTCAGTAAGGTTCTCAGCTCATATAAGCACGAAAGTGTTTTGTTTCTCATTCAGCCTAACGTTCAGAATGCCACGCTAGCTCAGTCCTGTCCTCTTCCTATATCTAGGCCATATAATCGTTATCGACATACCAAAACCCTGTCGAAAAGGTACTGCGCGATGGGTGGTCCCTGCGGTCTCAAGAGTCCCGAAACTGGTCAATGCACCTCCCGAACCGCAGACTGAGGCAATCGAACCATGACATAAGGTAATATCATCTCAGAGCCAGGCCTTCGTGAGGGCTCGTGTTTTGTTTGGCAGAGCTCCTAATAGTCTTGGTAATATCGAATTTTGTTATTCATTGGGTTTCGGAAGTCCACCTCATCAGCTGATGTGACCACTTCTCAAGCGAAGTCGAGATAAGCTCGCATGGCAAAAATCTGACCGCATGCTAGCCGTATGTGGACAGGGCATTCCCAACCAGCTGATATTTAGCTAGCAAGACTACCCGTCATTATGCGGCTTGGTAAAGCGTCTCGACTGGATCATGGGCTGGCTGTATCCTTTGGGCATCATCATGAGTATAATTGACCTGCATATGTCCGAGGACTCACCACGTTCTTTACTATATCACCCAGCCTTTGTGGTAACGATTGTGGAAGACACCTCCCATGCATTACAACATCGCCAACGAAACAGCTTCTGAGGGAACGAAGGCAGCTATACATCGAAAAATGCAGAGGAAAAGGCATTTACCTCTATCCGTGCACACATCTTTGGAACTTCTGAGTCTCAGCTGGAAGCCGTTCGGTCAAGTACGCGACTGCATTGCGATCGCTGAAGATCCTCAAAACCAGGACTCACCCATCGGCCGAAGACGATGCCGAGAAGCTGAATCCTATCGCTGATGTACCTCTGAGCTCCCCGCTTGTACCAGAAGTGAACGTGGAAAGGCACAACGTCTCCAACGCACTGCGGGACTGACTGCAGCTGTGGGGCGAGGACGGCAAAAAGTCTTGGGAGTGCTTTTCCAACGAAGTAGGAATCGTGACGGTCCGACGGCCGGACCCACCTGCGGAATGGGGAGATGATGGCGAGTGCAATGTCCTCGTGCGTATGGGTGATCTAAGACGACCTCCTCACCCAGTGAAGCCGATGGTCAAAGCGAAGACTAACGTAGAGTTCGTCACCATTGGGGATCATGTGTCTACTGTGCATGCCACGCTGCAAGCATACCAGGATACTATCATACTGGAACTGAATATTTGGAACGAGAAGCCCCTACCTGTCGACAAACCGCTGTACATGGGTCTGTTGAATTTTCGCGAGCAATAATTTCAGCATGGACAGTCTGATACGAAGGACGACTTCAACTTCTTATGGGAGCAAGTAGCCGAATCCGTAGCCCGGCATACAGACAGAAGTAAGCAGTAGACCCCACGTACTTTTAACTTCATGAACCCAAAATATGGAGTAGCTGTCACTATTTGTAGCTTCATTGTGGTTATGACGTCGTTCCATTTCTCCGCGATCACCTTATGTAAAGTTACATGCCCCGAACACATGACACAAGACTTTTGTTAAATTAGAGTCATAATACCTGTGTAAATCTGAAATATCCTACTTGACATCCAAAACATTTGGTGATCTTCTGCACCGACTCATTGAAGCTATGGCACCCGCGTACGACGCCATCCCCGTTCTACATAAGCCCGCCATCTCACCACCGTCCGACCCAGCCCACGGTGCAGCTCTAGTCTTCCTCCATGGTCTAGGTGACACAGGTCAAGGATGGGAAGGTAACTCCTCCTCTTACCCGCTCCAATCCCTCTGAAACTCCTTTCGACGTCACACTAACACCACCAGATATCCCAAACCAATTCCAGCGCGCCTCCAAGCACCCGCATCTATCATGGCACCTCCCCACAGCCCCCGAAAACCGCGACGCAATGCAGACCGCGTGGTACATGCCGACATCCCTGTCCCCACCACCCGCAGGACGACCGGAGCTCGCCGATGAGGAAGACGTCGACGGCCTCCTCGCTACTGTGGCGTATGTAGAGTCTCTCCTCGACAGCCTCACGTCCAAGGGCGTACCGCCGGAGCGCATCGTCCTTGCGGGCTTCTCGCAGGGCTGCGCGGTGAGTCTTCTTACATCCCTGATATCGAGGAAGTATGCGGGAAAGCTGGCGGGAACCGTAGGGCTGATGGGGTATCTCCCGATCCCAGAGGAGATTCAGGGATTGAGGGCGAAGAATGAGTTGCCGGCTACCGTTGGGGCGATCCCGGTGTTTCTGGCGAGGGGAGGAGCAGATAGGTTGATTCCGGGGTCGAAGTGGCGGGAGACAGTTGCTGGGCTAAAGAAGTTGGGGGTAGATGAGGGGACTTTGGAGATCAATGAGTATGAAGGGTTGGGGCATTTGGTCAATGGCCCGCTTTTGAAGGATTTGGATGCGTGGTTGGAGAAGGTGGTGCCGCGGCTTGAATGAGCTGGTGGAAGAATTGTGTCTAGGTCTTTTTGTACATATTTGTTCAAAATTGATATGTTTATGGCCCCAGTCGCTGGCCGCCGCTTCGCATATGTATACCTGCTCCCAGGTTCGTGGCTCTTTGCGAAGATGTGGATGGTAGCACACCGTATCGTCCAAAGGTCTTTTGGTCCACCGAGACATAATGCGGCAGACGCCCAAGCAGATTTAGCTTGCCCTCTACCCAACGTAATATCTTCTCCGGAGGTGTCAAGAACCTGATGTAGCCCAATCCCCAAAGATAACCAATCAACAATCCGCACGCGTGACCTGTGAGGCTTGCCCAACCCGGGAACAGAATGGAGCAGAGCAGACACACAGCGCAGGGGTATGACCAGGTAGGAATCTTGATGCCGACAATGTCGAAGGTCGGGTTGGCGCGCCAGTGCTTGATCGACTCGCTGGCCATGAGTAGGAAGCCCCAGATGCTGGATCCAGCAACGCCCACGTTGGTCCGGAAGACAAACTTCTCCAGTAGCACATATATTCCTCCAGGAAGTGTAGAGAATGGACCCGTGAAGAGGGCAAGTGTAATGAGAGTGCCGAATTCGGCCTCGAAGCGCTCAAGTAGTGGTACCAGAGCCGAGACGTTTAGGAGGAAATGGAATACGCCGAGGTGAAGGAAGGGGTAGGTGTTGAGTCGATGCACTATATCAATGTGTTAGTACAATCCGTGTATCGGTTGATAGAAGGAAGTAATCTTACTGCTCGTCAAGGCGACCTCATTCGGGAACAAAGACGCCCATGGTCCGAACCATGGCACCAGGTAGTATGTCACGAGGAAGACGAAAGCTATCGCCGCGAAGACCCGAGTAAAGAGGGGAAGGCGGTACACCCATGATCGTATCCGCCGAGGATCGAAGTTGAGAGACATTACTGGTTCCGCCATGATGTGCGCTCGGATTGCTACCGTAGCATACCGGGTTTCGTAAAGGAGAGATTTGAAGATGTATGCGGCTCAGGCACGGCGCCAGAAGAAACACGTCCTGCCTCAAAAAATCCGGGGTAATCACGTGATATGCGCTGTTGGTCGAGTCTCAAGATTTTGGGCGATGCGATCTTGCGAATAGAGGACCTACTTTACTGCTACATCTTACATCGCATGTACAGAAACAGACGAAATTTATGATGCAATTCGGCAGTCGATGATACACTGAATCAAATGGCGACATTGATCAGTATGTTCAGACCGAGTCGCGTCGCCAATTGTTGCAGTATGCTGACCAAAGTCCAAGCTGGCCTTTTGAGCCTAAGGCGGGATCCCAGGTTAATCAAATTACCACCATATCTATCCGCCCTTCTTGTTGTTGTTGGTATAGGATGGCTGTTGATACTACCGCTCAATGACTATTCGCGGCGGACTTACATCTCCGAGAATGCTCTCCTACCTGGTCAGGTGCATACCTACTTCGGCGGCAGCGAACACAACGTCTTTCGAGCATATAGGCAGGAGGTGGCCGGACTCGCTGATGTTGATGAAGACAAGTAAGTCAATCATAGAATTGTTCATCTACTAGAACTTGCTAATCATGACCAGGCGTAGTGAGGGACTGCTTAACATCCTTACTTCTCAGGGGTTGAAGACATCAACCCAAGGTTACCATTTCTCTCGAGCTGGCGAGTGGCGAAATGGTACTAATGTCTACGGGATTATTCAGGCGCCTAGAGCCGATGCCACAGAAGCCATGGTCATGATCGCAGCATGGCGCAATGCCGACAACAAGATAAATTACAGTGGTGTCGCCCTTGTCTTGACTCTCGCTCGGTACTTTAAACGTTGGTCGCTCTGGTCCAAGGATATTATCGTTCTCATCACCCCTGATAGTACCTTCGGTCCCCAAGCATGGGTAGATGCTTACCATGAGTCACACGACCCTACAGCTGTATCGCCGCTGTCCATCAAGTCGGGTGCTCTACAAGGAGCAGTGGCGGTTGACTACCCCGCTAATGTCTGGGGTCATCGCTTTGACAAGCTCCATATCGTGTACGACGGCATCAATGGACAGCTGCCGAATCTCGATCTGATCAACACTGCCATTAACATTGCCAATAATCAGATTGGCATTGGCTGTACTATACAACGCATGTGGAATCATCTAGATTCGTACCAAGAGCGTCTTCTCACCATTCTTCGCGGCATGTTGAGTCAGGCAGTCGGGCACTCGAGCGGTCCGCATAGCAGCTTCATCCCGTACCACATCGACGCCATCACTCTGCAAACAGTTGGGGACGGGTGGCACGATGAAATCTCCCTGGGACGCGCAGTGGAAGGTCTTTTCAGAAGTATCAACAACTTGCTCGAGCACTTCCACCAGAGTTTCTTCTTCTACCTCCTCATGCAGTCGCATAGGTTCGTGAGCATCGGGACATACCTGCCAAGCGCAATGCTGATCGCAGGCAACTTCACTGTTACCGCGATCCTACTATGGTTCCTGAGTGGACGACCTGCCTTGAAATCCAGTACGACCAAGCCTGCGCCCAGCGCACTGGATGAGAAGCAGCTCATCACCATTATTAAAGCCCAAGGTGGCGTTGCTGCGATCCCGACACAGGAGTTACAGATTGCCGAACGGGACCTCATGCTGCCTCTGATTGTTGTTTTCAGCGCCCACACTGCCGGACTGGTGCCGCTGTACGTGCTGGCCAATACCCCATATGCAACGCTGGAGTCGCTTGGCGCAACAATTACTGCAGCGTCTGCTCTTCTACCAGTTGTCACAGCTGTGGTCGTGGCAAGAACTACCAAGGTGTCGCAGCAGCAGATCATGGTCATTCAGTGCTTCTCTCTGCTAGTCTTGGGAGCTGCCTTGTCGACTTTGGCCACCATCAACTTTGCTCAAGCGTTCTTCGTTGGCATTTCTGCGGCTCCCCTTTCATTCGTCAGACCCATTTCTCCAGGCGTATCGCCATCTATCCGAAAAGTTCTTACCCCATTGGCAATGATCCTATTCGCTGCATTGACGCCAATGGCGCTCATATGGGGCGCAAGCTACTACTGGACTGTTCCGCTGAGAGACGTGCTGTCGGCTGCGGCATGGGCGTGGCGGGCAGAGGGGGTGTGGACGGGCGTGACAGTGTGGCTAGTATGGTGGCCGGCATGGGCGTGCGGTGTGTTTGCGCTCACGACGGGAGCGCTCCAGCAGGCAACAAAGACTGCATAGTCTAGTAACAACAGTGATTTATACAATTTTATCATCACCTGATCTTTCCGCTACCTCATTCATGTATCAAGGCTGCTTACATCTTCGCCTTCAGCTCCTCGGCCAGCTTCTTCAGCGTGTCCATATTGCCTTGCTGTTGTGGCCACTCAATGCCTAATCCCTCCTTCTGATTTGGCTTGGGGATGAAGTGGAAGTGCACATGGTCAACCTCTTGATGCGCGAGACGCCCATTGTTCTGCAGGATGTTGTAGTCGGCGGCACCAGATGCGATTGCGATCTTCTTCGCTACAGAGAGGACCTCGTGAAGCGAATCGTCGGGAATATCGTGCAACTTGGCTCCATGGTGCTTAGGGATGACCAGCTGCAAGTCGATTGGGTCAGCTTGACTACCCTGATGGATCTCAGGGCAATATAAGAATGAACGTACCGCATGCCCCAAGCTCAGCGGGTTGATATCCAGGAATGCGAACGTCTTTTCGCTGTCCCACAGCTTGAATGACGGAATGTCGCCTGCTCTCGTCGTGGTCAGGTCTGAAACTGTTGCGCCCGTTGTGCGTGGACGTGTACGTCACTGGGTGGCGCACTCACCCTTGATGATTTTGCAGAAGATGCACGAAGTCATTTTTGAGGACATGGATTGAAAGGATATGTGTTGAAGGGACAATGGTACTTCGGATGTGGAGTAGAGGATATCAATTGCTGGTCTGCAACGATTTGTGTGGTGTTGGCGGGGTTGTCGAGCATAGCGTCAGCTTTGGGTGCATCACCTCAGCCCGCCTCAGCAGCTCACTTGCTCCGGCGGAGCCAGACAAAGAACCCAGTGCGGGGAGTTTCCCCTCGGTCTCTCGATGCCTCAGGCAGCAAGAGCCGCGGGGCTGAGCAGGGTCTACTCATCTCCGAGTCCAGCCAGCGTCACGCATGAACCCCGGATCATTGCGGCAATGGCTGGCCCGACCGACCGCCTTTTTTGTGTTTGACATTGACGTACGCTGATCTTCAGCCTCAATTTCTCTGCTGCCTGTGATCTTCAGGAACACAAATCACATCCTGGCCCTGCCATGTTTACACCATCCCACGTGATGCCTGAGGCTGACTGAGATATCACGTTACCGCCAAGGCACGCCGACATCCCCCCGCCTGTGCCACCGCCATGTCTGGCAATCCGTTTCGCAAACAGCAGCCTGATAACGATGCCGTTACTCCCAAGTCAAAGGGTGAGTGAGCACACGTACCAAGCAGTGTCCTTGCCGTACCGGAGATCTGACTTATTGTGTAGGCAAAGTAAAGAAAGTCCAGTTTGTGTCACCTGTCGCTTCGCCGCAAGAACCACCGTCCCACCCGCGGTTCCCGTCTCTGGAAGAGTTGGACGAAGGACCCAAGTCACCGCCTCCAAAAGGTCTTGCTGACGACCCTGATGCCGTCGACACGCGTGCCCTCTTGAGAGGCGATCTGACGGCTGGTGGCACCATCGACCTCAAGGCCAACGAACGGGAGGAGGCTGCTGCGGCCGCGTCGACCACAACGCGTCAGGCTCCTCCACCCTTCAGACTCGGTGAGCAGCCGGCCGGCCGGAGAGGACCACCAGCAAATCCTTTCTCACGTACTCTCGCTACCATCGAGCAGGACTCAGCATCGGGCAGACTCGACGGCGACGCGACCAAGCAGAAGCCGCAGATGGACGTGGATGCCTTCAAAAGATTACTCCTCACGGGCAACGCTGACGCCGTGCCTGAGCGCCAGGCGAATAGTGCACGCGACACTGGCAACAGTACAGACAGCTCCTTTGCTTCTAAGCAATCCGTGTCCGGCTCAGAACGAGATACACAGCCCGAATCGCCTGCTTCGTCCGTATCATCGTTAGAAGATGCCAGTTCTGAAGGGGAAACAACTGCCGACGAAAGGCTTGCGGAACAAGCGGAACAACAGGCGAGATACCGAGAACAGGTCGCGTTGACCACGCGGAATACACTGTCACAACTAGAACCAGTAACAAAGACGATCTCATTTGATGACTTTGACGACGAGGCTCTAGAGCCATCCCATGTGGAGGAGACCACATCGAACATATCAGCTCCTCCCCCTCCTGCTCGCCCAAGAAGGACTGGATCTGACGCAAATAAGCAGCCGCCGGTGCCACCGAGTCCTCGAATGCCTGGAACCCCGACCATATCAGAATTTGAGCCGCAGTCTAGAAAAGGCATGGTACCCCCACCTCCTCCATCCAGCCGCAGACAAGCCCACGGGAATCTCGTTACAAGGAACAGAAGCAGCTCAAATACCTCGCAAGCACCAAGTATTGCCGAGTCCATTCCACAAGAAATACAACCCTCGAATCGACCTAAACCTCCTCCGCCTCGAGCCCCAGCATCCCGCACCATCAGTAAAGAAACCAGACGACCACCAAGCATATCCGAACCATCTACAGATACCCTCTCCACTCAATCAGCCCTCGAAGCCCCCGAACTTTCAAACACAACAAAGTCAAAACCTCCGCCCCCACCGACCCGCAATACCCTCAAGCAACCCCAACAACCACTCAACCGTACCCCTTCTTCCAGTTCATCCATCTCACAAAGCCACCGCCGCCCCTCTCCATCAATAGCAGGTGCCCCGCCGCCTCCTCCCCGACGACGAGGCGAAGGCAAGCGCACCTCCATCGACGCATCTGACTCGCGGCGATCTAGTGGGCACAGCTTTGGAGCCGACCGCCGAGACTCGGTATCGTCTCTGCAACGCGCCGCGGAGGAAGAAGCCGCTTTACGGTTGAAGGAGCAGAAGCCTGCCGTGGATATGTTAGCTGATCTGGATGCGTTTCAACGCGAGGTGGACGCTTTGCGAGCGAGAGCATTGGGGGGACGATGATGCATATGATGCGGGAGATACCAGGCGTTTTTTTTTTTTTCTTTATGGTTGGAACGGAATGGAATCCATGGATGAGGAGGACAAAGTGGGTAGATAGTAGGAAATAGGACGATGTATGAGTATATCATCCATGTGCATATTCACAGAAGATTTGTCGTGACCGTTGTGGGCGACGGTCTTGCAAAAGGAAGAGTACAAGCCCGGCTCTGATCGCCAGGAGTAAAATACATTCTCGACCAGACACTCTTGTCCGGTCGTATCGCTATGCTCTCGCCACCTATACGCTCGCTATGCATATACATACACCATCGCACCCTCCCTTCCCACGCTCTACTCCTCCTTCCCCGAACAGACCGGACACCCACCCCCAATCGCGCTCCTAATGACTTGAGCGTGGGAGATTTTCGGCCCGACAGACCTCGTCAGCGCCCCAAATCCTACCTCCGCGTTGTCGTCGGAAGAGCCATCACTATCGCGCCTCGTCTGCGCGCGCATATCATCGATAAGCGAGTGCGCCTGCCGCGACGCCTTTATGCGGTCTAGCAAGCAGTCGAGGTGGAAGACGTGACCGCAGGCAAAGCCGATGAGGAAGTCCGTTTCTGTGTCAAGATTAGCATTGCCCCATCATCTACTTCTCTTTAAGGTAGAGTTGTGTAGAAAGGGATGGAGTAACGTACCATCTTCCTCAAATCGATCACTGCAGCTGACACAATACCCCGGTTCCGGCAGCGCCTCTCCCTCCGCCAAATCCGGCACTGCCATCCCGCCCTTCTTCTTCAACTCCTCATCTACAGTATTAAGCGCCGGATCGACCTTGACCTCGACCTCATCCAGCCTATGCCTCACGTCGAACTTCACTCCCCTCCTTCTGCCTTCTCGCAACACCTCCATCCCAGCCGCGACCTCCCCGCGCAACACCCTCGCTACGCCCTCCGAGATGCTGAACTGGATATCGTACTCGCGCACCATCTTCTGCACCCCTTCTTTCAGCCCTTCGATCTCCAGCCCTTCAGGGATGCGCTTGACCAGCTTCACCGCGTCGACCGACGTGCCTATCTCGTGCAGCAGTGCGCGGATGAAGCGCGGCTTGTCCATGCTGTAGTCGAGCAGGTCGTCCCATAGATCCGGGTGTTCTTTCGCGAAGGATATCGCCTGGCTGACGTCTGCCAGCTTCTCGATGATAAGGAACAAAGCTTTCTTCGTCTGCCCGGTTTTGGAGAGGAGGTAGACTAGTTCTGGGATGAGACTGCGCTCTTCGCAGATAGAGGTCGCCTTGTCGAGGGCGTAAGCTGTGGACGTGCGGAGGTACAAGGATAGCAAGTCCCGGTCGTACTGCGCGAAGAGGCTGAGTGCTAGGTCGGCAAATTCTTCTACGATGATCCGGCCTTCGGTTGTGAGGCGTTCGAGGTTGAGGCGCTCGACTTTGGAGATTACGCGGTCTTCGTCCACGACGGGGCCGCGCCAGAGAAGGGCGAAGTAGAGGTATGTGAAAGGCGAGTATTTGTCGCCTTTGGCGGCGAGTTGGGAGACAACGCTTGAGGGTTGGACGATGCCGCTATAGGCTTCCTCTACTAGTAGGGAGATTGCTTCGGCGGAGGAGTCGCGCATGTCGGGTATTGAGCCTGATGTGAGAGAATCTCTGTTTACTCGCAGCATGAGCAGTCCTGGTATGTCGTCTGTGATTGCGTCCGTCAAGTGGTAGTCTTTGATCAAGGACATAGCGGCTTCCGCGTTCTGGAGTCGTATATAGCATCTCAGAGCCTGGCGTGGTTGACCTCCGGCAAGCTTGAGTTTTGCAAGCCCAGCCGTTAGAGTGCGCCAATCTTCTGAGGTGTCACCATCCTCCGTGACCTCACCAGAGTCGAGTCGAGTCTCGATTGCAGTGGTGACACTGCTGATGTCGAAAAGTTCCGGATCCCACTTCTCCAGCAAGTCGGCAAAGCGCGAGGGATCAGTCGTGATGTAGTGGCCCAATACGACCTCATAGACAAATGATGGAAGCGGTGGTCGCATGTCCGTACTCGGAATGAAAGGTGTGATCTCATCAAATCGGTTTGCTTGGGCAAAGACAAGCACCCAGTGTTCCCATCTTGATGATGTTCCCAGTACCTTGCCTGCGACCTCACCAGCGCCCTTCCAATCTTTCGCCGTGACCAGCTGTTGTAGCCACAGATCCCCAATCTTGCGCTTTTCTTTAGCGATTGCAGAATTTTGTACTTTCCCTAGAGATAGGGTCGTTTGAGAAGCGCCGTCGTCAGCGAAGAAGTCGGCCAAAGTCCCTTGCCCTCGATTATTGGTAGGTGTGCCAGGTGACGAGTCCGACGCTGAGTCCGAAGGCTTGACAATCTCTGGATGCTCGTCGAGCAGCTCCCATGCTTTCTCGTATTTGTGGTGATCCATGAGCCACGAAAGATGATCTGATGGATTACGCTTTACAGCCAGCACACAGTCATAAGGTGTCTGGATAAATAGTTTGAGTCCAGAGGAGCTCAATGCCGGCGGTGAATCGCTAGGCAATCTGGCTAATGCAGCTCCTCTTGCATTGACGATGGACGCACTTGGTGAACGTGCTGAGCCCCGCCCATTTTCCTGATTGACTGACAGACTCCTAACGCTTGCGCCAGAGCTGAACATTCGTGTAGCATTTGCTGACATGTCCCAGAATCCTGCGTTGAGTGACTCCAAAGCTCCGCGCTGTAATGGTTCTGGAATGACTGGTGCGGGAATATACAGGCTGCCAAGATGATAGTCCGTCGCCGACAAAGATTCATACCGACTGACACTCAGGGTATCGACATCGACTTCCTCACCGGAAGCAACCTCCACCAAACGCAGCTCCGGCGAAAGCGCACTTTGCCGATGTCGTCGAGGTGTTCCTTGATTATTCGCAGCTATGGGTCGATTATCGTCATCACGAGTTCGATAGGCAAGAACAGCAAGCAAAGAAGGGGTATATAGCGATAAACCAGAAAGAATACAGTCGTCAAAAGTAAGTCTGGCAGCACGTTAGTTGTCGCCCTTTAACACCGGCAGATCACATACTTGTGTACAACATCGACGCTCCCAGCCGTACGTTCACCAGCATGCTTCCCAACACCGGTGCCTCCAACATGTACATGTAAGATCCAGACAGTGTCACCCCACCCGACGATGAGCTTCTCTGGCCGACGTTTATGAGGTGGAGTCTTTTTGATCGTCGAGATCGAGCCATTGACAATTTGCGGGACATCGTCGTGCTCGAGGTTTTTGTCGCTGACCCATTCCATCCGTCCCTTCCACACCGCAGCCATCTCCTCCCATACGCCTGTGCCTGGACGGTCGACATGAGCAATTCGTTTCCAGGCAAAACCAAGATCGCCACTGTCAAGCTTCATATGCGACCTCATGATTTTGATGCCATGTTCGTTAATCCAGGCAACAAACTTTCCGGTCCTCGAAAACTTGATCGAAGCAATGCCACCTTCGCCTGAATGCAAAATCGTGTCTTTGCCCGTGTTTGAACCGAGTCCAATAGATCCAAGCCAGCCTTGCGCGGCTGCGGCGGCGCTATTCGTGTTTGCATCTGCAGACACCCCGGCTTTGCCTCCAACCGTTAAAATAAGGTTCCCTGCCAGGCCACCTGAAAGATATGTTCTGTCATACTTGTACTCAGGTGATAAAGCAACAGCTTGGACGGGTCGCGCAAAGTTGCGCAACGTCACATCGTTGGGGTCAGCCAAGGAGGATACGCAGACATGACCATCGACGGATGCCGAAGCAATGTAGATCTGATTCGAGGGGGTATTTGGTAATGTGTGTTTCTTGAGAGGTTTTGCCGTCTTCGACGCTGAGCTTGAGGGCGCCGGACTTGAAGAAGACTTGATAGACTCAGCAGCTTCTTGTTGCAGTCGAGCTACTGCATTACTACTCGCACCCAGAACGGGGGGTGGTGGTACTGGGGAAATAGAGAGGGCGGTGATAGACGCAGAGTGTGCATGGTAAGTCCGCAATGGCTGTAGCGAAGTCAAGGATAGTGTGTGCTAGCTTCTGTAAGCATCAAGCCGTCTTCATCGTATATGCGACTTACAATGTTGCCGTTATGCGTGCCGACAATCTAACGAGGGTCAGTCGCCTTTGCAGCATGGCATACGAGAATCTCATACCAACTTGTCACCACCGACGAAGAACGTGCTAGTGTCGTCGTCGTTGCGGTAGACACTTGACAAGCTCCCCGTCAGCTTGGTGTACTTGAGCTGTGGTTCCTCCTCTTCCTGGTCTTCGTCGTCCTCATCGTCGGATTCGGGGTCTGTGACTGGGACCTTAGCTCCGTTCTTGGGAGGGGTTCTGGGCGCATCCTCGGAGTCATTCCCATGTTCAGGAGCCTGAGGCGCTGCAGTCATGCTGCATACATGGAGAAAGGTGGGAGATGTCGTGTCGGGGTTCGCGTGAGAGCGGACAAGCTTGGGGTGGTGACGGGGTTGGCGATGTGGGTGATGTCGGAACGGGCTGAGGCTGCAGTGGTATTACTCCGCGAATTTTCTTGTCTTCTATTCACGCTCCCTCCATCAAGTCGCACTGATGGCTGCGAATTGGGTTTGCGCGCGTTGTATTAAGGATCTGGGTCGGACGGTTCTGCGAGTGCGAAGCGCAGCCGAGATTCGGACTGGAGCTTCGTCACGGGCTGTCGTCAACTTCGGCCGGCCACAGTCTGCATCACCATTACACTTCGGAAGACAGCAATCATTGACATGCTCCCAATATAGGCAATTTTCTAGTGCATCCCCATTTCAACAGAGTGGCACGACCAAGAATGTCGAAGACTCCAGCGCAATCGACGCGTCCACCAAGGCCAAGTCGGGGAAGCGCAAAGCTGCTCGCAACAAGACAACGACCTCGTTGAGGAGAGTTGCTGTGGAAGCTCAGCGATCTCGAGACGGTCTGGTCAGAGGGTCTGGGAGGCGGCGCTTCATCGATCCCGAGGCGAATACAAAAGAAATCACAGCCTCCTGTGCCGCTGAGCAGTACAACCTCTCCGTGGCAAAACATCTACTCCGACAGGAAGGCTACGAGATCGACCCACTCCACACAGGACTGTATCCGCAGGTGATACACATTCAGACTCCTATATATCCGACCAGGGATGCTGAAACAGGAGAGGAAAGGAACGTCGGTCCTGGCGATGTCTTTGTCTTCCCATCCGGGTCGGTAGTGTCATGGAATGTCCCAGAGAAGGTTCAGAAACGCCTTGTCCATCGCGTGCTGCTGCCAGCTGCCATCAGATCGCACTTGGAAACAATTGAGCTGGAAGACATGGATTACCTGGAGGATCCAGACAGATCGAGCAGCGAGGTCATTGGAGACGCAATAGTGCTGGGCACACAACGGAGGTCTCTTGGAGAAATTAACGATGTCGATACGGCGTCCACGGACCTTGATGCCGACTTGATTCTGGCTAAAATCGCCTTTTCGTCTGGCATCGCTCGTAGCACGAAACTTGCTGTACTGGAGAATCTGCTGTCGTCGTACTTCGAGACGACAAAGTCGATCCCAACCATCCTTTCACGAGGAAGCAAGTTACGCTTCACCAGATCATTCATCCTACGCAAGACGGGAGAGCTGCTCTCGATCCGAGCACAATTGAATCTGTACAGCGAACTAACTGACACCATGCCTGATCTCTTCTGGGACTCGCCCTCACAGCTGGGACTGTCAGACTACTATGATGAGGTCGGTCGAGCTCTGGATGTCAACGCCCGAATCCGTACGCTTAATGAGAAGATGGATTACGCCAGCGAGATTGCAAGTGTGCTAAGGGAGCGGCTCTCGGAGAAGCACAGCACGGGTCTAGAATGGCTGATCATCTTCCTGATCAGCGTTGAGGTCGGATTCGAGCTCCACCGACTCTGGCAAGCGCACGGTATTGCAACGGACGAGGACAGCACCGAGGCAATGATGAGGCAGTGGCTGGCTCGGCAGCTTGGGAAAGATCTCGACTCATAAGACTAGTATTCCCTCAACTGGCAGCTGATGTCGCACCTCTAGAGCATTGTACTTTTAGTCTCTCCGCTTCAAATGACAATTACTTGTATAATGATAATTAAATTTGTATTCGTCGGTCCATTCGAGATCTCTCACGTGATCCGGCTTTGAAATTGTATGGCAGCCCCGGTGTCCGGGCCGAACCCCAGATAGACGCGTCTAGAGACGCGCCGCAGGGATGACAGACTGTACTCCATTCTTAAAGCCCACCGCCTCGTTCGTTGGACCAGCCATGTCGAACAGGGTGGGAAATTTCTCTTGCTGATCATGGACACATCATAACAGCTTCCGGAACTGGACCTCTTCCAAGTTCCACTTCTACGTGGGTCGCCGATATTCCGCAAAGCTGCAATTAAAGTGCTGCAGCAATGGGTGTAAAAGGTAGTTCCGGACAGCATCTGTGGTCGAGTCAAAGTACAGAACACTAATGCAACAATACTAGGTCTCTTGCCCCTTCTTAAATCAATCCAGAAACCATGCAGCCTCAAGCAGTTTTCTGGAACCACTTTGGGTGTCGATGCCTATGGCTGGCTTCATCGAGGCACTATTGCCTGTGCCATTGAGCTGGCCCAAGGAAAGCCAACCACAAAGTAGGCTACCTCAGGTCACATCTAAACGATAGATTGGCTGCTGACAGTGCAAAGATTCGTCGACTTTGCAATGCATCGAGTTCGCATGCTCATCCACTTTGGCATACAGCCTTTCCTAGTCTTCGATGGCGACTACCTCCCCAGCAAGAAAGGCACCGAAAAAGATAGAGCGGCAAAAAGGCGTGAGGCAAAGACCGCTGGACTTGAACTTCTCCGCATGGGCCGCACTGCCCAAGCATACCAAGAACTGCAGAAGGGTATCGATGTCACTCCAGAAATGGCAAAACAGTTGATGGATGAATTGGACAAGAACAACATCGACTTTATCGTTGCTCCTTACGAGGCAGATTCGCAGCTGGTGTATCTGGAGAAGCAAGGCACCATTCAGGGAATTATCTCGGAAGACTCAGACATGCTGGTATTTGGAGCTAAAGTGCTCTTGACTAAACTTGACCAGTTTGGGGAATGCGTCGCCATTCACCGCAAGGACTTTACTGCCTGTCGAGAAGTCAGCTTTGTGGGATGGTCAGACGAGGAGTTCCGGTGGATGTCTATCCTCAGTGGCTGTGACTACCTCGCACCTATCGGCAATGTTGGATTAAAGACGGCACACAGACTTATTCGTAAACACAAGACAGTGGACCGGGTCGTGAAAGCTCTTCAGTTCGATGGCAAATCCAAAATTCCGCACGGCTACATGGAAGACTTCAGGAAGGCCGATCTCACGTTTCAGCATCAGTGGGTTTTCTGCCCTTCCGCAAAACGTTTGGTACACATCACAGGCCTCAAAGCAGACATGACTGCCGATCAACTGCCTTATATTGGGCCCGAAGTGGAAGCCAGCATTGCTTCGAGGGTGGCTCGGGGAAAGCTGCACCCGCACACTAAAGAAATCTTGATTGCCACACCACTACCATTGAACAGACAGAACAGGACGCTGGAGAAGGCTTTGCAACATACACGAACGCCAGATCTCAAGAAGAGTCCTTCAATAGATTCTTTCTTCAAACTGAAACGGACTCCACTTGCAGAGCTTGATCCCAATGTGTTCACCCCTTCTCCGAGTCAACAGCGACTACTGGAGCAACAGCTGGAGGAGCAGCCATCAACTGAGAGGTTATCGCGACCACCAACATTGACAAGAGCCGTGACAGATGTCACTCGGTCGCAGTCAGCCAGAAGAATTCTGTCAGAGATGCGACCTCCCCCAGACAGGACATCTCGTAAACGTCAACGACTTTGTTCCGATTCTGCAATCAGTTTTGCCATGAATGGATCGGTCAAGGCAACGCCAGCACATAGCAGATTTTTTGGTGGCTCGTCGAGGTACCAAAGCCCATCTGTACTCAAGGCGAGCCGCAAGACTTCAGAGAAGCCCGCCGAGGTCAACATTTGGTCGGACGACTCCATCGAAGAGGCAATGTCGCAGCTGGAAGATGTCTCTGCTTCCACCATGAAATCTACAACCAAAAAGCTCACCGTCTTTCGGGATGATATTGTCGATGCAGAGGACGCCTCAAACGAGACTAGTCAAACTGAATCTCAAGTTTCTATTGCTTCTGTGGAAAATGCAGCATGGTCCCAAGAAGAGGACCACAGGTCTTTGGAGCCAGGACTCCCAGCGTCGCCGCTTCATGAAAAGGCGGGGTCTGTGAGTGCGGATCCTGACTTGGATGCTGAGGAGGAAAGCTCCATTACCACCGCTGTGACCGACGCCAGATCAGCGGATGCGGATGGTGGCGACATTAATGAGGAAGACTGGGAGGTGGCGGCGAAGAGTCCGCTCAAGCCGCTCTCAGTAGCCAAAGAATTTGGCGTTTACTTGAAAGGAATCAATTCAATCGGCAGCGAGGATCATATGATACCCAATAGCGACAGCGAGGAAGACGTGCTCACGGAAGACACTAAACCCACGTTCGGGCTCGATTTGGGCAAATTTGCCTTCACAGGCTAAGGCTCAAGCATGCTTGTTTCGACTGAAGTATACGTCTCATGACTGGATGGTATGATTGTAGTGTAACATGGAGTTTTATTGGTGTCATCGGCCGGCTATGTCCAAGCTGAGATCATAGGAACGGGTTGATGGTTGAATGGATGCTTGTTTCCGAGTATGGCTTCGATGCATTGCATAGATCGGCTCCATCGAAATTGCGCACGATTTTCTTGCATTTTCCGGGTCTCCCCGCTGCCATAGCATGTGGTCTGCCATGTTACATTTGGCGGCGTGCAGCGGGTTAGTGAAGTCGTGCAGGAAGTGGCCGAGGGGTGGGATGAGTGCAGCTCCGGGGCGGCCAATGGTGAAGCCGCAGCGGAGACATTCAAGAAGTCTCCGAAGCTCGCAAGAGGTTCATCCGCCTACTATAAGTTAGGCAGCAGATGGGAAGGTATATAATAAGCTGGGAATCGCCAGCTCAAAGCAATTTGTTTTTCAGCTCCCCATATTAATTAGCTATCTGCAAATATACTACATCATGGAATACCCTTCATCCGAAACCCGCACCATCACAGTGCCTCGTGGGCTCAAATACGGGCTTGTGTACATCCCGCCAAAACAGGGCAAGCCCACGCTTCTCTTCCTGCATGGCTTCCCCAACTTTGCATACGACTGGCGCCATCAGATCAACTGTTTCAGACGCGAGGATTATGGAATCATAGCGCCGGATCTCCTGGGCTACGGCAGCACAGACAAACCACGCGACCACCATGAGTACCGCATGAAGGCCATGGCTGGCGACGTTGTGGCGATCTTGGACGAGCTGAAGGTCGACGAAGCGATTGGTGTGGGCCATGATTGGTAAGAATGAACTGCATTGTGAATAGAGGGGGTCCTGACAGCAACACTAGGGGCTCAGCACTATTGTCGGCAATATCCGCATATCATCCGACCCGTATCTCTGCATATGCTTACCTCGCTGTCGGCTATAGCCCACCAGGCCGTATGCCCGTCGAGGAAATGAACGAGCGGTCGAAGCAGTCTCTCGGGTATGAAGCTGGCGGCTACATCGTATTTTTCTGCGAGCCAGACTCAGCTTCCCTATTGGATAGAAATGTCGAATCGACGAGCACTCTCATCTTCTCGGATGAGAACCCAAAACATTGGGAACAGGATATATGCCCTCCCGGGGCTGCACGTGCGTGGCTGGAAAAAGAACGCACTGCGGCGCTGCCGGGATGGTTCGATGCGGACTATCGCGAAAAGCGCAATCGCATCATTGCACAGGGCGGTTACACAGGTCCGTTGAATTGGTACAAGTCGGCGACTGATCATTTCAACGATGAGGACGCAGCTAGCATTCCGGAAGAGCACAAGGGTATCAGAAATAAACCTGTGCTGTTCATCAAGGACTTGGGAACTGCGGGAGCAGTGCCAGCAGATATGATGGAGGCGATGACAAGGCCGTTTTGTACGGATCTCACTGTCAGAGCAGTGGATGCTGGACATTGGCTGATGCTCGAGCAGCCGGACGAGGTCAACGAAGCGCTGGCTGAATTCCTGCAGAGGGTGGGAGACCTGCATTAGTGTAGGCATTGGGAGATTGATGGCATGGCCTGAGGCCGAAATTCGGAGGAAGCCTGCCCCGTCCGGAGCATGTATCATTGGCCGCCGCACCCCAGCTGATCATGCCATAGTCTGCCATGCTGTGGCTTGCGGCGCATGCATCCAGAACGGCGCACGTGTAACATGACATGTTGAGAGATGGTGGACCGGGATCAACTGGCGATGCAACGCAAGTACTTGGTATCAAACCAGATAGGCAAACGCGAGCGAGATGGAAGGCTTTGGTGGAGCTTTTCCCCATGTACTCGGAATTCTTGCCGGAGGATGGACCACTAAACAATAACCTTAAAAAGAGAGGAAAGACCGCTCGAAAATCAACCAGAGTTTGTTCCTCCAAGGCCTCCCGTTCCAGCCGAGCACATGTTGCTGTGATCGGTACTTTGACCTCCTCATCCCCTTCCCCTCAGTCAATCAGCCTAGTCTCTGCCACACGCGTGTTGATCGTGGTATTCCGTCCAGAAGTTGCATCCCTTCCCCAACTGCCGAATTCTCCGTCCTGAACTCTTCCCTCCCCGGTTCCAAACTTTGGCCTCTCTGTCACTTTATCCCCGGCTTGCCCCCACCTGTTGTCCAATTTCTCCGCATCGTGAGAAGATTGACGTCAAATTGGGGCAAATGCTATATCAGAGTGACATCTGCAGTTGAAACGTCCGGCTTCATTCTGCGAATTGACTCACGCTCAAGCCGCAATCTGCACCGCTGAGGCATAATCAATATGGGACTGGGAATACTCGAAGGTCAGTGGAGCTCTCGAGCATCGCCATATGGAAATACTTGTGACAAACCTTGACCCCCATCGCAGATAAGAAACTTCCTCATGTTCCAGGCACTGTCATCCTGGACGATGACGCCGCCTACACAGAAGATACAGCCACCGCCGCATTGAAACATGGCACCGGCAGGAATGCTCATATAGTTCTTAATCCGCAGCCCAGTGAAGATCCCAATGATCCGCTCAATTGGCCAAAATGGAAGAAGGAAATGGTAATTGCTGTGCTTTGCTTCGGAGGTATGCTAAACACTGCCACCAATGTACGTCAATTCCCATCTCAAAAGTACACTCTAGTTAGCATGCTCACTACTGTCAGGGTCCGTTTCTTAATGCCTCTTATTTCTCTATCGCAAAGCAGATCGACTACTCCCTTACCACCGTCGTCCTCGTGTCCGGCTACAACCTCCTTATTGCCGGCGCCACCGGCCCTTTCATCTGCGCATTTTCCCGCAAGTACGGTAAGCGCCCCGTCTTCCTTGCCTCGACGCTCTTCGACATCATCGGTACCGCTCTCGGCGAAGCCAAGATCTCCTACAACTATCTCCTCGCCGCCCGGATCATCCAGGGCATGTCAACGTCTGCCTTCGAGTCCCTCACTGTCGCCGCCATCGGCGACATGTTCTTCGTGCATCAGCGTGGGTCTCGCGTCGCCTTGATCAATTTCATTCTCAACACCGCCTCCTCCCTAGCCAGCATCATCTGCGGCGTCGTATACTCCCACCTGGGGTGGAAGTGGCTGTTCCACATGTTCCAGATCTTCCTCGTTGTCCAGTTTGTCATCATGTTCTTCTGCTGTCCGGAGACGACATATATTCGTGATGCGAGGTACGATCTGGATACTGCGCGGGACGAGAGGTTTAGAGAGCTGGCGGATGTGGAGGAGATATATAGGCATAAACATGATAAGGAGGGGCTGGAGAGGACAGATACGACTTACACAATTCCCAAGAAGAGCTTTGTGCAGGAATTGGCCGTCTTCACCGGGACTTACCATCATGACTGGATCTTTAAGGACCTGTTTGGACCCTTTCTTACCCTTCTCAACCCAGCGGCTTCGTACGCTGTGCTCTGCTCCGGCCTACTGAATGCTTGGTACGTAGGAACAGCCATCATCATTTCAGGAATCTTTGCTGGATCGCCATGGCAATTTGGCCCCGCAGCAGTAGGCTACGTCGGCACTGGCCCATTCATTGGCGGCCTTATCGCTTCGCTGATAACCATGTTCGCCGGCGACCCAGTGATTAAGATCCTTGGCCGGCGTAACAAGGGAGTCTAGTACGTTCCTCACCACCAGTGCCTCTTTCCACCCTCACTAATATGCACAGCGAACCCGAGTTCCGCCTCGTCTTCATGGCACTCTCAGCCATCACCTGCGCGCTCGGCTTCTTCACATTTGGCTGGGCAATGGCGCACGGTAAGTCAGCCGAGCTGTGCTCTTTCCTCTGGGGCGTGCAGATGTTCGGTATCATCGTCGGTATCTGGTCCACTATCACCTACGGCCTTGATGCGTTCAGAAACTTGTCGAGCGAGATGTTCATTATGAACATGTTGTTCAAGGTACGTTCCTCTTCCCCTTGTCCCTGGCTTCTACGAGGCTAATCTGGGTCGAAAGAACTTCATGTTCTATGCCCTGTCGAACTTCGCGAACGACTGGGTTGAGGACAAGGGTCCGGAGCAGATCATGTATGTCTTTGGCGGTACATCCGTGTTCCTCTGTGCGCTCGCGGTGCCGGTGTATGTCTTTGGGAAAAGGCTGAGGAGCTGGTGGTCTAGACATGATCTATTTGTTCTGTTACATATGCAGAAGACCGGGCCTGTGCAGGAACTGGCATAGCGAGAAGGAGAAGCGGGAAAGCGGAGAATTAATGTAATATCATTGCCATGTGTCACGCAAATGTCGGAAGCTGTAAACGTAATATGGCTCAGGGCAATGGGTTTCATTAGAAGCGTGAGCATTGGGGCTATTGTCCAGAGACGTCCTTTGGATTTGGATAGACTTATCTGCCATAGCGGCAAAGAAAAATAGACGGGCAGTAGATCAACTTCTGCAAACGTCGTTCAAGGGTCCTATAGTATAGCGAGCAAAATGCAGGCAAAAATGCGGGGCCGGGAACGCCCGATCAATGACTCTCCGATTAGTGACTCTCTCCTGGGGTTTGCAGCTTTGACATGGAACACAGCGAACATTTCGAGAATATAGCACAATCTGTCATCGTGGTATGAGGAGTCACCGGACACTACATGATGGCAGCCTACAGCAGAATTTGGGCCACAAGTCCCACTTTGCTTTTTTGTCCGGCCTTGTGCTGTGATAGCCTACACTGGTTAGACTGATTGAACAACCAGGGAGGCTCCAACTCCTAAGGCCGACCATGACCACAAGACCATCTCAAATCAAGCTCAACCAAATTTGGCCGTTCCTCCAAGTCACACAATATGTATGTCTGACCGATTTGTACCACCTCGCATCCAGCAATGTGTCAAGAAGCAACAGCGACTGGCTGTTGCAAAGCTACATACGCCGCCGTTCATCACCCGCCTGACAAATGCGATCTCCCTCTCCTTCATGCCGGCGACACGTGTGATCCAGCTTGTTGCAAAGAGGAAGACGGCCCTCGCTGTGATGACGACTGTGTGAAAGTATACGCCTCAGTCGAATGCCACCAGGGAACACACGTAGATCCGTCTCACAGTCAGCCTATCAATGGCCATTGCGAAGTCCATTTGGAAGCTGCCATGGTCAAATACAGCCAGATGTTGGCAAGCGCAGCATGTTTGTGTCGCTCCGTACTCTCCTCCCGCCTGGTACACTGCTGCCAATCCGAAACTTGGGGATATCAAATACTTCCCCAGCTGTCAAACGAAAATCGAGGCAGTGCAAGCAGTCTTCGGCGCCGACCCCAGCGCCGTGATTCTCCCGGACGATCGTGCTGCGACAATGGTGACAATACCTCCCTGAGAACAACAAGCGAACCTGTAACAGACAAGAGTTGCCAGGAAGCCCGTTACGAATATCGAGGGAGCACCCATCCCGTGGCACCACCAAGAGCCGCCTGCTGTACCAAGTCAAAGACCGCTAAGACGAATGATCTTCCACATCCCAGAGTCCCTTTAGGCAGGAATCGGACGAAAGCTTCCGAAGACTCTATTGAACCGGCACCTCTGCTGACGATGTGCAACAATGGCAGTACGGGCGGCTGTTGCTCCAGAACAACGACCACTTCCCCGTCAATCGTCTCTGGTATGCCGCCTTGCCTGGCTGTCTCAGAACAAACTCATTTTCCATCAAAGACGGGCAGCAACTGCGAAGCCAATTGCTGTTCCGAGAAAGCCGTACATCTCCCGCGCACTGAACTAGACATGAATCCCAAACACATGTCTACCTTTAGGCAAGATGGCCTGGCTCTGATGCGGGTACACCTTAGTGTCCAAGGCATGATCTGCACTGGATGCGAGACCAAGCTCAGAAGGACACTGGAATCCATTGATGGGGTTTCCAACGTCGCAATCATGTTCATCAATTCTCGTGCGGAGTTCGATCTAGACAGCACGATAGCCAATATTGACCAGGTCATCGAACAGGTCAAGAAGCATTCTGGTTTCAATGTGGTCCGAGTCCACAATGACTACCAGACCGTCGAGGTCTATCTGAGCAAGATTCAGTTGCAGAGTCTTGTTCCTGACAAAATTGCTGGTTTGATCGAGATTCGAGCACTCGATGGCACCAGAGCGAGCATCGTCTATGATCCCGATACTATCGGTATTCGTGATCTAATTGACAATTTTCCCGTCGGTCGTCTTACGCTGGTACCCGCATCTGCAACGCATGACGGTCTTAATTCGAAAGGACAACTTCGGGACCTGGCTATCAAGACTGTCATTGCTGCCGTGTTTACAGTCCCTGTCGCCGTACTTTCATTTGGTCAGACGAGGGCTTCCGGAACAAAACATGGAGCCATTGCGTCCTTAGTCCTTGCCACTGTGGTGCAAGCAATAGCAGTCACTGAGTTCTACTATCAGGCTTTTAACTCTCTCATGCATGAACATATTGTTGAGCTAGACATGCTGATAGTAATCAGTATCACCGCAGCTTACGTCTACTCGATCGTCGCTTTTGGCTTCTTCATGGCAGGTCGACCCCTGGCTATCTCAGAATTTTTCGCCACAAGCACTCTCCTCATCACTCTGGTCTTATTGGGGCGGGTGATTGCGACTTATGCCCGCCTGAAAGCCGTCAAAGCCGTGTCAATGCGATCTCTTCAAGAGTCAAAGGCTTTGCTAGTTACCGAGAACGGTCAGACCATCGAGATAGACGCTCGACTACTACAGTTTGGAGATCGCTTTGCGGTCCAGCCTCACTCTCGTATACCCACAGATGGCGTCGTCATCCAAGGTTGCAGCGAGATAGATGAGTCTATGCTGACTGGTGAGAGCATTCCGGTCCTGAAGCAACCCAATGACGAGTTAAGCGCCGGCACTGTCAATGGTGTTGGCTTTTTGACCGCAAGACTCACAAGACTCCCCGGGAAGAATACTATCACCGATATTGCAGAATTGGTAGAACAGGCTAACAGTGTCAAGCCGAAAGTCCAGGACATGGCCGATCAAGCTGCCAAGTGGTTCATTCCAGTGGTTGTGACCGCTGCAGTGTTCGCATTCATCATCTGGCTTACTGTTGAGTTGAAGGTCAGACACCACGCTAGCTCAGTCGCCGTCAGCAACGCCATCGCCTACTCGATTGCAGTCCTCGCAATATCATGCCCCTGCGCTGTGGGCCTCGCGGTTCCCATCGTCCTTGTTGTCACAGGTGGAATTGCAGCACGGGTGGGCGTCATCATCAAGTCTGTCCAAGCGACTGAGAGGTCCTGGCAGGTCACTGACATTGTGTTCGACAAGACGGGCACCCTTACTCTTCCTGATCTCGACGTCACAAATGAACATATCCTCGGTGGAAACAGAGACAATGCTCGATCTATCGCAAAAGCTCTGGTTTCCGGCAATCAACACCCTGTATCTGTCAGCTTGAACCGCCACCTGAGCTCAGCCACTTTGCCACACGAGCAGATCCAGAACATCTCCGTCATCCCAGGTTGCGGCATCACAGGCACGTTCTACGGCTCTACCATCTCCGCGGGAAACCCAACTTGGCTCGACCTCACCGAGCATCCCGTCGTCTGTGCCCTAACCGCAGCAGACAAGACCGTTCTCTGCATCACCCACTCCTCCAAGCTAATCGCCATCTATGGTCTCCGCGCCACTATCCGCCCCGAAGCGCCCTCCTTGATATCCACGCTCCACGACCGGGGCCTCACCGTCCACCTCATCTCCGGCGACTCCCCCTCCGCAGTGGCAGCCTGCGCCAACGCCCTCTCCATTCCCGTGTCGAACGTCCGCGCCCGCTTCTCCCCAACAGAAAAACAAGCCTACGTCCTCTCCCTCCGTACTCCAGACACCGAATCCCAGTCTTCCTCCGCCACGTCAAAGCGAAGGATTCTCTTCGCCGGCGACGGGACGAACGACGCCCTCGCCCTGGCTACGGCAGATATCGGAGTGCAGATCGGGACTGCGTCTGCGGTGCTGGAGTCTTCGGCATCGGTGGCGCTGCTCGGGCCGTTGACGGGGATAGTGACGCTGTTGGATCTGAGCAGGGCGGCGTATAGACGGATCGTGTTTAATTTTGTGTGGTCGGGGGTGTATAACGTTGCTGCTGTGTTGTTGGCTGCGGGAGCGGCGGTGGAGTGGAGGATTCCGGCGAGATGGGCAGGGCTGGGGGAGCTGGTTAGTGTGCTGCCGGTGGTGGTTGGGGGGGTGAGTATGCTGTTCGGGCGGTGGTAGCGTCAATTGCTGCTTGTCGATAAGGGTTTGAGGATGGGATGGATGCTTTGCCGAAGTCGAGCCTGGCCTCGTCCGGTCGATGTACTCGCGGCATTATCTCCATTGAGTTTCTCGGTGGCTTTAGGACGCCGTTGCAGCTTTTAGTGAATGCTGGCGCGTTTGGTACGGAAACACAGCCGATGATGAAGCCATGGAGGTGAATATCTCTAGTGGACGTTTACTATGGTTGAATGTTCACGGGGTAATTTCCGTCCATGATTTCAGATTCGGGTCACATAAACGGCGCGTATGTCGGGTGTAGCTCTTGCGTGCTCTTAGGGCGTTGGATGCTTTATTTTGGCGGGGAGAGACCGTTTTCTTTGTTGGATCGGTACCATCGATCGTATATCAGATCAAACCCATGGTACACTTTACATCCTATCACTTTTAAGCCTAAGCTAGGTTACCACTCTGAATTATACTATGCAGCTCCATGGCACGCTATGTTACCAGGTGAAGATGAATAGTCTGGGCAGAAAAATAATTTCTGGCGAGATATTGTGGAAAGGGCAGGGATCTAGCCAAGGTGACAGCCGCTGCGGCCAGAACCCAGGGGCTGACAGCCGCGTTGTTGTTCCCGATTGCCATTGTTTTTGACATGTCGGTATCCGCCACAAAGCTCCGTCGGGTCGCGGGCTACAGGGCACAAATCCGGTTATCTTTCCCGACATCTATCTACCCTAGGTGCCGTTCCGCCTAATTTCGTGGTCTTGTCGTACTATGAGCTGAGCCTTGGTCGTTGAACAATACCCTCCTTTAAACGGCCAAGATATCGAAATTCGAGGTCTGCAATCACAACCTGCCCCATGAGCCGCGATAAAGCCTAAGTTCGGCTCACATACAGCGTTTGAATGTTTCCATATTGGTCATTTCACTCTCTATCGTTTGACCCTTTGCTCGGTCAACAATCATGAATCCAGAACTCTCGCCTGAACGGTGTTAATCTCAAGCCCATGATGAGACTTCATATTTTAAGGTAAGAAGACCTCGCCGTCTTTTCATACTCAATTCAAGCAAGCTGTTCTATTCGTTTTGCCATTATCAAGTCAAGCATGGAGCTCTTTTCGCGAGTGGTGGCAGTTCTGCTTCTGCTATCCCCCTTTCTATCTGGCTCTGCTGTAGCCAAACCTGCTGCTCCGAAAAAGGAGACCTGCTCGAGCTCGGATGTGGCCTTTGTGAAGCAAACAGTCACGAACTATGTCTATTTCTGCAATTTTTACGTTTCAAGGTATGGCATCTCAATGATCATGTATTCTATTGACACTGTAGCTGACCCCGTTTCGACAGAGGCCGTGTCCTTAGCCCTTTCACCAAGCTCTCTGAGGCAAAAGCTTATGCTGCCTGTCAATGTATCAAAGCCAGTTCTAGCGCACCACCCAAGGCCTCCCTGTCCCCTTCTCCCACTGGGAAAGGCTTCGGGCCTCAGGGGCTATGCTACACGGGCGATATGACTGCGCTGGAGAATCAATTTAGGGATGTGAAGGGCTTCTGTAACTTCTATTCCGCCTGGTCAGCGTAAGTCCGCTTTTCACTAGTCTGTTCTTCCTTATTGCTCACATGATTTCGCAGCGCAAATGATCCATACACACCAATCTCTAGTCTCACTGGGAAGAGAACTTATAATGCATGCCAATGCTATCTGGAAGGGGCGAAGCCTCCTGTGACTACAACCACGACCACCAAGCGGACGACTACAACAACCACCACCAAGCGGACGACTACAACAACTACCACCAAACGGACCACTGCAACAACTACCAAGCCGACTACTACAACCACGACTAAGAAAACCCCTACAACCACAACCAGGCTGGCCACTACAACTACTACTGAGAAGACTACTTCTACTACTACAAGTGCTGCTCCATCGACCACGACAACTACTCTTCCTACGACAACAACTACCTCGCCAACAACTACAATAGCTACGACTACTTCTCCGTCAACTACGGTTACAACTACCGTTCCATCGACTACGACGACTACTCTTGATACGACAACAACTACCTCGGCATCAACCACAACAGCTACGACTACTTCTCCGTCAACTACGGCAACAACTACCGTTCCCCCGACTACGACAACCACTCTTGTTACGACAACAACTACCTCGGCATCAACTACAACAGTTACGACTACTTCTCCATCGACTACTACTACCACTACCACTATCACAACAACTACGACCTCCACCACGACTGCGCCAACATACGTTTCTACAGTCTATGATGATGGTTCATATTCACATCGGGCCACTTTCACTCAGCTCTTCACAGGTGCAGGGAGGACCAATCCAGCTGCAGTAATTGCGACCATGACGTTTCAAGGTGCCGTAGTTCAGACCGCGGTCGCTACTTCCTGCGTAGGATACGCCATGCAAGTCCAGGGTCTGGGGACTTCTTACGAAGCCGAAATCTACTCAAACACTGTAGCTCACACTTGGGGGTGCGCCGTGTTTTCGACGTCGATGAACTCTGCGTATGCCAGCGCAAGCGTGTACACAGCGCCGGCTGTTAGTATTGGCACTGTGATTGCCTACCAGGAAATTTCTTACAACTGAGCTTAAACGTAGTTTTCTGGAGCATGGGGAGTTTTCGGGGTTGTTGAATTGGATAATAATGCTTGAGTAAAACATAAGAAATATCTCGTCACTAAACATCATAACATATCGGCGCTATTTCCCCTCCTAAATCAAGATCGTGAAACAAGCAATGTTTTTGGGGGAAATCCCCGTTGCTGAAAACTGGTCTGGTTTTACCCCCTACTAGCAATAAGGGGTCCGTCAACCATTAATATTGCTTAATATATGGTACTCCATGCAGCGCGCATGGATTCTTTTCCCATGTGGCGAAACGTCGCACCTGCTCATATTCTCAATGAGCTGCCTCTGGCTTGCAGGTCTGCTGGCGCTACGCGGAGCACTCGCTGATCAAGAACCAAAGCCAGCCCACGACCCCTGGGGTGTCAATGAATTCGAGTCCTTCTTCACGGTCAGTGAAAGCGAAGATTGTCCATATTCGAGAATGTAGGCGCTGATGGAATTTAGCGTCCTGACATAAGAGCGCCTAGATGGGAGCTGAAGCATCATATCCCCGGCCAAGACGCCCCTGGTTTCTTCTTCCTGGCACCTTTTACCAGAGAGATCGAACTGGCCGGGTGGCGATCTCTGTTACCTTGCTTTGCGGGGCCACATATCTACGATCAGAGTGGCGTCTGTGTCTTCGGCTGGCTTGCATATAGGAGCGAAATACTAAAGTGATGCAGGATCTTGTCTGGTCGGGTGCTTGTGTGGAACGACGGCGGGATGCTTGGGATTTTCGCCCCTTCCAAGCAAATAACGAAACTCACCTCTCCTTCATACATGACTCTAAGGTGGATTGCGAGGATTACAGTCCCAAAGGCTATGGTGCTCTGATGGACGCCGGATACCACATTTATGACAGAGTCTTTACTGACAATGCTTCGGAAATTTTCAACATCCATGAGTTCCAGGTCATTGACCATGGGCGAAAAGCCATGTTCTTCTCGTCCCATAAAAAGAAGTTTAATATCTTCGCTACAAGCTCATCACAACTAAAGCTTCAGCACGAGCATCAGAAGGCCTATTTTGCCGATGATACCCTAATTGAGATGAATATTGATGCTCGTAGCATCAATTCACAATGGTCGCCTCATGATAATGGCGTCACAGCTTCCGAGTCATACTCATACCCGGATCAAGCTGCAAGTTTTGACGACGAGACACATTTCTGGGACTTTTTGTTCGTTCATGTTGTCTCTGGCGCCGTTGGATCTTCGCTCACACTTCTTCAGTCATGCCAATTCAGTCGAACTAACAACCAATCGCGATTACATCATATCCGCCCGACATGTCAACACAATATACCGAGTCGATCGAAGGACGGGCCACATCGTCTGGAGACTAGGCGGGAAACAATCTGATTTCCAGCAGGACTTCAACTTCAGCTCCCAACATGACGCTCGGATAGTGTCCGAGAACAGCACAACCATTATTCTCAGCTTCCTCGACAATGCCTCCGATTACGACCAGCGACAGAAAGATACGGCCCTCATCTCCACCGGAAAACTCATTGCCATAGATCTAAAGAAGAAAGTTGCCACAGTGAGTAGTCACCGTCTGCCGCACCTCCGGATAACGTACTCGACTGACACAAATCCGGCGCTAGCTTATCCGACAATGGGAGCGTCCGGACGGCCGGCTGACCCAGAAGCGAGGCAATTTGCAGCCCCTCGGTGGCGAGGCCGGTAACGTTCTGATCTGCTGGAGTGACCATGGATACGTCACCGAGCACGACCAACATGGCCGCCTTATCTTGGAAGCCCGCTTTGCCTCCGATCGACTCCATACCTACCGAGCGTATAAAGCTCCTTTCGTTGGCCGGCCCAGCGAGCCGCCTGTGTTGAAGTCATTCGTCCGTGATCAGAGCGACGGTAGTGGTTCCAGGACAGTCTCTTATGTCAGCTGGAATGGCGCTACCGAGGTTAGAACTTGGACACTATACGGGAAGTCCAGCGAAGAGGAGAAGTGGACCGCAATACAGACAGTGCCGAAGACCGGGTTTGAGACGAACATCACGTCCAATGGACACTGGAGTAAACTGGTGATAGAAGGACTCGACATCAACGGACAAGCCTTAGGTCGGTCTGATGTCCAAATATTCCTCCCGCGGGCACGGAATTCTACCACAAGCGATATGCCATCCGGAGATGTCGTTCTGCCCGAGACGCAGATGCAGCCATGGAGCGCTCGACCTTTAACGATCATCACCGGATCCCACGACACTGGAGGCGTCTCACTGCTCAGAATCTTCGTCTTTGTTGGGGTGCTATCGGTGCTGGGCTACAGATTCCTGCGGCGTACAGTGCGATCGTTTCACCGTTCGTGGGCAAGCTTCGAGACCAGTAATAGTCATATAGAATGAGGCACGTGATTAGATGTTGTAATGCTATCAGGAGCGACTACAAATTCATTCGACGAATGTAGCAGCAGAACAAGTACTATATGATAGGATCCACACTATCAAAGGAGTTCTACGCCTAATGGGAAACCCGCAGGAATCCTCATAAGGCTCATATTAATCAGCCGCAAGACCAGGAATAAGTAGATGCAGAAGACTGCTCGTGATCTTAACCTAATATGAGGGTTCATGACCTTGGGCGACCCTTGATATCGTCTTTGAATGGTCTGTCAATGATTAGCAGTGGCTGTTTTTAGCCAAAAGAATTGACGAGAGAACTGGGATGCCGGTTGAAAGTCCTCGCCAAACATTCGCTAAAAGGTCAACCATCAAAGTCCTGTAGTAAACCTGTGAGACAAACACGAGCAAAATAAAGATTAGCAGCCATACGAATACGATATAGCTCATATGATGAAACTCATTGGCAAAGCAGCTGACCATATGAAAGGCGGAAGAGATCGTGCGCAGTTATCACGCGGGGAAAGGGTGCTTGAATGAATCCATGCTTATCGTTATATAGTATGGAACGCTTGTTGTACGCTCTCACTCCTTCAATGTTCCTGGTAACTTCATTGGAAGTACTTCTGGAGTAATCATTACAACGTCGATTTATTAGGAACAAAACAGGTACCGTCATAGATATTCCGACAGGACCTTGCCGGATCAATTCAAAAAGCTTGATGATCACATTCTCTACCCAAGCAGGTAGTATGGCGCCACGATAGACGAAGAAGACCTTCACTTTCACCCCCAAAGTGTTTGGACGACGAGTCGTTTGACGAGATCCACCGAATATGCGGGCGAAGCCCCGGACCATTGACGAATTTTTGACTGTCAATCCGGAGCCCTGAGCCCATGGTGGGTTTCTTCGGGGCTTGGCCAGCGTTCAGCGCCCGCTCCACGACACACATGCTTCGCACAGCCTGTATCTCAGCTTCCACATGTCGCACAAAGACAGTCATTACCTGGAAATGAAGCGTAGACAATGACAATGTGTATCTAAGTAGTTTTGATGACATCAAAGTCACGGCTATTGTGAAATACTACGTATTTATTTTGACCAAAACTATTTTCATGCCTTTTAGTGTTTTGTTCGACGATGATCTAATGATTTACTACCGAATAAGGCAATTTAGACAATATGTAGTGACTTGCATTACCAAAAATACCGTATATGCTTGATTATTCTTGGAAAACCCACCGGAAAAGCGACCGAGGGTGATTTCATCTCCAACAAGCAATTGATTTCGTCCAAGCGTCTCTACATTTCGGACGCTGTGCGCAGGAGCGACAGGGTCTCGCAAATTTTGCCATATGTCGAATTGATTTACGCTAGGTCTCTTACGCATATTCTATATGGAAGTGACTGGATGACCTTGAGACCTGTCGGTGCCGACTCAGTGGACAGCGAGGCTTGAGATTGATGTCAAAATGTGCACAGCAGCTCCGATTTGGTTTCGATGCGACAAACGATTTCAAGAGGTCTTCGTCTTCATGATATAGTGACAGGAATTTGGCATCAATTCAAGTAGCTAAATGTACCATATCCATGGGACAGAAAGCAATCCATTCGTAGAGCTAGCAAAGTCGTCGGCAACTCAGACTGTAGCATGCGGAGCGGTGTACTCTACGTTTGATTCTCGTGGCCGTCGTACGGATAGGGAGGCTGCAAAGCAGGCATACGAGCAAGTTTGGGACCTTTTGACCCAAGCGAGTGAGTTCAGCAGGATGAACTACGAGCATATGCTTTCGGCAGCTACTTTGAAGGAGTGCTTCAATGACCGCACAGCCGGTAACGAAGCTGCGGACCTCCTGGACGCAGTCGTGGAGATGTGGGAAGCGTTCATGGGAGCCGAATAAGAGACGCAAAGCTTGAAGCATCTTGCCCTCGATCAGGCCGTCGCTGGTGGTATGTCTATGCCCTCTTTTTCGCCATGTTCAAACATTGACACTTGCCTGGATAATCTCTTTTTAGCTTCAACATCCAAAGACACATTGAGCTTGATGGCCAACGATGCTCTCCAACATGCAAATGTGTGTCTTCATCATGAAGTCGTCAGCATCAAGAAGTGCCCCGATATGGAGTGCCAGGTGGTGGTGAGATATGTATGAAAGCGAGCAATGGTTTCCAGGCAACGTTCGATCAGGTCGTGGTGACGACAACACTTGGATGGTTGAAGATGAACGAGCACGTCTTCACGCCACCCATCCCGCCTCGACTATCACAAGCGATACAGAGCATCGGCTACGGTAACCTCGAGAAGGTCACCATTCGCTATTTCCGAAGGCTTTCTGGAATGACTCTGGACAAGCCAGGTCACTTTCACTCCCTATCGATGGTTCTGCACGTACGGGGAGTGGAGCCGCCATATCAATTCACTTCTCGGTCTCCGAGAGCTTGAAGAGCAATCTCAGGAATACCACGATCCTGTTGATAGGCACTTTCGCCCTTACTACTCACGGCTGCCGAATTTTGACCCAGACTGTACGGACTGCGTTCATGTCGGATTCATGTGCATAGGGTGGCAGAATGATAAGTATGCAGGTTGGGGATCATTCACGAACTTTCCGGTCGGCTTCGAAGACGGTGAAAGCGGTTTTAAGGATCATGAGCGAAGGCGTGGGGAAAGACCAGGGCACCGGGTTTTTGGGGGAGCACGCGGCGCCAAAACGCGGGATTGGGACGGTGATGGGCGCTTACCAGAGCGACGAGTACGTCACAGCTAAGACCAAAGAACTCTACGGCTGAAACGTGTCTAGAGCTGTGGCAAATGCTATAAGAATAAGATTTTGTTGTGAGCTTTTCGAAAATACACAAGTCCGATAGTAGATATGACCCAAATGCCGTGATGGGCTGGATGTATGGACAGACCGCTAAATCAAGATAGAGTTGCTGCCGAGATCTGCGGTTGTTGGTTGAACTCCTGCAGGGACCATCTTGCTTGCCCCGCCAGCCGACTACTACGCCGCATAGCCTTCTGCCTTCAGCAGAATGCTGCCTAATTTACGATAACAAACAACATCTTTACACTTCATCGAACATGTCGCTCCTCGTCTAGCTTTACTTGTTCGCAAACGAGGTAACAATATCCTTTCAACAATTCTAGACTTAACCATGGCAACTCCAACGACTCTTCGAGTGCTGTGCTTCGGAGATTCTCTGACCAAAGGCTTCAATCGCATGAGCTTCAATGGTCATCCTTACAGCACGAAATTAGCAGAGACCATCGCTACAATACTGCCCGAATACAACATTGCAGCTACCGTGTCTGGGGCACTTGGCGATGTGGTCCATGGGGGGACCTTTGTGCGGAGGATGAATCGAGCATGTGAGCTCTCACACTGTTGCAAAGTCTGCTGCATTATGGTAGCCAATTTACTAAACAGGACCCAGTTTCAAGCAATCAGCAATACGATTGGACGATTGTACTCGGTGGAACGAAGTAGGTTTGTTTGCTGTTGCGCAATGTCCGACATGGTGGGTAATGTTGACTGTAACATCAGCGATGTGGCCAACACCACAGGGACCGCGGAAGATATTTTCCATGACCTCGAAAAAGTCTATGACATTCCTCTCTCCCACGGGAGCAAATTGTTGGCTTTGACAATTCCGGAGACGGCGACAGCAGACAAAGGTCGGGACGAGCTGCGAGAGAAGGTGAACAGTTTGATCACGACGCATCAGGCCGAGAACTTGTACGTTTGTCCATATGGTATAGGCTCCGCTGACATTGTTTTCCGACTGCAGCCATGTGTTCGATCTCGACAAAGCTATGCCTTCTCGTGCTCTCAGCGAAGCCGACCGGGAACTGTACTGGGACGACGGCACACACTGCACTGCGGCTGGCTACGACTTGATTGGTCAGAGGGTGGGCGAAGCGCTCGCGTTGCTTATGACACAGGGCCCATAAGCAGGATGAACGAGATGTCACTGTAAGGTACACATAAAGAGATATCGATCCGTAAAGCAGAATAGTAGAACAATGAATCGCAAGTGGACAATGAATCCTACCAGCTGGGAAGTACGGTGGGCCGCGTAGCTTAGTCCAACCCTCTTTGTAGAAAACCGAGATAGCGACAAAGATGGGTAATGGTCTGAGAGGTATGAGCGCAATGGGTTGTCCTCGGGCCTCTTCGCACTCTTTGCCGTAAGGAATGTGCTCATACACCTTTTTGGTTTGTCCCTGTGGGGCACTTCTCTGTGACTCCTCGTATTGAGGATCATTTTGAACTCCAACATGCCGGTCAGTGAGCATGCTGTTTTATCGTGGAACCCCAAATGGCCACTGGCAATTGATAGCATATCCAAGACCATTTGAAGAACTGCGCATCACAGAGGCCCAAATGTGGCCGCGGAGGCTCTGCTCACAAAGATCTGCTCGAAATGCAGCTGTTCTTCCTTCTAGACTTCTGGACGATAGTCGGTTCAAAGCTGGCACGTATCTTTCATCTACGATCTAGAGTTTAAAGATCCTCCTGATTACTCTCAAGACAAGTGGCAGCTTCCTTGTGCTCTTCGCGGCGCGCATCTATATCACTGTAGAGGTGCTGCGATCGTAGTTTTATCTGCCGCCTGAGGCCTACATAGCGACATGAGTAGTACAGATCGAAAAGATGAACGTTTCGCCCGAGGTATCTTGTTCTCGCCTACATCCACGCAAGGTTTACTAGGAGTTCGGCCGGGGGCATTGCACAGGACTCGCACCCTCCAGCAGTGTAGCCAGGTGCAGAATCGTTGACTCCGCATACCATGATCCCACCAGCTGCACATTGATCGGTAAACCTTCGCTGCTCGTCCCAAACCTCATGGATAAAGCTGGCAGACCTGTGACATTGAATGGCACCGTGGCAGCCATGACATGCAGCGCATCCACCGTCTTGCCGTTGACCGTATACTCCTTCATCCCATGTTCGTGCGCCGGAATCGGCAGCACAGGGCATAATAGCGCATCGTATCGCCGGAAGTACTCCGCGAAGCCATCCCTCAGTCGCTCCACTGCCTGCTCAGCGTCGATGAAGTCCTCCATTGACGTCTCCTTCACCTTGAGCATACCCTTAGCGATTGGCCCAATTTCATCATCCGGCCTTCCGGCCGTCGCCTCAACGAACGCCGGCTTCATCTCCATGACATGCAGCCGCTTGAACACATCAAGCGCGAAGTCCCTCTCCAGCGCCGGAACACTCACGGCCTCCACCCTACACCCCAGTCGCTCAAAGGCTTTCCCCGCCGCCTGTACAGCCTCCGCAACCTCGTGATCCACGGGTCCAAACCCCGGCTCAACTAACCAGCCCACCCTCAGCTGCCTCTCCGGCACCTCACCCCTTGGCCCCGCACTGATCGTCGAAAACGCATCCTCCCCATCTGACCCCTTCAGCACCTCATACGCCAGTTTCAAATCCCTCACACTCCTCGCCATCGGCCCACAATGCCAGAACCTCCTCGGCGCTCTCGGCCATATCCCAGTCATGGGCACCCGGCCATGCGTCGCCTTCAACGCCACGATCCCCGTCTGCGCCGCCGGCCCACGGACAGAGATCGCCAGATCCGTCCCGAGCCCGAGCGGGGACATGCCCGCCGCGATAGCCGCGGACTCCCCGCCGCTGGACCCGCCTGGTGTGCGGTCTAGGTTCCAGGGGTTGTTGGTGCGGCCGGAGAGGAGGTTGGTGGACTCGGTCGAGTACGAGAACTCTGGCAGGTTGGTTTTGGCGAGGAGGATTGCGCCAGCGGCCTTCATGCGGGCGACGGCTACGGCGTCGACCGCAGGGATGCGGTTGCGGAAGATGGGCGAGCCGCGCTGGGTGGGGACGGAGGCGGTGTCGATGGAGTCTTTGACTGTGAAGGGAACGCCGTGGAGGGGACCGAGGGGATGGCCGGATGAGAGCGCGGCTTCGGCGGCGGCAGCGTCGTCGAGGGCGGAGGGGGAGATGGTGACTATGGCGTTCAGCTTGGGGTTGAGGGCGGTGATGCGGTCGAGGTGGGCTTGCATGACTTTGACTGGGGAGAGCTTGCCGGTGCGGATGAGTTCTGCTAACTCGGTAGCATCAGTGTAGATGATGTCGGACGCCATCGTAATCGTGATGTAGTGAGATCTTCGCTCAGGGTAAGTTCAGTGATAGTACACGTCTGTGAAGCTTACGGGGCTTTCAACGAGCTCTTGCATTCTTATAGCATTCGCACGGCAATGGCGCTCGATAAGCGTCCTGCTCGTGATTGTAAGCAGGCCCGCTTATGTCCGGTGCAGTGGCTTGCAGCACCCCCAAGTGGACCCGAAGGGGTAATTATTCGGACCAAGAAAGTTTATCGAGAGGTAACGCCTAAACATATACATGAAAGTGGGGTACGAGAGCAATAGGCTTGAAGACCGCTATAACGAGTTGTAATCACAGCTTAGGATCATTGTCAAAGCTTTGTCGGACTCTTCGTCGTCCCCAGAATTCTGGGTTAGAGTTTTGGTTAAACAAGCCCCACGAATTTGAGAGTCCCATTGTTGCACTAGACAGGCAAATCACTGCGCCCGCGTTGACTACGCTCGAATGGAAAGCATTCATATTATTTCATGTTTTGGCTTGCTTTTCTCATGAGGCTATAGCAGCTGTTGATTTCTTCACCACTTCTTCTCGCAGTTCCCTTCCCATGGGAAATTCCCCTCCCTTACCTGCCGCTTCCCTTACCACAGGGGAGTTCTCTTACCACTTCCCTGTTCCGACCAGTCTCCTTTACCTTAACCTGCCGACCTCTAATCTGACGCGAAGCCAGCATCGCAAGCATACGCTTTCGTGCTATACAAAAAGGACAAACCCCTCGAGAGTACGGATAGAATGAACCAAAGTCAGCATTTTTTACCTCGACCTCGTCCGCACTCCGAACTCATTCTGACTTTTTACAATAACATGCAGATCACTCCAGAGAGCGAAGGAGCCATACGACTCTATCACTCAAGCTAGACTGAAGAAGTGATTTGCAAAAAAAAAAAAAAAGGAACGCTATAACAAGGGAGCTTCAAATCGATGGTCCACGGTTGAGCCAAGTAAAGGTCTTGTACCGGGAAATAGAAGACAAACAAAAGTCGCAGATAGTAAATTTCTTGTGATTTAAAGGACGAATGAGGAAATAAGACCGTCCGGCAAGCAGCGGGCCGTCCGTTTCGAGCTTGGCGGGGAAATCTGCGCCTCTCCCAGACGATGGCATCAGCCCTACCTACGTAAATCATCAGAAACCTTCAATATGATGTAACACGACACCATCTGCATCTATAACAACGCTTATTCGCCTGTTCGGTCCCGAAGCAGCTGTTCCAACTCGTTCAGCATCGCCTCGCCGCCCTCACTCGAGCCCAACGGTGTAACGTTATAGACTCTAAGCACACTCGGGTACAATGCTGCTTTGAATCTGCCATTCGACCACTGGGATATGCTTCCCTTAACCCTCCTCGTGGCGTATGAGGACATGTCTTTGCCTCGGGTGACTGATTGTCCCTCATTGCCGTAGTATATGATCAGCCGGACGCTATCTGCGGCGATGCCGAGGACAAGCAGAAGCAGAAGGAGTAGTTGTGACTTGTACATTGTGGCAATTTCACTCGGACGTGTAGTAATTGATAGTAGGATTGTTGCCAGCAAGCTATACTTATACTAGGCTATCTGTGGCCGAGGTAATTGAATAGTAACAGGAAGTCGGACCGAGAGGAATAGGAACGTCAGTGAGCGCGTTTTACATGACTGTCGTACCTGGCGCACCAGACGGCATCGTATGCAACCTTCTCGAAGTACGCGTACATTATATTCTCTATTTTTGGCAAGTACATAATCAAGTACCTATTCGAACCCATCTTCCGCCGCGTCCTTGCGCTCGGGTAGGGCCAACTTTGGCGTAAGCGGCACCGCGCCCAGGGGATCGAAAGTCGTCGAGATGGCAGCAATGCTGAGGCTCTTCCTATGTGGCCGCTGGTCTACTGTCTCCGTCGTCGCTGCTCCAATCGCCCATCCCAGTCAAACCTGTACAATTTGCCGTCTGGCAGGAGATACGAACCCTAGTGTGCTTCGAGCAGCGATACGAAACATGAAACCGGATCCGCTATCAAATCCTCGTCATCACCAGTGCGACACGTCCCACGATCCTCCTACGCACCAGCTGCGGATGTGGATCGATGCTCGTGCCGCAAGTCTCAGCGGCTTCGAGTGTCCCCTTGGTGGCTGTCGTAAGCGCACGTACGAATACATGTCCAGAATGGAAGAGCACATCAAAGCCCAGCACGCCAGCTTCTACAATCGTCTTCAGCAGTAGCTCTTGCACCCAGGTGGATACCAAGGAGGCCTTGGGTACGCTGGACGGGCTGTGGCAGATCAAAGGAGGCCAGGCATGAGAACAGGAAGGAGGAGCGGGAAGTAAAGCAATTCAGGGAGGGAAAGTACACCGTCGATATGGAGAGTGACACACACTACAAGCTGTACAACAAGCTCCGAAATCTACACCCTTCGAGCTTGCCTGATTGCTAATGAACGCCGGACTGTGCTCCGCCCGAGTTTGTGCCCGGTACCCCCACGATGCCATCACTCGCTCTGAAGGTTCAATCTCTCGATGATTGATTGGGGCTATTGTGAAAGCTCCGAGCGGGAGTGACAGTGGAGATAACTCCAAGGATCGGCACGCTGCAACATGGTATTTTACAACAAACTCAATTTGTGTATCAATGTTGCATTACTGGTGGCGTACGTCCAGCCATGCTTCCCCCTTCAAGAAACTGTCGTGTCAATAATCTCCGTCTGCTCTGATCTGATGCTGCTTTCAAAACCCTTCCGCTTCTGACATGGCCCTTGGGCCGAATCAGATATGAGCACCACTGATGACGCTGTCAGCACGTGAGCATTCCTGTGAAGAGCAATAATTACGTCAGACGGTTGAAGAATGTCCTGTGTTCTGCTTGGTGGACCTGCAGGTCCTGCCTCTCTTTTTTTAGTCTCGGAGTGATCTTGAGAAGTATGTCACATGGTGGAGACGATCAAGCAGGATCCGCTGAAGGCTATCAGAAATCATAAAGAATGGAGCATCATGAGTGACAGATCTTTTGGCATATAGATCTGGTGTTGAATTACGTAGATCTTTTATGGCACGTGCAGCCGAAGGAGGTGCAGTTGTAGGTTTTGACAAGTGAATTCCTCAGACTGAGGTCTTCCGAAACGTATGAACAGCAAGACTTACAGACCTCCTGTCGCTGTTTACTAGCATATCTTTGACTTCGCAGTTTACGCGAGCTTTTTGTAGGAGTCGGCGTGCTATTTGGGTCCATTTATACAATAATCATGTCGGACGAGGTCAGGCTATTGTTCATGAGAACATCCATGGTAGCATGGCTTGGGTCTAAACTGCTCCGAGGCAGAGCAGAGCGCCCAGCGACACCACACGAGACACCAAATCCAATGTCTGCGATTCATGTCATTGCCATGAGCCCAAGGGAGACTGACACTTCCGATCGACGGTTCAAAGACAATGCAAACAGGGAGACATGGTCACGACGAAGATGAAATGAACCCTAACCCTAAAACCTTCCAGTCGTTGCTCTCACATGCTTCCAAGAAAGTCGTTGACCACAGCATATTCGAGTCACCTGGGCCTCACACTCCATATTGACTCATGCTCTTCTCTGATTATTGCAGACGCTGATTCTGTCAACAATTACTGATCCTACCTCCGTCTTGCATGCGAATCGCAATATTTACATCGCTTTCATCCGCCGGGCGTGTCAAATTATTTTCGCGTTCGATCACTGACAATCGATCTATTCTCGCAAAAACACGATGCCCTCTGCTATCACTCCGCCCCTTTCGCCCGTTCCATAGAAAAGCCACAGGAAATTCTGTGGTCCGGCCTTGTACTTTATCCACTGCCAAAGTCATGGTCATGGCCAGCCCACGACCGTACAATGGTGCAGATGATCTTCACAACCGCAATATTCGGTTGACCGCAGTGGAGGAGACGCTACGACGACTCTTGATCGACGTGGCAGACCACATCGAGGCCAATCCGCAAAATGACCATGCTCAATCACAAGTCTCTTTACCAGCCCAATTAGTTGGTGAAAAGACTGTCCTTCGATTCACCGGAGGTTGGGTCAGAGACAAGCTTCTCGGTGTGGACAGTCATGATATCGATGTGGCAATAAACAACATGACAGGCTATCAGTTCGGACTTCGTATGAAGGAGTATCTGGATCTACCTGGCAACTTAAGAAAGTACGGCCTCGAGGAAGCATCCAGCGCTGAAGTTCAATCGCCCGAGGCCGGCACTATCGACAAGTCCAAGCTTGTTGGGGGGTTGCACAAGATAGAAGCCAATCCGGAAAAGTCCAAGCACCTGGAGACTGTCACTACTCGGATTCTCGGCCTTGATATTGACCTAGTCAATCTCCGCAAGGAGACGTACACCGAGGACAGTCGGAACCCGCAGATGGAATTTGGAACTCCTGAGGAAGACGCTCTCCGTCGTGACGCTACCATCAATGCCATGTTTTACAATCTCAATACTCTTCAGATAGAAGACTTCACTGCTCGTGGCTTCGAGGATATGCAAAATGGCATCATTCGCACTCCTCTGGAACCATATCAGACGTTCAAAGACGATCCACTCCGCGTGCTTCGACTGATACGGTTTGCTAGTCGACTGGGATATTCTTTGGATCAGGCAGCTGCGGAAAGTATGCGAAATGACGATATCAAGATTGCGCTCAAAGTCAAGATCAGCCGTGAACGAGTCGGTGTTGAACTGGAGAAGATGCTGAGAGGTCCCGACCCCCTGGGAGCGCTTCAAATGATCATCGACGCCGGCCTTTACAAGACCGTCTTCTCTGACCCTACCGTCACTGAGAATGCCTATGACCCGGAGGTGAAGGGATGGGACTTCGTCGTCAGACAGGCCGCCGCTGTTCTCAGAAGCCATCATGCCCTCGCTGAGCTCTGCGTCCGTGACGTTGACGAGCGATATACAGCCTGGGTTTTGGCTTGTCTGGTCCCATACAGGGACGCGCCTCAGCCACAGAGTCCACCTGGAAGAAGGCCACCGCCTCCAATTGCCACCCAGGTAGCGCGAGAGGGGTTCAAAGCCACGAACAAGGTATGCGAAGTCCTCACAGCTGCAATCAAAAATTCCGCAGACATCTCCAGGCTTGCTTCTCTGTATGGCCATGGCCAACGGAGAGCTAGCTCAACAAGTGACGGCACAGAGCGCGAGGAGCTGGGAATGGCAGTCCGTCAATGGGGCAGTTCTTGGAGGCTGCAAACGCTGTTTGCCCTCTTTGGGGCAATAGCAGATGATCCAAGCCAAACTGAGCGTGAGTACAACCTCGTCGATTACTGGCATGACTAATTTTCAGCAGTGCTATTCCTCACGTACGAGTCCTTTGTCACTAGGGTGGAAGGACTGGGGCTCACAGAAGCATATGCATTCCGACCTCTCCTCGATGGAAAGCAACTAGCGAAAGCTATCGGAATATCCGGTGGCCCATGGATGAAGGACGCATTGGACGTGGTGATGAAATGGCAGCTGCGCAATCCCGGTGTCACCGATGCTACGGGAGCAATCGAGGATGTCAAGATCAGCAAAGTGCACGGTGAGCTCTCAGCCGATCTCATCAAGCATTTCCTCTCGCTGACGATTCGTCCGTTATTCGCAAAGACTCAGCATCCCGCAGTAACGGCACAAGGGCGTAAGAGTCTCGCAAACTCCGCGCCGAGAACCATTGACATTGCGTTCGACAAGGAGGCGGCTAAGCCGTGGAAGAAAAAGGAGCACCAAGCACTAGAATTATTGGTATGGATTATCAAAAACTTGGACGACGAGTCAGTAGAGCGGAATTGGCATCTGCTCATACCCCCATTACTCAGCATTGTCGACGATCAGGAGGTGGTATTCAAGGCACGCGGGTGCGAGCTTATCACATTGCTTCTCCAGAAGACCCCCTCGAATCTATTGGCCAAGACCGGTCTATTCGACGTTTTCGACGAGGCATTGCTGCCATGTTTTGGATTTCTACCAACTCTGACGGCCGAGCATGAGTCTGCCAACCTTCTGAAGCACGCTTTTCCAGCTCTTCTCGCCCTGCATACTGTGAGACACCCACCTAATACCACCACTCCCCTCGACGCAAAGCCCAATGAGCACAGCATCCGTTTCTTAGATGCGCTGCTCCGAAAAGGTGTCTTTGCCACATATGCGCATTGCTCAGAAAACGTCCAAATATCGATCGTCATCATCCAGAACTTATGTTCCATCAACGACGCTCTCGGTCTGGAGTCCGTGAAGCACCTCAAGCATTCTCTTCCACTGCTGAACGAGATTCTTTGCAATCCTTTCGGTCCGGCTAGTCCAGAATTGCTGGTGGCTGCAGTGATCGCAGTACAAAGTGTGATACGGAATGGCTGGCCGAGGATGCTAGAGTGCCGCGGTGAAGTTCTCAAGGGGTTGTGTGTCAGCTGGATGAATGTTGAGGAATCGGATCACTCGGCAAAATTCGAAGAGTTCCGAAAGCAGTCATGTCAAGCCGTCAATCTGCTTCGTCAAGCTATTGGGGAGGCGCACATTACTGAGGCTGACTTCCGTAGTCTGATGGATGCCGATGATCGGTTGGAGGGATTGCTTGGCCAAACTAGCTCATGACCAATTAATTCTTGAAAAGTGTTGGAATCCCCTGGTCATCGTTCATCCGTGATTGTTGACCGTCTGCTGACCTCCTTCCACAGTACTTTGCAGCTTCAACTCCACGCTTTCCTTCAACGTAGCGGCGAGGACAATGCGTGAAAGCTGGGCAGCCTCTACTGCCTTGTCGATGAGTGCTGTTTGATCGGATCCGACGTTTCCTTTTGTCCACAATTCCGTGATCTCGTCTCTTGACTGCAGATAACCTAGAACGCAGGCCGCCTTCAGCTCTGCATGCTCGCTAGGTGTCGGATCAATGAGAGGATCGGTCTCAGCGACTGCTGCAACGCCACCCGTAACCAGATCTACGCAATCAATGCCGGCATCCACCAATGCCGCCGAAGATGCGGTTATACATCCGGCCAGCACAGTCATGATGCCTACACCACCCAAGGTGCCCTTCTGCCCATTCGCCCAGAACGCATCGTCCTCGCCCTCAAGTACCGTGACAATCACATCCACAGCGCTCTTCGGGAAACGCTCCGCAAGGATGACCCCTTTCAGCGCTGTCTCAAGATGTGCAGCCAAGTCACGTTCGACAGAGTCCCGCACGTATCCTCTTCGTGTCCGCGATGCGAAAGGCGCAAACTTGACATGTGTGTTGAGTACCAAGGTGGAGCTGAAAGGTGTGTTTCGTGGCAGAGGTCGGGGACCATGAACGGTCACAGTGAGCTTAAAGTTCGAAGAAGAGGCTAACAGAAGCTTTGGATCTTGATCTGTCGGTGCTAGTTCGAGGTATGCGCTTCCTGAGGCAGAGGGGACAAGCCCGGTACGGAGGAAGAGCTTGCGGATCTCATTGGCGGCACGTGTTCGGGAAGGCCGGATTATGGCGACGCTAGGTTCGAATATGGGCGGTGTAGTACCCCCAGGAGGAGGATTTAGGCGGCGACGATCGGTCATTGTAAATAATTATGAACAATTGGTCACTGAGAATGCTCAACATCATCAGTTGTGAGTAGAATGGAAAATTGAGCGTGACTCGCGGAGGGGTTGTTGGAGATGCCAGCCTGACTCGCAGGATTGGGGAGATTTCTGCAAATTTTGGCCGCGTCTTCGACTTCTCCGTCTTCTCTCAGTACCAGATCGATACTGGATCACTATGATCGCCCAGATTGACTCCATTTCAACAAGTGTAAGTGGACGACTCGCTCAACAGACTATCCTTAGGAAGAATTTTCACGATTAGTTCCGGTGACCACCTGATCCCCGAACAAAACATGCATCACCATCTGATCCATATTGCAAAATCACGACTTTGACTCAAGCTACATCTTTGCAATGACAACGACTGACTATTGCAAAGAGGTCTAGCTGAATTGTCCTGTTTGACTTCGCCCTTGGTACGTATCATTCTCTTCCTCATCTTTTTTCATGATGACGGTATCAATTTTCAGTTCTGCTACTGAATACACAATGTGGACAACATATACCATGCTTACCTTTGTCTGATCCTTACCCATCACACCTCTGCTTTCATGACCATTCCATTTGATCATGTCGGCTGACTTTTGAACAGATACAAACAATTGTGCTCGACTGCAAAGGTACGACGAAGCAATCTCTTCCCTACACAAAGATGTACCCAAGTCTATCCATTCAATGACGCCTCCACGCCCTGGTCAAGCCTCCATACCGCAGCTGCTTGTCGGCGAGGATCGGTTGTGGGGTACAGGTTTCGGTGCTGGCTTCGGTCACGCTGATACCTTTTGGCTACGAAGCGTCGTCGTAGCTTGTTCGTCTTGGACCTGAGACGACGACGTAGGGGCAGAGGCAGGAGTAAATCGGCTTTTCTGAGAAAATTGTCGAAGCAGATACAATTATAGTGGTTGTTTCTCACAGTGCCTTACTAACTCTGTATGACAGATATAGTCAACCATAAATTTTGATGCTTGTCATATGGCGATAATAAAATTTGGTCATCGCATGTTCTCCGTAATTGTGCTCACTTCACAAATGTCCGCCTGCCATGCCACTCGGATCGAATCAAAGATGAAACCGTCGGAGGGTTACAAGCCGTGAAGCGATCTGACTGCAGTAGCTGCGGGCGGGAGTAGCCGCAAGTTCGTAGAACGGCGTCGCATCACATGTAGGGCATGTCGTATTCGAGATAACTTTGGCGCTTGTTCGTACTTTTGTGGTGACAACCTCGAGTCCAATTCAACAACTTCCCCCCTTTCCGTATCATCGTATCGCTTACACCAATTTTCACTCAAACAACATCAACAGCTGCCCAGTCATTTCCTCTACTCAATGGACTGATAAACCCCCTTGGAACCGACCGCGGAGCAAGGTTCTGCCAACGCTTGCGACACGTCAACCAGCCAGCTCAGCTCCGGTGGATGCGGAGGCGGCTTCCCTGTCTCCTTAGAATATTGGCCCAGCATCATTCACGACCACTTAGCTCAGAGGCAATTCCCCTCTGGATTGACCTTGCGGTCATCTCATCTTATTTACAAAAGCGACGCTGATCAGCTTCTATCACAATGTTGCCAACGTACAATAATTCCCATTACAAAGAGAAGGCGGATAGATATACACATTCAAATGGCGCATACCCGACGAGTCGCACATTCTCCATCCAACCGCACAAGTGAGTGTCCGCACCAGCTGCAAAGCCGACATCCCGAATCAATAGGGGTCCCTTGATTGAACACCATACTGACCTTTCAGGTTCCAACCGCGGTCACAACCTGCATTAAGAAGACGGAGACAAACGATATATCGGCTAGCGCTAGCAGCATCCTTGTTCATGGCAGCTTTTTTCTTCTTCTTCCCTGCAGCACGACCATCATTCATCCCCCCCGTTGGACTCGGCCTTTTCTCTTCCACTCCACAACTGCATCTCGAGACTGTACGATATTATGATTTGGCCAATGTTGAGGGCACGGCTAGGGGCTGGGAGAGGGAGGAACGGATTCTTCTCTGCGCACCACTCAGAGACGCAGCACCGCATCTGCCGATGTTCTTCTCACATCTCCGGAATTTGACATACCCACATCACCTGATAGACCTGGCGTTCTTGGTCGGAGACTCCAAAGACAGCACTCTATCGGACCTGTCAAATTTCCTCACGGAACTTCAAGCGGTGGAAGATCCGAAGCAAGCATTTGGCGAGATTTCGGTGATTGAGAAGGACTTTGGACAAAAGGTCAACCAGGATGTGGAGAGTCGTCACGGCTTCGCCGCCCAAGCCAGCCGACGTAAGAGCATGGCACAGGCAAGAAATTGGTTGCTGAGCGCTGCGTTGCGGCCGACACACAGTTGGGTCTATTGGAGAGATGTGGATGTGGAGACAGCGCCATTCACGATATTGGAGGATCTCATGCGCCATAACAAGGATGTTATTGTACCCAGTATGTGGCATGTCATGCGCAGGAAATGGTCATATGCTGACACGGCACAGATGTTTGGAGACCACTGCCCGACTGGCTCGGAGGGGAACAGCCATACGATTTGAACTCATGGCAAGAATCGGAAACGGCACTCGCTCTGGCTGACACATTGGATGAAGACGCCGTCATCGTAGAAGGCTACGCGGAGTACGCCACCTGGAGGCCCCATTTGGCTTATCTTCGCGATCCTTACGGCGACCCGGACATGGAGATGGAGATCGATGGTGTGGGTGGTGTCAGTATTCTGGCAAAAGCCAAGGTGTTCAGATCTGGTGTGCATTTCCCTGCATTCAGTTTCGAAAAGCACGCCGAGACAGAAGGCTTCGGAAAGGTATTTACGGCGCTAATTGTATGCTTCGCAGATTTGCTGACCTTTCTACCAGATGGCAAAACGCATGAAATTCTCCGTCATTGGGTTGCCGCACTACACCATCTGGCATTTGTACGAGCCTAGCGTGGACGATATTCGCCACATGGAGGAAATGGAGAAGGAACGGAAAGAACGCGAGGAGCAGGAGAAGTTGAAGAAGGAGCAGAAAGATAAGATCAGTTCGAATTTCGATGATTCCGCAAAGGAATGGGCTAAAGACAAGGATGTATTGAAAGCAAAGCAGGCGGCTGAGGCAGAGGGAGCCAAAGAAGATGCAACGAAGAAGAGCAAGGACAAGGAGGGTGTTGCGGAAGCGGAAGATGACAAGAAGAAGGTGGCGGCTAAGCAAAAGAAAGACGAAGACGAAGAAGCTTCTGACAAGAAGAAGTAAGCTGTGCATTCCTCACAGCGTTACGAAGAAGGCTAACAACTATTTGTAGAGCTTCAAAAGACTCAAAGTCTACCGAAGAGGATACGCCGGCGGAAAAGGGATTGAAGAAGAAGAGGACGCAGAAGAAAGCAACGGATGATGCGGGAGTCGATGAGGAAACATGATAGACTCGTGCATTCTCATGAGAACAAAGGGGTATCACAGGCGTTTGGAAAATGAACCACCAGGTTGTGGAGCTCATGCTATGGATATGGACATTTGCATGTGTACGGCAATAGTATATCCCTGTGAGAATCCTCAAATTCGAACTGATTTGGTTCTTTTCCGTGAATATATATTATATATGACAGGTTGCAGTTGCATTGAAGTGACATAGTGCTCCAAGGCTGCAGTTTGTCGGGGAATGGTGGAGTTGGCTCAGCGGCTCTCGTGATTGGCTGCGGCGGCTGGAGCTGTCTGTCCCTTGGGGATGTCGGACTCGGCTGCTTCTAATATAATTGTCCAGTTGTCTCTGCCTCTGAATACGGAGAACTGTCTCATACAACAACTGGTGGTCCTCTAATCCCGCAAGAGCTGGAATTGAAGGACATGCGATCCACTGTATAGTAGCACGACCGACAAAGCTCAATCAAACACACCCGATCAGCTCCCCTTCCTGGCCGCTCACAATGAGCGATGGCGGCGGAGATGCTGTCCAACGCATCGTCTCAAATGGCGCTTCCATACCAGCTCGCCCGATTACGGTAGCGATCGATCCCATAGCTCTGGTTATCACAGAATGCATCACAGTCACTTCTGCCATGCGCAAGCATGCCCGTTGGGCTCACTCCTCCGTTTCCGCAATTCTCGGAGGTGTAGCTGCCAGACCTTCTCCTCAGGAACGGAAGGCGAATCATGCCCGGCTTGGTTCTACTGGTAGCGTCACAAATGGAGACGGTGACGGGCTCTTGGCAGGACGATGGGGACTACGAGGCAAGAAGGGAGCTAGCATGCAGGATAATCCTCTCCTGTCCGCGTTTGCTAGGTTGCGTAGCGATCTGAAGAGCTGCAAGAGTGGGTCATGGTCTTGGACGATCCAATCTGCATAATACTGACCACCCACCAGACATCCACACCTTTGACACCCCTTCGATCCTGCAGCCCTTTATGCAGGTGATAAGATCGTCTTCTACCACCGCCCCGATCACGTCTCTCGCCCTTATTGCGATCACAAAGATGCTCACATACAACGTCATTTGCCCGGAGAACCCCAACTTTGCATATGGTATGCAGCTTTTGAGTTCGACTGTCACGCATTGCCGATTCGAAGCTGAGAATACTGCGACGGACGAGGTTGTGTTCCTCAGGATACTGAAGCTCATGGAGATCATGATCACCGGGCCTGCAGGAGAAACGCTGGGAGATCAGAGCGTGTGCGAAATGATGGAATGCGGACTCAGCCTTTGTTGCCATTTGAGAACAACCGAAGTCTTGAGAAGATCGGCGGAGATATCAATGGTCACAATGTGTCAGACTATCTTCCAGCGCCTTCGCACACTGGACCTGGAGACTGATGGCGAGATCTCGGATCCCCCCGAGGCTAGCAAAGAGGAGCTGGACGCACTCAAGATTGACTCCACAGTGGACGATACGGCAGTGGGAGGACAGCAGCAGCTTGAGAACAGCGTACTAAGCCTGGACACCGGCGAAGCTGTCTCAGCCAGGCCATCTACGGACATTCGGCAAGACGCTCAGATCGAAGCTCTGAAATCGGAGGATGTTGAAGAGTCGACAGAAGTGCGGCCATATTCCCTGCCCTCAATACGAGAGCTGTTCCGAGTCTTGTCGGATCTGCTTGACCCATTCGATCGCCAGCATACAGACACCATGCGAGTGATGGCTCTCCGAATCGTTAATGTCGCTTTAGAAATTGCGGGTCCGTCGATAGCTGAGCAGCCAAGCTTGGCCGCACTTGCCAAAGACTCCTTATGTCGGAACCTATTTCAACTGGTTCGGTCTGAGAATATTGCAATCCTTCACGAATCGCTGCGGGTCGCTGGCACGCTACTCGCTACGTGTCGAAAAGTTCTCAAGCTTCAGCAAGAATTGTACCTGTCATATGTGGTAGCATGTCTGCATCCACGAGTGCCGATTCCCGATGAGCCCAGCATCGATCCGTCTCTTTACGAAGGCGTACCTCAGGCTCCACGACTTGTCAAGCCCACCCCAAGTGGTAATACTAGCGGACGAAGCACACCAGTTCCCGTCAAGGACAGACAGCGGCTAGGCATGGAAGGTGGCTCAAGGAAACCGGACGCTCGAGAATCCATGGTCGAAAGCGTTGGCGCACTAGTCAGAATACCTAGCTTTATGGTGGAGCTTTTCGTCAATTACGACTGCGAGATTGATCGGAGCGACCTTTGCCTGGACATGGTCGGTCTTCTCTCTAGGAATGCATTCCCAGATTCTGCCACCTGGAGTACAACAAATGTACCGCCACTCTGCTTAGACTCGCTTCTGAGCTATGTCCAGTTCCTTGCCGATAGGCTGGACGATGAGCCCATCACTGAAGGATATCCAGACCCAGTTGCCCTCGCAGAACAACGAGCTTTGAAGAAAGTCATCATCAGGGGCGCTTCAAAGTTCAACGAGAATCCAAAAGGAGGCATCGCCTTCCTGGCATCTGCAGGCGTCATCGACGACGTGGAAAATCCTACGTCAATCGCCAAATTTCTCAGAGGCACGACTCGCATCGACAAGAAGGTCTTGGGTGAATTCATATCGAAGAAGTCGAGCGATAAGATCTTAGATGCCTTCATGGATCTCTTTGACTTTACTGGTCAAAGGGTAGACGAGGCACTGCGCCAATTGCTTAACACGTTCAGGTTGCCTGGAGAATCACAACTCATTGAGCGAATCATTACCGAATTTGCCGACAAGTATTGCTCCAGTGCTACACCTGAGGATGTAACTGACCGAGATGCGGTTTACGTCCTCACATATGCCATCATCATGCTTAACACTGATCAACACAATCCCAATGTCAAATCTCAGAATCGAATGGCCTTGACAGATTTCTCACGAAATCTACGAGGTGTCAATGGAGGCAAGGACTTCGATCAAACATATCTGCAAGAAATCTACGATTCTATCAAGACCAGAGAGATTATCCTGCCCGAAGAGCATGACAACAAGCATGCCTTCGACTCTGCATGGAAAGAGTTGTTGATAAAGACTCAGACTGCCACCGATCTTGTTCTTTGCGACACAAATCTGTTTGATGCAGACATGTTCGCGGCAACTTGGAAGCCGGTCGTGGCCACACTGAATTATGTCTTCATGTCAGCCACTGATGACACGGTCTTCCAGCGTGTGATCGCTGGCTTTGACCAATGCGCACAAATTGCGTCCAAATATGGTCTTCACGACTGCCTAGATCATATCGTCGTCTCATTGAGCAAGATCAGCTCACTCGCCACAGAGGCACCACCCAGCACAGCCCTCAACACGGAAGTGCAGGCTGGTGGTAAGAGTATCATGGTCAGCAAGTTCGCCGTCGACTTTGGCCGCGAGAGCAAAGCCGAACTTGCTACGCTCGTTCTTTTCCGAATCATTAATGGTCACGAAGATGCTTTACGTGAAGGGTGGAAGCCCGTCCTTCGAATCATTGTCAATCTTTTTATCAACTCACTCATTTCAAATTCGATGAACTCGGTATCGAGAGCTTTTGACCTTTCACCAATTCCTCTACAAAGTCCAACCCACATCATTACTCGACAGGAAAGATCGAATGATATTGGACTCTTCTCCGCTTTCACCTCATATGTGTCGAGCGTAATGAATGATGAACCACCAGAACCAAATGAACAGGAGATAGAAGCCACACTTCTGACGGTTGATTGTATTAACGCATGCCAAGTGGATGAAGTACTTGGCCATATCGGGTGAGTATTATTGTTCTTGCATTGTGAATATCAGCTCACGAGTCCCACAGAACATTGTCCGTAGAGACACTGCAAGCACTGATGGAAGCAATCATCGAGCTTGTTCCAGAGGATGCTACCCCCAGAGTGATCACGGTCAAGCCGGAGGTGCCAGCCCCAACACCAATCCGACCAAATGGCACAAAGCCACCAGGCTCCGCCTCGGTCTACGATCCGTTGTTCGTTTGTCTTGCAGAACTCTCTACTCTGCTAGCGATAAGAGACGCAGACACTGTGCGTACCTTGGGTAAGCAAGTGGCAGATCTGCTACAATCGGCAGTCAGAGATTCAGACCGCTTACATCCCCTCGCGGTGAGCCGACTGTCGTACTACCTGCTGAGCTTGTTGAGAGCAAGCAACGATCACGACTTCCTCAGAGCCCCGGTTGTGCTACATCACATCTCGTCCTTGAAGCAAGATGTGCTAAAGCAATCGGCTCAGCATGTTTTGAAGGGCATCTTCGAATGTATCAACGGACCGAGAGGATTACGGAACGAGGTCACGGCTTCACCAGACTTTTGGACATTGCTGCATAACCTACGAGCGTTCCCAGACGGTGCGCCACTGGCATTCCGCACAATCGACGACATAATCGGCGGGTCCTCGCCAGCGATAACGGCAGACAACTTTGAGCCTGCTGTCGCTCTGCTTAATGCATTTGCCAACGCTGGGGCGGAGATGGTCATGAAAGAACAGAAGCAAGGCCAGCAGCAGCCATCACGACGTGGACGTCAGCAACAGATTCCCCCTCCTTCGCCTCTCCTCGAAAAGCCGGCACGCAGTGACGTTGTTGTTCGCGGCGTGCGGTCAATGACCCTAATTCAGCCACTCATCAACAAGGTCCCCGTTCTCGTCGAGCAGTCCCATCTAGAGACGAGCCAAGCATGGCAAGCCTACTGGCAACCTATCCTCCGGGTCGTCAGCATGCAATGCCTCAACCCCTGCCGCGACATCCGGCAAGCAGCCTTCTCCTCCCTCCAACGATGCCTTTTCGCCCCCGGTCTCGCGTCAGAAAAACACATGGAATGGACCGCCATCTTCCGGAACGTGCTCTTCCCACTCGTCAAAGAGCTGCTCAACACAGAGACGCTGACTATCGACCCCACAGCCGCGGTAGAGATGCGGATTCAAACAGCTCAGTTGGTGTGCAAGACATTCCTACACTATCTCACGTTGCTATATAGTAACTGGGACGGCATCGTCCCGCTCTGGCGCGACATCCTCGCTGCCGTGGAGCGGCTGATGAAATCTGCGCGCGGGCCGGGCGCGGCGGAACTGGTACGTTCATCTCCCCTTCCATCCTCTCCTGTGTACATATAGCTAACAAAGAGACAGCAAGAAGCCACCCGCGAGTCCCTGAAGAACGTCCTGCTCGTCATGGCCAGCAGCGACATCCTCCTCGCGCCCCCGCCACAGCTAGCAGCCGATGCTCCAGCAGTGGTGGACGATAGGACAGACACGCAGAAGCAGCTCTGGGACGCGACGACGGAGATCCTGGGCCGGTTCGCGCCGGAACTTATCAAGGACGTGTTCGACAATCCGCTGCAGCAGTTGCCGCTTAGCCCACGACCTGGGGGTGGGAGGAGTCCACGGCCTGAAGGGGGACTGGGGCTGGAGGGGTCGCTGAAGGGCGATGTCGGAAGTGAGCAGAAGGGGACGGAGAGTGGGATCGTGGAGGAGAAGGAGAATCGGGCGGTGGAGCAAAGGGAGAGGGAGAGGGAGAATGAGAAGGTGGAGGAGGTGCAGGGGTTGGGAGTGACGAGTGGGGAGGTGGACTAGGAGTTGAGGGTCATGCAAAACGGGGAGTTAGCGACGTGATGTGTGGAGATATGAGGCAGTGACTTGGCTGGCGTCGAGTCATGAGATATACACTGTTTATTGTCTTTTTAAACTGCGTCTACAGGTGGATTGGCAGCTTGTTGCCTTGTCGCGCCGGAAGACTGGACGAGTCGCATGGCCTTGCATCATTGACGTTGTAGAATTGCTTGAGACGCATGTCTGCTGCATCACTCTATCGCTAGCTGATGAGCTATTCACTCATTTCTGCCGTGGGAATGATAGCGAAACCCCTGCTCATCAGTCCTAGCCCTTTCTGGCCGGCCATATCAACCCTCTTGCTCAGACAATCGCTCCCTGTCATATCTACATACTCGTCTGACACATAGCACTCACACGTCAAGTTGCAAGCAAAGCTCAACCAATGACATAGGGCTCCGCGCCCTTCCCAAACAACAGATGCGGTTTTCGCTCCGCCAGATCCAGCACCGTCTGCGCAAAGACACTATTGGCCCACGCGAACCACGGTCCTGCATATCGTCAGCTCCATCCAAGTCACAAAAAGCAGGATGATAGGGTAGAACTCACGGGTATAGTCCCTCACCCTCTCCACATTAATACTCTCATGCACCACGCCCAGTGGACTCGCCCTCTTCACTTGTTCCAAACACTCCCTGATCTCCTCATCATCCTCACTCGTCATAGCCTGTACCAGCACACTCATCGGCCACGCGTGCGTCAGCCCAATATGCGGCCCGCCTATACCCTTGAACGCCTTGCCCTTCAGGTAATACGGGTTTCCGGACTTCGCTAGTATCATCTTCCGCGTGTTCTGATATATCTCATCGTCGCGGTCTACGAAGCCTAACAGTGGGAGGGAGAGGAGGGAAGGCAGGTTCGCGTCGTCCATCAGGATGTGCGAGCCGTACCCGTCGGTTTCGTAGGCGAAGACTTTGCCCCATTTTTGCGTCGTGACGGTGCCGTGCGCGTAGATGCCCGCTGAGATGGCTTCGGCGCGAGAGAGGAGGTCTGCGGCGAGGCGGGATTTGCCGGCGGAGGAGAGGAGTGCGGAGGTGCGCCGGAGCTCGACGGAGATCATGGCGTTGGCGGGGATGAGGTATTGCAGGATGGTGGCGTCGTCGCTGGGGCGAAAGGCGGAGCGGATGAGTCCCGTATCGGCACCGAGGGGGTTGCCGTTGCCTTTGAGGTTGAGGGTTTCGGTGCCGGTGTCGGTGCGGCGTTGGAAGGTGTATTCGTTTTGGTCGAAGGCGCCGGTTTCGGGGTCGAAGGTGGGGCGAGACTGCTCGTCGAGGGTGGCGAGAAGGGACTTGAGGGCAAGATACCACCGGGAAGTCAGGAAGGCGGTTGAGGAGGAGTGGTTGTAGAATTGGCTGGTGAGGGAGAGGAAGGCAGCCAGACTGTCGAGCTCGTACTTGCATTCGAAGACTTTGGCTGGCTCGTAGGCTGGATGGACATCGTCCCGCGCTCCGGCGCCGGATGGAGATAAGCCTGATGGTGGAGGCGGCTGGAAGGCATTGCAGTACGGTGACTCGATCACGTACTCCGCTTGAGTATTGATGGCGCCCAGAATGAGGTTGTGCAGAGCTGCGTCCTTCTTGACTAGTCGTTGGTATTGCGCCAGCTGGTTTGTAGAGTCGCGCAGCCATTCTGCATTGATGTCGCCGGTGACGATGAATGACTGAGGTCCCTGCCATCTACCTTCATCCAGCTCGTAAGGATCCAACACGTCGTCCAGCTTCTCAGAGCCATCTACGTGCCAACGAACCGTAGTGTCAAGTGTGTTGGGAAAGGCGTTCTCGAATATGCGGGCGAGATCCTTGTCCTGGATGTGCTCGTTCATATAGTGGATCGTCTTCTCCACATGCGCCGACTCAAATGTCCTGCATAGCTCTTGCGGTCGTTGAAAGGGCAGCTCCATCGGGCCTTCTGTGAACGGCGGGCTGTGAGTATGGGTCAGTGGTTGAAGGGCAGAGCACAGGAGGCGGTAGCACTCACTGAGGCTGTCTCACATAGTGTTCGTAGGCCGGGCATGCTGCTCTGTACTTTGCGCGCTCCTTTGGGTTCTTGAGGATCTGTTGATAGCGTTCGGCGTTGGACTCGCCCGAGACCTGCTCGAAGCACAATGATGCCAGCGCAATTAGCGCTGCTTTTGAAGGAATCAGCATAGCTGATCGGTGGGCATTTGTAAATTGAGAGGGCAGGGAATAATTATGTTGAGGAGGGTGCCCATCAGATCATGTCGGCAGCGGGGGATTGCATGAAAGTAGTCAAGATAGCAGTCCCACTCTGAAACGCAAGAGCTCCGCGGGAATCCATCGGACCTGCTCCGGGAATATCTCGAAACACCATTACACAATCATTTTCTACTTGTATTTTTACGGTTCGGGGTTGTCTTAAGAAAATATAGAAATATGTTCTAGACACATACTACTTGTGTTGACGTTGCGATAGCCATTTTGGCTTCCCTCCAAGGAAGATATAGCAAAGCACAGCCGTGGCGAAGCTGATTGCGGCCAGCACTATGTTCATGTTTCCATATCCAATGACCTGTCTCAACTCTCCGGCCAGCTCTGGGCCTACAGCAAGACCGGCACTGAAAACCATCGAGTTGAGACCATATAGCTGAGCATACGGACCTTGCTCGCCAAAAAAGTCTCGATTCGCCTCGTAGTACTTCTGTACCACATCGCCGGCCTCCACGATGGACGGCGCGCCAATGATTGCCAGCCCGATGCCGCACAGGGCTAGCAACCCGCCAAAGAGGATGATCTGGTCTTTCCCGCCAGCATGAGGGAGACGCAGTAGTACGAGCACAGGTACCAGGAAGCCGTATCCAGCTACAGCGGCTGGCTTGGTGCCGTAGCGATCAATGAACCAACCAGCCAATGGCCCTACCACCAAATCAAAAGCCCCCAATGGTGCGAAAAGTAGCCCCGCCTTCAACGAATCGAAGTCGAAGAGATCTTGACCCGTGGTCGGAACGGTGGCATCAAAGTTGCCCAGCAGTACTGCTTGAATGAAGGCAACCAGGAATGCGGTCAAGAGTCTGGCGTCCTTCAAGCAGGGCAGAATCTTGATCTTGTGGGCGATTGCGGGTAAGTCATCTGGGAGTCTGTAGTCTTCAGTCTGTCGCTTTCCCAGAAGCGGCTCTTCCTCTGCGTTGCCATTCTCGGCTTGTTCTGATTCGCCACCATCACGATTGTCGTTTGGAACTTCGGTGTCAATGTTTGATTCGTTGTTCCTATACCGTTGGGCGACCTTCTTCTCAATGACCAGGGCTCGCATGACAAAGTCAATGGCGAGCACAGCAAAAGCCAACCCAAACACCCCCGCAAATCCAGTCTTGGAGTACAAGACTCCTCCTAGCAGAGGGGCCATCAAGTTGCCTACCGAGATGAAGCTGAAGATCTGCTGGATGTCAGTAGCTGAGGACACAGCTGGGATGGCTTTACTCACGGAACCAATGGTCTTGCCGAGGTTTTCAGGTCCCACCGTCTCTAAGCATAAAGCCAGCCCAATCGTCCACACGAATGCTGCACTGATGCCTTGAAGAATTCGTGCTATCACTAAGACAGGCACAGTTGATCCAACAAAAAGAAGGATGGTAGCTAGCAACAGAGCGGTCAAACCCAGCAAGAACGGCGCTTGACGAGTTGTCGTCCTGTCTGCCAAGAAGCCAGCAAACGGGCTGCAGAGCACTGAAGCTCCAGCATAAGCTGCTAACAGTCCCGACACATGTGACTGCACTTGACCCTTGGGAAGGCCGACACGGTCCTCCAGCATGTATGGCAAGATTGGGACCACAAGGCCATAGAGAAAGAGGTCGGTGAAAAGACCAATACCAACGGTAGCGACAATAAAGAAGGTATTGCTACGCCATTCTAGTCCAGCAGGTTTGACGCTGTAGTCGTGCGTGATCTGAAGTGTGCTTTTCAACTTTAGCACGTGCTGGGAAACCATGGTGTAGGAAAAAGCCTGGCAATCCAGCAGCTCTGATATTTTGCGTCAACAGGAGTGCATTCGAGAAGGTATCGACACACCACCTCGATATCAAAACCCTGCAAAGAACAGAGGGGTGAGAGTGGCAGAAATGAGCGAGTTTCACTTACCGTCACCATGTCACAAGTCGCTGACGTCGTACATAATGAGTAAATGCGGGGATCGTCAGGAACATACGATCAAGCTCTCAAGTCTCGATTTGTTGCAGTATTGGTGTAACACAATCTACATATGTATGTAAGCTGCTTTTGCATATTCCCACCAGGGTACATGCATTGTATCCTATCAAGGCAAATTGAAACTAATGAAGGGAGGTCGATCCAAAAAGGGTATTGCAGGACTTGGTATGCCATGACTGATCGCCCATGAGTCATCGAAGCCTCTGGAGTTCAGTCCATGACTCGCACCGCGTCAGCGCTCAAGTCGCCTCTGGGCTGCACTAGGCCGCTGTTTCTCCATCCAATCTGCACGATCACCAGCTACCAGCAATATTACAAATTGCTTTCGAGCAGACAACTTACTCACCATGTCGGCGACAACGGCAGATCAGGAGTCTACTCTGCAACAGCATCAAGATGATGAGATTGAACCCAATGCGACGTTCGTACATTGCACATCGTACGGACTTCCGTTGATCATTGCGCTAACTTGATTTTTGTTTGCTTCATCAGTGTCTACGTAAGTGACAGTCCACTAGGTACTTGTGTTTATTGCTGATTTGTTCAGGTCAAAAATCTCGAAGAAAAGATCAAGATTCCTGATCTAATTGAAAGTCTGCGTGGCATTTTCTCGGAATACGGAACCATCATCGACATTATCGCAAAGAAAAGCATTAAGCGGAGAGGTCAAGCCTTTGTCGTTTTCGACAATGTTGACTCTGCCCAAAATGCCATCGATGAACTCAGTGGCTTCGAATTCGCAGGGAAGCAGATGAACTGCGAGTTTGCCAAAACCAAAAGTGATGCCACTGTGAAGCGTGAAGGTACTGAGGAGGACCTTGATGAGCATGTGCGTATCCGCAAAGAAGTCAAAGGTATGTGAGCTTGTGCTGATACCGGTATTCCACTCACAATACCACAGAACGCAAACAAGCAGCCGAGAAAGCAGAGCAGGAAAAGAACAAGAAACGTCCTGCCCAGGAGACTGCGGTATCCAATAGGCCCAAGGCTCCCCGCGCTGGGGCCGCCCAAGACGACGATGCCGAGAAGAGCAACGTCCTCATCGTTCAAGGTATTCCAGAAGGTTACGACGAAACTGCCATGTCCGCAATCTTTGGTCGTATCCCAGGATTCAAGGAATACCTTCCCGTTCCACATCGCAATGGTCTCGGTTTCGTTCACTATGACACTGTTGATGGAGCAGCCGCGGCGAAGGCACAGCTTTCTAGCATCAAGCTTGGAGGCTCCGAAATCACTATCACCTACCGCCAGGCATAGCCCGGCTTACCTACGATATCTCGACATTTACTACGCTCAACCTCACAACCACACCGCAAGCATGCTAAACATTGTGTTGGCCGGCTGGATATCGTAGTCACAAAACAACTAGAAAATTACATCTTCCTCTCCCTGCTCTCCCAACAGGTCTTGTGACGGTCCATCGTTCTCCTTGTCATCTTGTTGCTTCTTCTTCTGTCGCTCCGCTTCCTCGGCAGCCGCATCGCGCTCCTTCTTGCCTGACACTTTCTTCAACCGGAAGAACTCTTCTCTGTCCAGCTCATCCAATTCCGAGTTGATATATTTGATTGTGTTCTCAGTCCTTGGTATAATAACGTGCTCGCTGTTCTCTGTCAGTCATCCAATCTTGCCACTTTGATATGCGACCTACATGGCGTTGACCCTGCGATTGACCACCTTAATCACCTCGTCAAGAATCACAAAAGCCGTTTGCAAACTTGCCAGCTCGACCAGCGTTTCCACTGCTCTGACATATGTCTCTCTGCAACGTTGTATCTGCTGACCACCCTTGCCAAGACCTGTGAGGCCGAAATCGTTGTTGCCCTCGGTCTGGAAGCTTTCGAATTGCGGCAGGAATACACCGCTGACGTTTTCCTGTTTTGTCCGTACTCTGAACTTGGCTGATCGAACCGATTCCTGAATCTGGTATCCCATTCCGATGCCACCAAATGCATAGCTGACTTCGGCGAGGGAGAATGCAGCAATCTGCATCACGCGACCCATCTTGCGTTTCGCTTCATCAATTCTCCGAGTTATCTCCCGGAAACGCCTGTGAAGTAGCCTGATCAGCAATGCGCTAGGTGATCAAGCCTGATGTTCAACACACTTTGTGAGAGCCTCGCTCTTTCGCTTGAGTAAATCATGGCCGGTCTTTGCGCCCTTCAGCTTGCTCTTCATTATTCCCAGGGATTGCCGTGTTGGGAACACAGGCTCCCTGTCCTGCCTTGTGGGTCAGTCATGCGGGGATGGTATGTAGCGAGGCAACATACCCCGGCTCCCGACATCTTGGGCGGTTGTGACGGGTGTCACGGGCGAACCACAAGGCGATAGCGGCGAGATCCGTTCTTATGGTGGATATAAGTGCGATACCGTGAGGTGTTGACTTGAAGGTGCCCCAGGTCGGCAGGTGACGTTGATGCGGAGCTCGAAACGCCAAGCCTCGGGATTTTTTGGGTCGGAGGACAGCGACGTGCTTCAAGTTTCCACATCGCGCCGAACACGACTTGATCACCTGGACTCAAACCTCGCAAACGGCCGGAGGCACGCGCATATCAGGGGCAAGTATGCCTGGAGCGCTTCTCCGAGCCACCCCTCCCCCAGTTTTGGGCAAACCGGGAGACGGCTTTCCGTCTGCACTTGCGCCGGAAATGGCTTCGGATCTCTACCTGATATCCGAAGGGGATGTCATTTACGAGAACGAAGTACTGCGCAACCCCGGCGCAATCCGACCATGGCTGGACTATGCCAACTACAAGCGACAAACGGGATCTTTGACCGAACAATCATTTGTCTTAGAACGTGCATGCCGAGCTCTGCCGCGAAGCTATAAGCTCTGGAAAATGTACTTGGAGCTACGGACGAACCATTTGATCAAGAGGAATCCTGCCAGATATCGAACAGAGTTCCACAAAGTCAATGCCCTATTTGAGCGGGCTCTCATTCTACTAAACAAGATGCCACGCATCTGGGAAATGTATCTCACTTTCCTATGTCAACAACCAGTGGTCACGCAAACAAGACGCACATTTGATCGAGCTCTACGGGCGCTTCCTACCACACAACACAACAGGATATGGCAATTATATCGGCCATTCGCCAATTCAGCTGGGGGAGATACCGCTGTCAAGATATGGACGCGATATATGCAGTTGCACCCAGAGTACGCCGAAGAGTACATCGAGCTGCTAATCAACCACAAGAAATATGTCGAGGCGGTGAAGGAGTACATGAAGATCATCAACAATCCCAAATTCAAGTCGCGAGAGGCCAAAGGACCGTTCCAATTCTGGACTGAAATGCTGGAGCTCATCATCGATCATGCCAAGCAGATCCAAACAGGCATTGAGACAGGTATTGATGTCGAGCGTATCATTAAGAGTGGCATTCTTCGATTCCCAGACCAGCGTGGTATGCTGTATATCGGTCTGGCACGATACTACATCAACCTCGGAGCTTACGAGAGAGCACGAGACGTGTTCGAGGAAGGCATCACGACAGTCATGACTGTACGGGACTTTGGTGTCATCTTCGATACCTACGCAGAGGCTGAAGAAGCTTTGATCGGAGTAAAGATGGATGCTGCAGCAACTCGTTCGACCAAGAACATTGTGGATGTGGATGCTGACCTCGACCTTGACATTCATATGTTGCGATTCGAGTCGCTCATGGATCGCCGTCCATTCTTACTCAATGATGTGTTGCTCCGACAAAATCCGCACAATGTCAATGAGTGGGAGAAGCGCGTCACTTTATGGGGCAACAACAAGAACGAGGTGGTCAACACGTACACATCTGCCATCGCTGCGATAAATCCTAAAAAGGCTGTTGGAAGATTCCATCAATTATGGGCTAACTATGCTAAGTTCTACGAACGCCATAAAGATCTGCGCAATGCCAGAGTCATCTTCGAAAAGGCAGTCAAGGTACCATTCAAGTCCGTCAACGAGTTGGCGGATACGTATATCGAATGGGCAGAGATGGAATTGCGGAACGATGAGTTCGACAATGCTGTCGCCGTTATGGCCAAAGCGACACAGGCAGCTAAGCGCAGCAACGTCGACTACTTTGACGAAACACTCAGCCCTCAACAGCGTGTACACAAGAGTTGGAAGTTGTGGAGTTTCTACGTGGACCTGGTCGAGTCGGTCAGCAGTCTCGAGGAGACCAAGCGCGTGTACGAACGGATCTTCGAGCTGCGCATTGCCACACCCCAGACCGTCGTCAACTTTGCCAACCTGCTCGAAGAGCAAGGCTACTTCGAAGAGTCTTTCAAGATATACGAGCGCGGTCTGGACCTGTTTAGCTACCCAGTCGCCTTCGAGCTCTGGAACCTTTACCTCAGCAAAGCCGTCGACCGCCGGATCAGCATGGAGCGGCTTCGTGACCTCTTCGAACAAGCAGTCGAGAACTGCCCACCCAAATTCGCCAAGACGCTATACCTCATGTATGGTGCATTGGAAGAGGACCGTGGGCTTGCACGGCATGCAATGCGCATCTACGAGCGAGCCACGCGCGCTGTCGACGATGACGACCGTGCAGACATGTTCGACTACTACATCACCAAGACCGCGGCGAACTTTGGTCTGCCTTCGACGCGGCAGGTGTACGAGCGTGCTATCGCTGCTCTTCCCGACGCTCCAGCGAGGGAGATGTGTCTGCGCTTCGCAGATCTGGAACGGGTATTGGGCGAGATCGACCGTGCTCGCGCTATCTTCGGACATGGTGCACAGCTTGCGGATCCTAGACGCGAGCCGGCATACTGGAAGAAGTGGGAGGAGTTTGAGGTCATGCATGGCAATGAGGATACATTCAAGGAGATGTTGCGGGTGAAGCGGAGCGTACAGGCGCAGTTCAAGTATGTTTAAGATCACCCTAATTGTTTTCCTGGTTTCGGTATACTAACGGTTCCTAGTACTGATGTGTCGTACATTGCTTCGCAAGCGGTGGCCCAACAAGTCGATGCTCAGCCCATGGGCGAGGAGAAGGCCGACGCCATGGCTGCGCTAGAGCGCCAAGCCCGGGCACCTGTTGGGTTCGTGGCTGCAACCACTGGTGTCGAGGGAGGGAGTTACAAGCCGCCTGGGCTCGTAGAGGCAAAAGGAGGGGCCAGTATCAATCCGGATGCGATTGAGATGGATGACGATGATGATTAGCGTGGTTTTTTTCTTTTGTGGCGAGGCGATGGGGATACGGATTCTACTTTGTTTCTATGTATTGGATATGATAAGTGTGGAAAGGGCGAACACTGCCCAAAAGCTTGCGAATTGATACCTCACTCAGAATGCTTAGGGGACAGAAAAGGCGGGAAGGGAAGGAGCTAGCGTGCTCAGATTGGAGTATCCAGGCTAGGGAAGGGCAGAATGCATATATGAACAGACAAATAATATTGACCATTTAAGGTCCAAAAACATATTTCTAGATGCTAGGTGCGAAGCAGTCTGATCACATCGAATTGTGCTATGCTCGGAGAGGAGATACAGGATTAAGTATGCGAAGTTTTCTATCGTGTTCTAAATCATAGAATACAAGCCGCGCTTTTTCTGGGTAAGCAGAGGCTGATCTCGCGATGCAACGTAGTAAAGTCTTTCAAACGTCCTCTCCACATCTTGGTCCGTCCGTCCAATGGGTATATCAGTCTTCAACCTGTACGTCTCGCTCAAATCTTCACCCCAATCTTCCAGTTCGCCTTCCACATCCTCAATCCCGACAGGATCAGTCCACCTCCGGCGGCCAACGCACCACCGAAAGCCCATGTTTTATTCCAGTGGAGGTCCATTGGATCAGCGCCCAGCAGCGCACCAGCACCAGGCCCACCAATCAATACAGCGAACGACAGGAAAGCAAATGCCATTCCCAGCCTCGTGCCAATCTTGGTCTTATCCGGCGTGAGGATGGCGATACACACCGGAGGCAGAGCGATGAACACGCCCGAGAAGAAACCGTAAAACACCGCGATCGCCACCAAGCCACCAGTCGAGTGGACAGCGATCAGACACAGTGTCAGAATCGCACAAATCAGCGCTCCAGGACCAATAATGTTCAGCGTGCCAACATAGTCGCTAATGGCGTTCGGCAGCGTCCGGCCAAACACACTAGCGGCATTGAGGATAGGAATCAGGTAGAAGCTGAGTTTCTGATCCGTAACTCCTGTCGCAGCGCCAAAGTACGAGATGTAGAACAGCACGACGTACAGCGCGATGAAGCCGAGGAACAGTGCGCCGACGAAGATCAAGAACGGCACGTCCGTAAAGACAGTCGTGTCAATGACCGCGCGGACACGAGGCGGCTTGACGCGCATCTTCATCACCAGGCAGGGGATGAGCAGCGTCGCCAGCGCAATGAAGCCGATCACTCTCACGGTCCAGCCGAAGCCAATCCTGTCGATAAGGCGGTAGAAGACGATGGGATAGATGACACCTCCCATCGACGAGCCAGACGCCGCAAGACCAACAGCCAGACCGAGTCTGCGGCGAAAATACGTAGGCAGAATCGCGACGGCAGGGATGAACAGACACCCTCCGCCAATCCCGACGCAGAAGCCCTGCGCGAGCACGACTTGCCAGAACTCAGTGCAGAGGGAGGTCATCATGTACCCGAAGACGGTCATGAAGCTCCCCACCAGCAGCAGCGCGCGGAGGTACCCCCGGTCGTAAATTGGGCCGGAGAACATACCCAGCGCTAGGAGGAGCGCGGCTTGCACGGCGCCGATCCACGCGATGTTGGAGGAGGTTTCTTTGAATAGAGCGCCGGACTCGTAGTACGTCTGGAAAATCCCGAAGGTGTTCAGATTGCCCCATGTGTTGAAGAAGAGGCTGAAGCCGCCGGCGACTTGCAGCCAGGCGACGAGACCGCCATCGGGGATGGAGGAGGCATCGTTTGCTGTGGGAGGGGCGGGGGCGGCAGGCTGTTCAACTTTTGTTTGCGTGGGGGCAGCGGCGGGGGAGGGGGCGGATTCGAGGTCCGCGGAGCGCGACATGTCCGCCGAGTGGGGTTTTGAGAGGTCCAGATCGGACGAGGCGGCGTCGTTGGGCGCTGCCATGATTGATGAGTTTGTTGCGGCAAGCGGTGGTGGGTGGAGGTGAAGGTGTATATTTATGTGGTGACGTCTGTGATCAGGGACGGTTTAAAGGCAATCTACCCTGAACGGCTGTCGATGTCTGTCTGCCGTGTGTGCCTGGAGTACAGATGATATGGCAGGTGTCACACGACGGGAAGGAACATGAGTGGTCGAGATCGTGCAGCTGCATGCTGGATATATACATTCCAGTGGCCGGGGGTCAGGGCCCTCACCCTTACGAGGAGGGAGTTAGTTTCCTTAGACTCGGCGGAGTTTCGTTAGATGCGGCGGAGATAACGTTTGGGAATCTCACTCGAGATGCAGTTGTGTCAGGCATCCATCTCGCTCTTCGGCCTCGGACTTCCTCCGTGCGAAACCCCTGCCGCGTGCGGTTGGTCAGCGCATGCACGTGCGGGTAGAAAGCTTGGTCGGCACGGTCAACGGCTCATGTTCGTTGCCTGACGCCCTATTTCGTGATTGGTTGAGCGATTCGTGCGAGAGCTCGGCCGAGCACTCGGCCGAATCCTTCGTGAACAAGCAACGGTCTTGTTTTATAAGCCATCCAGTGTTAGCACCATGGCGGTCGGGGTTTTGCGCCTCGTTATAGCCATGAATGACACGCACGGTCGATGTTGGAGGCGCTCGCTAGGCATGTGATACGATCTACGGATGAGTCAAGAACGCATGATTTATAATGTCTTCGCGCTTTGCTAACCACCGCCAACACCCGTCGCCATCTGGTGGAAGCGGAGCAGTCTTTTCCAGCAAACGAGTCAAGTACCCTCTAATGGCCGGAGGGTCTGCGACTCCATAAAAGAAGGCCGATTGGTCGGAACTCTATCGCTGCGTATGCGCTTTATGGTTCGAACAGCCGTCTGGGCGATCAAGCCATTGCGACGACATCTCGTCTGCTTGGAATGAATTGTCATGTAAGTCTCCAGGCACTTGATTGTGCTGAGTTTTGTGCAGTCAATTTCTGATGGGAGTCTGTCTTCGGGCCCTCTCCCAATTTGGCAATTTGCGCGGCAATGCATGTCAACCACCCCGCCTTACCGGTAGCCTGAATGCGGCGGAGTTTCGCCATCGTTGTCTGGACGTGTGAGCCGATAATTCAGCCCATTTTGGGGGGGGGGCAAGGTATACGCCTCTCAGATCGGCTGTTCAGACCTCTCCTCCACCTCCGAAGTCGCTGATGTGAATCTATGTACACTCGCAAGTTCTCGCCCAGTCAACTTTACATGCCCAAGGCCTGTCAGTATGCAGGAGCAAGTGGGCAGACTATACTTCTTTCGACTTGTTACTGTGTCAGTGACACGCCCAAGCTTCCTCGACATCGCATGCTACTTTGCTTAGTACGAGGTCGCATGAGCCAGGTTCTCGGAAGCGCTATTGTTGTCATACAATGAACTGATGGTGCAAGTGGCTGGCACTGACGGCTGCTGAAATACGAGTTGTTCATCTCTACGTCGTGGGCAGCGCTACATACTCACTCACGGTCAGTCAACCTTCGCTGCGAGCTCGTCCACGAACTGAGCTCCAGCTTCGACGGACAACGCATCCCACACACTGTCCTGCAAGCTTATAACCGACCCACAGAGGATCCGTAGAACCTCGACTTTGGATTCCCCTCTTCTAGTCAACTAAGGAGCTGATGCAGACATCCTTCATGTGGTATCTTTGCACCAGTTCTCTGACCGACTTATGATGTCAATCTTCCGCCGCGATGCCGATACCAAGGGCCATAGTCTGAAAGGTCGTAGAAGCGTCTGAAGGTCTAGTCTGCTCAACGTCTCTGAGCTCCACACTCCTATCTACTCGGACATGCGCAGACATTGATGACGATTCTCGCCCGTTACCCGTGAGACTTTCGCGCGGCCCGCCTGCAGCGGCCTCGCACCTCTGACCATGTCTGGGCGCTGCACCGCCGCCAGGTCCCCCCTTGTCTGATCCGCTAACGGGCTTGTCGAAGATCTTGGTATGTTGACGATAGTGACGACATCCTGCCAGTCGTCTACCCGAACACTCAAGGCTAGCCGATTTGTTACGACGACTACTGGAAGGCACAGATTGACTGTTTGTGCAGCTGACCAATAGCGCAGCAAATTTCAATTGGTCTATCCATTGTACATCCCAAGGACCAACACCATGCTGAACGAGCCACGGCGCCACAACCCGAGCAAGAAACAAGCCGATACCGCGCACCTCCACCCTATCCACCGCAGCATCCAGAACAAGCGGTCGTGGACCGCAATCGTCCAAAGCCCATGGAGTTTGTCAAAGAACAAAAATACCATATACGATAGGTAACCATCTGGAATCTGAACTGTATTAGCGCACATCTCAATGTCAACAGCCGTGACACTGACCAAAGCAGGACCCTTGTACAGAGATCATGTTTACTTGCAGGAGCATTTGTCCTTGCACTTTTGGGCCATCTCCTTCCAGAGTGCCTTGGTGTCTGGGTGAGTGCCGCTTGGAATTGATTTGGTGGTTTTTTGCATCAATTTGCATTCAATCAATGATACACATTCAAGAGAGACCTTCTTGTTCGGCATGACACGGTAGGACGTGCATTCCAGCTTTCCGTTCATTTTGCTGGGGACATTGCCAGGGTTTGGTGTAGCTTGGACCAAGCCAGTGATGGCCGAGACGAGGAGGATGGAAACCGCAGTGAATTGCATCTTGAATGTTCGATTTCGATTTCGATTTCGATTTTGATATTGGGCGTGGATTTTTTAGTCTTCGAACTGGTAGCGTAGTGGAGATTGGAGTAGATGTTTTGTTATATTCATTTTGATGGGAATTACGGCCTCTTTAAGTACAAGAGGTCTTTCTTGATACGCCGAGGCCATCTACCCCTACGTGTTGGATTGGTGCGAAGGTTGAGTAGATCCGAAGCTCACGTATACCTTAGCCGGCTACAGCCCGAACGTGGCAATGCCAATACACCACGAGGTATATTATTGTTAAAAATGGTTCTGTTGGATCATATAAGGCTAAATAGTAACGTGGACACCAGTTCTATTATATGTAGAAAGGTGTTGGTCTTCCACTTGGCATACGGCCAGCCTTGAGAGAAGTCCCAGTATCCCGGTTTGACACCAACACTTGCTTCTTGGCTGGCAATTGAGGCTGTGCTTACTACACAATCACATGCGCTATTTATCAAGAACTTGGTCTCAAGAGAGGTCCTAGCTTGACATCTATGTTGTGCTTACATACAAGGCCGACCGCGTGCAGTACTGTATTGTGTGCAGCATCGGCAAAATGCTAGCCTCGTCAGAAGTCCCGGCTTGACACCAACATTTGCGGGGGATGTTCAAGGCTTACCACACAATCTTAAAAAACCGCATACAGGTTACCTCGTGGCTGTGGTTTAATGTTTCTTTGCGCAGTCCTGCTGCCAGGCCCGGGAACTACAGCTGGTCTGACATGCCCGTCATCCATCCTCAGCCTGACCGCTATCGACTACTACACCAGATGAGAGCGCTAGGAAGTTGTGCAGGGAAAGGTGTGTACGAAAGTACTACAGTTACGTTGCTGCTCTGATTGTGTAATGTCCACATGTGCAGCTTGAGTGCTGCATCGGGTGTGATTGCTGGGCGCGTCGCTTGCACCTTCTACACTTTAGGTGACGCTCGTCCCCGTGGGATAGAGCTTCATAGGCAGCACCACCATCGTGAAAGGAAGAGGCGGACAAATTCCAGACAATGGCAGATCTCATGGGAATGGGGATTCTTGCCACACCCTAGAAATTTGCAGAGCTGGAAGTAAAGCTGATAGGCCCAAGCGAGCATCAGCGATTGAATGGCGAGCCACAATCTTTCCACCATGAGAAGGAGATGTTGTCCTTTCCAGCCACAGGTTGCAGGATCCAGGGGAATGGAGCTGCAAAGGACCTATTCTTGGGTATTCTTGGGTGCTGTGTGAGGCTGACGAAGGCCCGTGCAAGAAGGCTCTCTTTACCTTGCATTACCACCGACACCACCATCGCCTCATAATTGTTGTTGTTGCTGCCTAGTTGTTGCCGTTGCTCCACCGTCACTTGTTCGCATCTTATCACTGCGACCGCTTCTCATCGACCAATCGTTCCAAAAGTATCGCATTTTCTCACTGCAAAACGCATCTAAATCTTCCTTCCACCCTCGCACGCGGCTATAAGCCCGATCCACTAGCCTCGACCTCCTCTCTGTCCTGACAGCATCCGCGCAACCGTCGCACCGTCCGGCACTCTGCCAGTGGCCTCAATCGTTCTCCACATCATCTCAGCATAGAGCACGCTCCCACCGCGCATACCCAATAGCTGTCGAAAAGTCGTGACTGAAGAGACATTGTCGAAGCACAATGGCAAAAAAGGTCTGCCCGGGCCTGCCCAGTGCATGGCGCAAAACATATAGAGGAGCTGACCTTTCTTATTGCAGTCCGTTCCGGAGTACAAACTGGTTGTCGTCGGTGGAGGTGCTGTTGGTAAATCATGCCTGACCATCCAGCTCATCCAAGGAGTCTTTGTCGACGAGTATGACCCCACAATCGAAGGTGCGCCCGCATCACAACTCTCAAGCTGGAGAGTTCCCGACTGACCTGTAGCAAAAAGACTCATACCGCAAGCAATACGTCATCGATGATGAGGCCGCCCTGCTCGATGTCTTTGACACTGCGGGTCAAGAAGAGTACATAGCCATGCGGGAAGATTTCATCCGCCCAGGCGAAGGTTTCCTGCTTGTTTATAGCATCACCTCAAAGTACTCGTTCGAGGAAATCAAGTCCTTCCAGCAGCGGATCTTAAGGGTCAAGGAAAAGGATTATTTTCCCATCATTGTCGTCGGCAACAAGTGTGATCTCGAAGGCGAGCGCGAGGTATCGACCGAAGGTGCGATATCATTACACAAACCTATCACAGGATCACAATAACGCTGACATGAGACAAAGAGGGCAAGCAGCTCGCACGCCAGTTCGGCTGCCCCTTCATCGAGACCTCGGCCAAGTCAGGAACCAACGTCGAGAATGCATTTTACGACATCGTACGGGACATCAGAAAACACGATCGCGACATCACTAGCCGCCCCGGCGACGCAAATGACGCAGGTGGCCGGCCGAACAAGGAGAAGGGCAATCCAGATGCCGACCAAGAAGCCAGCGGGCACAAGTGTGCCATCATGTAACCTGTACTGCAACAACTTGCTGCCTCCATATCACTGCATCATGACTTGTTTCAACTGCACTTCACAGAGTTCATCTTGTCGGTGGTCGGTGGGCCAGCTCATGGTGTGACACCTCCACGTGGGGTGGTTTTACTTGGGGCAACCACAGAACCTCGAGAAAAGTGGTTTTACGACCAGATGTGCAACGCTTGAAGCCACAGTCTGGCACTGTTAAGCGAAAAAATCAATTACAGCACGTGGAAGAAACCGGATGATGCAGTTCTTACCCCATACCAACACACAGAACTTGTGAAAGGCGCAAAGATCTAGGAATCGACCCTGAGAGTCGCGGTTGTAACCCGCCTTGTGCACTCGTTCTGTGGACCAGCATGGTTCCTTCCGAACATCTTAGAAGGATGGGACAGTGGGAACGCCAAAGCTCCAGCGATCTACATGACGCAGTCAGACATGAAGAGAGTTTGGCAGTGGCCAAGGAGTATTCCCATCTTCTTGATCGGCTGGAGAAGGTGCGACCAAGTCCGCAAGCACGAGACCCACGAGTCTATCCATGCATGTGGTGCACCGATCCTGACATACGTATTTTTCCTGCACATGACTGTCACGACTACACACCATTGCTCAGGAACAAGAAACTTGCTGGCGTCGAGATTCCGTATGGTCATTGCAAAATTCCTTACATGTAAACGCTGGTAGGCGCAATCCAGTCAAGCCTTCTAAGAGGCATCCTTGCCACTTTTCACCGCATCCTGCTCATGACGATGGACCTTCTTCAACTCCATATCGAGCGCTTTCGCAAGCTGAGGCTCGCTCATACCACGAATCCCAGCTTTACAATGGCACAGAAGTCAGTTCTGTTACTGCACGCAATGAACCCTTCGACTTTTCAATGTTCGCTTCAGAATTCTGGTCCTTCGAGTTGGCTTGAGGAGCAGCGAGCATTGCGAGCTTTCTGGCGTATCCAATTGGTCGATGATCTTGACAAAGCCCATGCAAACGGCACAGTTGACAGTTGGTCAATAGAAGATATGGACGAACTCCGCAGTACAGATCCGATACAAGTCTATCGTCTTCACAAGATTGCCGACGTTGTAATGGAATATGACCGGTTTAACCCTGTAGGGATTTCGATACTTACCAAGATCTTCGTCGTTACGAATAGAATGAATACAGCATGCTGCTAATGGTGTCGGAGTATCTCAGTTCAAGGTCACATCCGGTGATCTGTCCGTTGTTATCCGCAAGACCAAATCTTTGGCTACCTCTTCCACAAGGCTCAAGGCTCGATATACTTAACTATCATTTCAATCCTGACTTTGAAGCTCTCGAGGACCTCTTCGATCATCGGCTGATGCTCAGGAGGCTTCGTGGCTCATACAGGCACCTAGAACTTGCGATATGGGATCAGGAGAGAATTGCAGCGTGTGGAGTCGGCCTTGGGGAGGATTCTCGTACGAGGAACGCCAAATTCGTCTGGTGGGTCAGCCTGCTCTCGCAAGATCATCTTGCGAAGTTGAAGCAATAGGAGCAAGACCATATGTCGTTGCTGCATGATACAATCAGAAGCGAGCAGGACAAGGCGGCCATGCAAGAAAACGGAGAGCTCGTCAAACGACTGGAGACAATGCGGCTGAGCCTCAAATCGAGGGATCGAAAGGATCTGCCACCTCCGCCCAACTGCTACTGTACCACTGGACTCTCACATCGTCGGGATGAGACCTGTGAGCCAGGTTATAGCTTGGACGATTGACCGCACCAGAATCATCAGCCGCAAACCACTTGTTGTCGGCGAGAGACCTCCGGCACAAGTAGGCACGGTAACTGGTTTTGTTCAGACAGAGTATCTACTATCACTTTTTCAGTCAAAGCCTGCAATCCCTATTCTTGTTGTGCGCACAGGGCTAGAGATGAAAATCTTTAGTAGATCTTACACTCGCTGCTCTCACGAGTATGGCCTCGCAATTGCCTTGAAGATCGTTGTCGAGGTAGTTCTTTACGTTTTGCATCGAGTCGAGTGGACGCCGTTGTTGATTTTATCGTCTCACCCCGGTCCAGATCTCCGGGAATATTAGCCCCAACGGCCTTAGAGAGAACACCTAGTCGACCGCAAACCTTGTATTTCCGTAACACGAACCACAAGTTTTGACTGATTGGTATTCTTGATGGACTGCAAATTGTTCTTGCTCTCGAACTATCGTCCTTTCGGAGCTGCCGTTATTGGGGGCTAAGAATCCTGTGTTCAACGACTCAAATTCTCAACACAACGACACATTCTGTTCAGCTGCCGGATCACCATGCTGACACATCTGTGTGTCTTCACTCGTTTGGCAGCTGTTGAGATAACGATGGTATGCAATTGTCGTATCCCGGGTTCGACGAACCGAGCCGTAGACTGATGGTAAGAAGTATATAAAGTTAAGTCGCCCCCCGGAACTCATCATCAGCACGCCTTTCATTCAATATCATGATGTATAGCCCTATAGTCCTGCTTCTAGCTCTATTAATCTATTCGGACCACACTGCTGTAGCAACGCCTTGGTCTAAGCGGAGCACACTTTCAGCTAGCAAAGCTGGACTTACCGCACTCACGGCTAACTTAGCTCATCCACTGTATTTCTGCAACTTCTATCTGTCCCGGTAAGTCAAAGCTTGAGACAACGCCTGAAGGCCGACTGCTGATCATCTGAAGACCGCGTAAGCTCACGCCTTTTCCTGACCTGACTACCAATGCTGCCGAAGCCGCTTGTCGATCCGTTGTTGCGGCCAAACAGACATCGAGCCTAGCTTTTGTTCCAGCTAAGCTTCCAAAGGGGACAACATTCGCTTCCGACTGCTCGTCGTCAGATGTGAATGCACTTCTTTCAGAGTTTCACAGCCCTAGTGCGTTTTGCAACTTCTACTTGGCCTGGGCCGGGAAGTGTGTGGCCAGATAACATGAGTTGCCGAATCCAGGCTTACATTGTTCTAGGAGTGATCCAAAAAGACCAGTTCAAGCGCTCTCTCAAAGCCAGACCGTTGCTGCGTGCAAATGTCTCTCCAGCCCAATCATTGCTGTTTCTAGCAAAATGAGCACGACTTCCTCAAGAGTAGTGCTGAGTCTCAAGTCAAACTCTGCTCAAATAACAACCAGGACGACCTCGACGTTGACAAGCTCAAAGACATTGTGGGTTCAGACCAGCACGTTCAGCCATGAGTCAACGATTTCGGCGAAGAGTGTCAAGATGACTTCGACCTCGACCATCGGCGCCGCCAAATCTACCACTACCCCTGCTTTTTGTTCGGCCGCAGTCATCAAATCATTGATGAATGACAAGGCGGCACCTTCTTTCTGCTGGGACGTGTACGCTATTCGGACGCCCACTTCCTATTCTACATTTACCCTCACACCTACCATTACCTCGGACTACTCGGATCATGTGGCCGTTACAGTGACGACCTACGTCGACGCTATTTTTACGACGACGATTAACCAGACTTTATCGTTCACCTCAGTCGCTTATGCATCAACCTGTGTTGGGACAGTTGCTAACTACTCGTATCAAAAACAAAAACGAGGGTTGTCAGACCAGGCAACACCAACCTATCTTACCAATACAGAACCCACGTACTTGTCCGCCGCTTGTGCGTGTCTTACCGACCTTGGCCTACCATCTGCTGTGACCAAGACCAAGACCATCACAGACACCACATTTACGGTCAGTGCCTGCAATTCTTAACCTATAGTCATCATCTGACCTGATGCAGAGCGTGAGTACCGCTAAAGTCACCGATACTTCCTACGTCACATCAACCAAATACACAGCAAGTGATAGCGTCTACGCCCATACCCTCACCTCCTATACACTCTTGCCCGACGAGATAACAACAACATTCCAGGCACCTGACACCACCTACACTGGCTCGGCAACGTCGGCATCGTCGACAACTACCGCTCACTTCATCGCCCGCAATGGCGTCTCCTATCAGGACTGGGCTGGGGACAAACGCTGGGTAGCCTACAATTGCAACAACGGCACCTGGACTTGCACCGCCAAATCGTGCATGAACATTCCACCTCAAGAAAACGAAAGCTGTGCCAAGACGTCCCAAGTGTGTCTCGATATGTGCGTCAATCAGAACTTGCAAAATGGGCAGAAATGCCTCACAGCTCAGTACATTGACTTGTACACGCCCGAAACGGATATGCAGAATCAAGCCAGGTGCCAATTTTGGAATGAGGAGATACTGGTGGAAGCGGGTGATTGTGGTGATGGCCCGTACTCATATACTGATACTATATTCCCTATGGTCATCTGAGTAGAAGTCGATCGATCCCGCTACATTTCATCCTCCGCGTGGGTGATCATTGCAACTCTTGTGGTAAAGTACTACGTCGTGCTATTACAGCTATCAACTAATTCCCTACACAAATGTATATGACTAAAACTTCTTGTCACTTATAAGTTTCCTATCTAGCTTGGGAACCATGGATGACCCTGGCACGATTCTGTCGCCATGTAGGGGTCCAGATTCGTTTCATAGCCGCATCAATCTATACAGGGCTGTGAATTACCAAGGCAAGCCTAAACCCATGACTGACTCCAGTGCGTTTTACCCCAAGACATATCTGGACACTTACGACGGTTATAGCACTTTCCGCACCACCATCCTTTCCACCGTCAAGATCCGCTCCGGCGCTCTCCCTCTACCTACCTTGACGTATTCCTCTCCCTCCTCCCTCTCCGCCTGATTCCCCGAAGTTCTTGAAAGGATGGTAGCCACATCCCGCCGCCTGACTCTCCAAATGCAGTCCACCCTCGTCCTGCAGCTCGGGATGCTGCACTCCCACCATCCTCACCACGCTGCGGATCCTATTTTACCCTCTCCATCTCCGCGGTGCTGCTCCTCCGCACGCTATAGCGGATGCAGCTACTGGACGACGTCAAGGTGGGTTTGGATGGATGGAGGTTGTTAAGGGCTGCACAGAGTGGAGTATCGCCGGGGGACAGGATAGCGCGGTGGAGGTGCACGCCTTTCTTGTTCGGGAGGTGTTGGATTTTGTTCCCAAATTACTTGGTAGACACTCATTCATCGACTGGGAACGGCCAATTGGCTCTCGCCTCGTCTACAGGCAGCGTTTTAGATGCCTCTGCCACATACTTGTTCATCAGCCTCTCGTTCTTCTTCCGTTGCTCGGTAATGTCGAGCTGCGGAGCAATCCATCCGTCTGAATCAGTCTCGAGGCATTGCTCCGCAAAGCTGTGGACGTTGGCCCAAGCTTGGTATCGATCAAATTCGGTCTCGTGTGCCACAATTTCTTCCTCGGTGAAAGAATACGGCGGATCGCCTACGAATCCCAAGCTTGCCCAATTTGCGGTTAGCTCGATCAGACACTCACGCAGCGGGACCATGCCGACTTCAGAGACTTCGCCGCACCGAGTGAACAATTCCCGGAATACCCGGGGTGCCGTCATGGCGATATGAGCCGCTTTGTTCTCCAGGAAGAGGGAGGCCTCATAAGCCTTAGCTAACTTAGCCTGAGCAAGCTCCTGTAGAGCAAGACCTTTGCTCTCCTCGTCTAGATCGTCGAAGTCGTCCGGAAGTCTAGGTTGAACCATTCCGGATGGATAGTCGTACTTTGGCGGAGGCTTGAGGAATTCAGGCCACCGTGCCTGGAGGAAGGCAGGAAGTACTTGAAGAGATTGGAGGTCTATCAAAGCTGTGATTCTAGCTGACTCATTCGGATCAACGAAGATGTTGCCCATGTGAAGATCAGTGTGCCACAGCATTGGCTGCGACGACGCTTGAATGTTGCGATTTGTGTCAAACTGCTGTATGAAAAGTGCTGCTATTTCCAAGAGCCGCATCTGCTGCTCTTGGGTTTCCCGGCCAAATTTTGATAGCGTTCTGTCCTGTCGAGTAGATAATCGAAGCCTTTCGTTCTCCACAATCGCAAGACCAATGCCGGAAACGGATTTCCCTGAGGAACTTGTTAGCAAAGTATCATGGCTCTCCTTCCAAGGATTAATTTACAAGGCCCATTGTCAACAGCACGATCGCTGTGGATAGAGCGATCGCAAGAAGGACCGATGCAGAAGGTGCCGGAGGGATCAATTTGGCTATCTATGGCCGTGGCTGCTTGGGTCACAGCTCTTCGAGGGTACAGCCCTCCATAGCAAGGGAATTTGATGGCCGCGAACTGGGCCTCAAGCTGCGAAAGATTTTGGATTAGCTGCAGTTTCTCGGTTACCGTCATCTCGCCCCAGCGCTGAAAGAGTTGTACACCGGAAGCCTTCTCCATGATGATGTACTCCGCCTGTACTGCATTCGAACTATCAGAGGACCAAGCAAGGACGCGCGGAACAGGGACGCTGGTATGTTGCTTCACTTGAACCGCATTTTCAGCCAACCGCAAGTTTCACCAAGAGCGAGTGGCGAACATACCATATTCCAGCACTCCGACTTCGCCAGCTGTAGTCAAGATAGAAGGGCCAGCAATACGGCATGGTATTTTGGCTATCACTTCCATCCCGTTTGCCTTTTTCATCAGGAGAGCTTTGCTGAAACCGCCTTCCATCTTCTCAATGGCAACGATTCGACTAGAATTCCCTCCTGCAGCAGCAGCAACGTCGCAAAGCGCATCCACATCGAATTTGACGTATCGCCTTCTGGTCTGATATTCTTGATTGACGAGGAAATGGCCATTAGTATATCCGAAGAGGTCCTCATGGGTGATTGGAATGCCTATAAAGATGTCAGAGAATGATGCTCGTGAATTACGTCTGAGACGCACCTCGACATGTTATTGACGGATGACCAGCTGCTTGTGGCGGGTACGATCTGGCAAGTTTTCGAAAAATGGACATCATTGCATATGGTTGAGCAAGGGTTTCGCACGGAGAGCAGGTTGGACGAAGTGGCACATATGTGGAGTGGCTGCCAAGTCTGACAAGATCCCCTTCCGCTTCAGGCTTTCCACGCCGTATCCTAACCGCCACCTCTGCGCCAAAATCGAAGTACGGGACACGCACAGTTGTGGGACACTTCACTATCTAATTCGTTCTGGGCACAACAAAGCCTAGAATGCGAATGCCGTGGGCAAAAGAAATAGACTAACTTACTCGGAAGTGAGGGAAGGGTACCGGTTCGGTCCGCAATCTGATCACCAAAGTTCGGACCATCGGAACCCAAATATTTCATTTCGTATGCTTTGCTACCTACTTCTACGAACAAGATCGACCACAGTGTACGATGAAACATTGATAGCTCGCCTGCACGTCCCACGGTCATTCGTAATGCCAAGCAGTGCCGGACATGTCTCGAAGGTTGTCTACCAACCACTTGCTTGTCACACGAGCAGGTCACATCGCCCAGCTCAAACGTTCCTCCTTGCTTCTGCCATCATACTCTGCACAAGTTCCCTTGCAGCTTCCTCTTGCTTCTCAGGTGGCGTGTTTTCGTCAATCTGACCGACAGCCAAGTTGGCATGGGATCCGTGCTTCTTGCGCCACTTGACCAGTGATTCGTTCTTAGCCTGCGAATTGACTTGCAAGTATACGTTCTTCTTGCCGTTGATAGTTTCACCCGCATCGATACGCAGCTGAGCTTTGGCATCGTTGTCTTTAGCCTGAGCGGGTACAATCCGCTTTCCGGGAGTCTGCTTTTGGAAGAACTTATTCCAGAGGCCGCCTTCCAAGATCAACTGTCCGAATTGCTTGATGACACTGGACATGCTTGAAGTTTGTGCTGAATAGTTTCGGGCTGGTTATAGGGTAAGTGGTCGAGTCTGATTTGAGATCGAGGGTTCCAAGTGCCCTTTGAGGCAGGCAGGCAAGCAGTATTTAATTCATGACCTGGATGCTCGAAGTCTTCTATGGACAGCAGAGACCTAAACAACGCCTTGGTCGAGCGCTTACCCGCTATCCTTGATTGGGGGCTGCTTCAGGTGACCGTATGCCATCGGCCCTTTTGGGTGCTGAGAAGACCATTTCTGGACACGAAACCATGCTACTGCAAGGCCATTCAATCACTTGGGCAAAGTTGTGCTTTGCAAATCTTCCTACCCTATACTTACGCGCCACTGGCCATATTCAGGTATCCGTAGCCGCAGACCTACATAAAGTCGGTATTTGGCGCCCCAGCCACATTCTAGCTGAAGTCCGTCAACTTTCGCAGCGGAGTGTACAGCCCAAGAACCCAACAGTCGAGGCTCCACACCGGGTGTTTGCCGCTCTGTTGCACTCTAACACAGCGCGCGCTCGGCTTTGGGTCGACAATGGTGGTCGCCCAGGAATATCACGTGAGGAACCGCCGTTATGTTCTTTGAGTTTATCTGTGACAAGACTGATGCTCGACGTCAATTTGTCAGATCATTCAAGGGCTTTAATGATCAGGTACGATTGAAGACGAATTACTTTGATCCGCAAACCGAACGACACACTCAATGGAACGCACAGACGCACGGAACGCACGTATAACGTGCAATGCATTGAAATCGTACATAAATAATCCCCCCTATACATCACGCAAACGACATCTAATCGTTGCGGTAATACATCAATCATTAAACATAACCCACGTCGCGGAGGGACGGAAACGTGCAATCATCGCTCGTCAAAGAGTGCAGAAAAGCAGGAACCCCGGTCTACTACATAACGATATATCCCATCCTCCACTTTTGCTTTTTAATGACATGATGTCAATCACTCAATATGATCTTCGTCATACATCTATCCCAGCATGTATACTGCGTCTTCAATTTCCCATTACGAGCGCCAATAGCGCCATGCGCACGAACATGCCGTACTTCATCTGCGAAAGTGTCAGTGTTTCATGTCTTTACCAGCGGCCAGCAGTACTCACCTGTCTGAAGTAGGCGCTTCGTGGGTCGTCATCCACTTCCTTGTCCAATTCCTCATTGCGCGGCAGCGGGTGCATGACAATCATGTTCTCCTTGGCCGCTTGAAGAGTCGCCGCGCTGACCACCAACTCGTTCTTGACCTTCTCATACAGCTTGAGATCCGAAAACCGTTCCTTCTGCACACGCGTCACGTACAGAACGTCAGACTTGGCCACAATGGAAGGTGTTAGCTTCTCCGACTCGATCAGCAATTGACCGCGCTTTTCCAGACCTTGGCGAACTTTGGTGGGAAGAGTGAGCGTTGAAGGGGATACCAGCTGCACCTTGACCTTGTAGTGCTTGAGAAGTTCGCAGAGACTGTGCACCGTGCGTCCGTATTTGAGATCACCCACGAAGGTGAGTGTCAGCCCGTTGACTGTGCCCAGTTCCTGTCGGATGGTATACAGATCCAAGAATGCCTGCGTCGGATGCTCGCGCGATCCGTTACCAGCGTTGATCACAGGCACGTCTGCGGCGCGAGCTGCGATCTCAGCGCTGTCGTCGTCCGGATGACGCAGCACAATAGCGTCACCATACTGGTCGAGAGTCTTGACGGTATCTTCCAGGCTTTCACCCTTCTTTGTCGATGAGAACGACTCGTTAATTGTGACGGTCTGTCCACCCAGTCGCTTCATGGCTGCATCGAATGAAGATGAAGTCCTGGTGGAAGGCTCGTAGAACATGAGGCAGAGGACCTTGTTACGAAGGATATCGAGCACTCCCTCACGTTCGACACCTAGCGCCATTTCCGAGGTGATGGTCATCAACAGATGCAGCTCAGACTTGCTGATCTGGCTGACGGACAGGATGTCACGCCCAGTGAATGGTGAGTTGTGGAGCAGCTCCTTGAGCGTTTTCTGCTTCTTGGACCTCAAGTCTGCCTGTGGCGCAGACGGCATCTCCGCAAACGTCTGAAAATCGACCTTGTCGATCGCGAGATCAAAATTGCGTGCGATGGCTTCGATAAGGATCTTTGCATTCTTGACATTAGTGACCAGTGGCGTTTGATAATCGACTGCCATTCTGCGAGTGCGATAACCCTTGCTCATGTAGTTGGCGGGTCGGCGGAAGCGATTGGCAGAAGGCAAGTTGATGTACAGGTCAATCAAGTTGTTTGCCAGCGCATGCGTCAATGAATACTCGTTTCTCTGCTGGTCATCTTGTAGTGCTTCCAAGAACTTGACCGGGACACCGTGCTCCTCGAGGAAGTCAGCAGTACCGGCAGTGGCGAAAAGCGAGTAGCCGAGCTTGGCAAGTTTCTCGATTGAAGGTAGCATCTCGTTCTTATCCTTATAGGAACCGATGGAAAGCAAGATGTTCTTCTTGGGCAACTTGAAGCCGGTAGAAATTAGACCCTTGAGGTAGGCTTCGTACTTGGTGCGACCAAAGCAAGCCACTTCACCTGTCGAAGCCATTTCAACACCCATGACAGGATCGGCGCCAGAAAGTCTCGAGAAAGAGAATTGTGGCACCTTGACACCAACGTAATCAGCCGGGATGTTGAGTTTGGGGTATGCTTGAACCGGAATCTCGGCAATAGCCTTTGTTGCCATCTCGATCAGATCACAACCCGTGACCTTCGATACGAATGGGAATGACCGCGAAGCTCTGACATTGCACTCGATGACCTTGATCTCGTTGTCTTTGGCGATGAATTGGATGTTGTACGGTCCAGTAATGTTGAGCGCGTCACCAATCTTGCGCGTGGCCTCTTCAATACGTCTTACAGTCTCCGGGTCCAAATCTTGCGGTGGTTGAATCAGGGTAGCATCACCGGAATGGACGCCGGCATTCTCAACGTGCTCGGAAACAAAGTGGCCGATCATAGTACCATTCCTTGCTACAGCATCCATCTCAATTTCTTTTGCGCCCTCAATGTATTTGGTGATGACGACCGGGTGATCTTGCGATACCTCAGCAGCTTGGTTCAGATAGTTGGCCAAATCGTGCTCCGAGTATACAGTGTTCATGGCTGCACCAGACAGGACATATGATGGGCGGACCAGTACAGGGTATTTGACCGCGCTGCAAAACTGCTTCGCCTCTTCAATGTTGCTGAGTTCCTTCCATCGAGGCTGATCAACGCCGATTCTGTCCAACATACGGGAGAACTTGTATCTGTTCTCAGCCGTGTCAATCATCTCTGGTGAAGTTCCCAGGATCTTGACATTCAGACGATGCAAAGGCAAGGAGATGTTGTTGGGGGTTTGGCCACCCATGGACAAGATAACACCACTTGAGTGCTCCAATTCGTAAATGTCCATGACTGTCTCGATCGTGATGTTCTCGAAGTACAGACGATCCGCTTCGTCGTAATCAGTACTGACAGTCTCAGGGTTGTAGTTCACCATGACAGTCTTGTAGCCATTTTCTCGGAGAGTTCGTACAGTGCGGACTGAACACCAGTCGAACTCAACAGACGAACCAATTCTGTAGACACCAGATCCTAGGACCATGATACCGTGGTCATCGAATTTGATGTCGCTCTCCGTTCCGTTGTAGGTCAAGTAGAGATAATTGGTGAAGGCAGGGAACTCAGCAGCGACAGTGTCAATCTGCTTGACGACCGGCCTGACACCGAAGTCGAGTCTGGACTTACGAACGGTCTGTTCGCTCGTACCCCAGAAGTTAGCCAATTGCTTGTCTGAGAAGCCAAGCTCCTTCGCTCGACGGAACTCATGGGCTGGGGTGTTATAGACATTCTGCTTCTGCATCTGCTTGATAAAGTCACTGAGGCCCTTGAGTTTACTAAGGAACCATTTGTCGATCTTGGTCATCTCCCAGATCTTGTCAACTGAGTAATCTTCGTGCATTGCGTTAGCAATGGCGAACATGCGTTGGTCTGATGGAGTCTGGAGCTCTTCATCAATAGACATAAGAGCAGCATTGGTTGGATTGAAGCCTTGGTTGCTAACATCGACAGCTCGAATAGCTTTTTGGATGGCTTCTTCGAATGAGCGGCCAATACTCATGACCTCTCCGACACTCTTCATCGACGAGCCCAGCAGGGTGGATACACGTGTGAACTTCTTCAAGTCCCATCGTGGAATCTTGACAACAACGTAGTCAAGTGAAGGCTCGAAGCAAGCCACGGTCTCTTTGGTGACAGAGTTCTTGATCTCGTTCAGAGGAATGCCCAGACCAAGCTTGGCGGCAATGAAGGCAAGCGGATATCCAGTGGCCTTAGATGCGAGAGCCGAAGACCTGGACAGACGGGCGTTGACTTCAATGATGCAATATTCTCTGGAATCAGGGTTCAATGCGTATTGAATGTTGCATTCACCAACAACTCCCAGGTGACGAATGACATTGACTGCAGTCGACCGCAGCATCATAAAGTCTTCATCGGACAAGGTCTGTGAAGGGGCGACGACAATAGAATCGCCGGTATGGATACCAAGAGGGTCGAAGTTCTCCATGTTGCAGACAGTGATGCAGTTGTCCCGGCAATCGCGCACAACCTCGTACTCGATCTCCTTCCAACCCTTCATACTGCGCTCGATGAGGACTTGAGGACTGGCTGCAAAGGCTTTTTCGCAGAGATCTTTCAACTCTTGTTCATCGTTGGCGAAACCACTTCCAAGACCACCCAGAGCATAAGCTGCTCGAACGATGACTGGGAAACCAATGGATTTACCAGCGGCCATAGCTTCTTCCATGTTCAACGCGGAAGCTGACTGGGCGCACTTCTCGCCGATGGATTCCATACTCCGGGCAAACAGCTCACGGTCCTCGGTGGTAATAATGGTGTCGATGGGCGTTCCGAGAACTCTGACACCAAGCTCCTCGAACTCATCCTTGAGCTGAATGCCGACTGAAAGAGCGGTTTGACCACCAAATGTGCAGTAGATGCTGTCGGGGCGTTCTTGCTTGATGACTTTCCTAACGAAATCGGCATTGACTGGAAGGAAGTAGACCTTGTCGGCAAGACCTTTGGATGTCTGGATGGTAGCAATGTTGGGGTTGATCAAGATTGTGTAGATGCCTTCCTCTTTCAGAGCTTTGATGGCTTGGGATCCAGAGTAATCAAATTCTCCAGCTTGTCCAATACTCAAGCCACCGCTACCCAGAACCAGACATTTCTTAACATGAACCCGTGGGTGGAGCTTCTCATTCTGCACAATGTCGCCGCCGGGAAATTTGACAGCTTGTTGCATCATCCTGGAATCGGTAAGGCAGTCGGTGATAGTCTTAATAAACACGTCAAACAGGAACTCCGTATCGTGGGGACCAGGTGCGCTCTCAGGGTGGAATTGAACACTGAAGTAAGGACGAGTAACGCAGTGAATGCCCTCGTTGCTACCGTCATTGGCATTCACAAAGAGTTCGCTCCAATCCCCGGGCAGGCTGCTGGCATCGACCGCATAACCGTGGTTTTGTGAGGTGATGTAGCAGCGTCCAGACAGCAGATTGGTAGCGGGGATGTTGTGGCCTCTGTTACCAAACTTCATCTTGGTCGTCTCGGCTCCAGCAGCTCGTGCAAGGAGCTGGTGGCCGAGACAGATACCAAAGATGGGTATCCGAGCCTCTTCAATAGTGGTGCGAATGTTCTCCACAGTCTTCTCCATAGTAGCGGGGTCACCAGGTCCGTTAGATATGAAGAGACCATCGTACTCTTTGCCCGCAAGCTTAGGGAAGTCGTAATCCCACGGCACGACCTGGACTTCGATACCACGCTTGACGAGGCATCGCAGCTGGTTGTATTTCAAACCAACGTCGACGCAGACGATCCTGACTGGACGGCCAGATGGGTGTTTGAGGGCGGTCGACGGCTCGGGAGCGTAGACTTTGGGCTCCTTGATCGAAACTTCGTGGATGTCAGGGGAAGCAGAGCTGTAGGTAGCATTTCTGAGTCTTACCTTCGGCCACCAAGTTCTTCACGTTCGGGTTGGACCACTCCAACTCCTCGAACTCGGTCTTGGAGATCGGGGTGTTGTAGCCTGATCCGCCGTTGGCACTGCCATTGATGACAGCCGCCGGAGCAGAAAGAAGATTCTGTACTGCACCAGCAATACCATTAGGTCGATCAGCGATTTCGAGGCGTAATCGACCCAGCATGCTACCCTTCTCGCGGATCTTCTTGGTGAGGGCACGGGTGTCGACACCGCATATAGCGGGAATATCCTGCTCCTTCAGCCATTTCCCGAGCGAGGAGGTAGCCAGGTGATGCGAATAATCTTCGCCACAGTAAGAGGCGACGACCAGGCCAGCCACATGAATCTCGCTGGCTTCAAAGTGTGCAGGGAGGTCCTTGAGTAGGGGGTCCATATCATCTCTGTCGGGAACGCCATAGTTGCCAATAAGGGGATAGGTCAGCACAAGGATCTGGCCGCGGTACGAAGGGTCAGTGATTGATTCTTCGTAGCCAACCATTCCTGTGGAAAAGACCAATTCTCCGGCAACACTCTTGTTGGCTCCGAAGCTCTTGCCCTCGCAGAGCCTGACGACATTGCTGCCGTCCTTGACCTCAAGGGCAATGAGCTTGTCCACGTTCTCGCCGGCCATGGCTGAGCGAGAGGGAAAGTGCGGACGTTTGTTTAATAAAGAAGACAAGGCATTCGCGTCAAGAAAGAGAGCTTGAACGCGTCAGGGGGGGGTTGTTCTAAGAGGAAAAAAAGAAGTACGAAGCTTGACGGATTTTTTAGCGATGCCGGTTCCTGCACCCCACTACACCTCCCACGTTCATGGAACCAGGGGCTTTTTTTCTTGCTATTTTTGCCGATTTTCTGCCCCCAATCCGGCAGAAATCTGCATGCCGACCCTGACCGCCTTCACACGCGGTGAGCGTGTCCCGTCAAAGGGGCAGCAGCATGTGCGAGTCCATTGGTATCTTCTACACATGAGCTGCAGCTCCAAGCTACTTTGCTCCCGTTCAGCAGCTCATGTCTGACAGCTGTCCTGTCTCACTTTGCGCAGGGTAACGTCAACTTCGACCTGACGATGAAACTTCCGTGCTACTGCAGACTGGAAAGATCGTTCTCGTGAGAAGAGCAATGCAGAGCAGTAGAGATAGCAATTGGGGTAATATTATCCCAACATCATATTATATTGCGGGAAATGCACACAACAGCAGCAGGGAGCAGTTGGAGTAATGTTGTGGTAAAGCATGCTTGCAAGCAGATGGGGCAATATTATTCTAACTGCATCTCGATTGCAGCAATTCCCTCAAATTTTGCCTGATGCCTCACATAAGCGCTGGTAGATAAGTCCTCGTACGAAGTATAAGTCCTCAAGCCTCTATCGTTGCTCTGCACAGAATTCATAACGTTCTAAAAATCATAGTCGTCAGGCCGATACGGTCTCAGCTGTCAGTCCGCCTTGGTCGACAACTCTTGGTCACTACCATCTGTCCATGTATGGACACGCCTGATCACTCTAACAAGTTCCTCAATTTTATGTCGTGATTTGTGAAATTTATGTCAGGTTGGTCATGACCAAGTCGAAAGGAAGATTTTGCGGTTAAAGGTCGGTGGGTCAAGGGGGATCAAGGCTATGTGATATTGTAAAGCCAACTAGCAGAGCGCGCGCCCCATGCTATGTTAGACGTTCCCAGAACGTAGGCGTCAATTTGCAGCAACAACATCTCCTTTCTCGGCCCCGAAGCCCTTCCACTCCGCTATCCGGACCTTGTCGACTTTCTCGTCTGTTAGCCTGCTCAGCTCATCTAGTGCAGGACCGTGGTATTTGCCCTGTCTCCTGCACATATCGAGCCACGTGGACAGCCCGGCATTCATTATCAGGCCCGTACTACCATCAACCGTGATAACACTGTACACAAGCTGAAATACCAGACTTGATGCGCCCAGGGTTACCTGAGGCGAGTTCACGATGGCCAAGATGCGTTCGAAACAAGGCCTTGATCTCAGAATACGGACATCCTTTCGCAACATCAGCGTCCTGTGGCAATACTGTCATAATCATTCACTTACCTCTGGTGTTCTCACCCCATCCACAAGCATGCCCAGCACCAACTCCACTTGAGGCCACGCTTTGTCATCCTCATGTGGAGTGTCGAGCAGCACCTTATTCAGCCAGTATGAAGGGAGCTTCTTCACATTCCAGTACGGATCCTTGACAAGATAGCGATTGACAGCAGGGAACATAAAGTGAGTTGGCTCAAGCAGGACTTTAAGCGCCGCAGTCGCAAAGCAGCCTGCGATGTATGACAACGGAGAAGCGTCGATGGTCGTTCGTGCAGTCTCCAGTACTTCCCCTATCAGTAGCCAGAGCTGATCTTTGCTGTCCAGATTGGAATCCTTAAGGTAGACCATCACTTCCTCAAGGGCCGTGACGCCTTGTTTGCGTATTTCAGGGAAGGATGAACAGAGGCAGAGCAGGAGGCTTGATAGGGTATCGCCGTGGACGAGCTCCTCTGCTTCTTGCTTCTTGTACCGCACCAGTTCTGGGTGCTTCTGACTCTCTTGTGGTGCCGCTTGATAGGCAATCTCGAGCGTCTTGTTACTCCGCCTGGAATTGTTGTTCCAGGTTTCATCCACTAGCATGCTTGTACGACGATTCGTCTCTTTTTGGTGAGTTTGGCGTGGTAGGATCTCGCGGATGCTGCATTTGGGTAGCTTGAAGCCTTTCGATTTGAGCTCATCTTTGACTTTGCGTATGACTTTCTTGTCCTCTTTGATAGCAAGGAGACCGGCGAGGAGTCTGGAAGTCCAAGACAGAACATTCTCCCGCTGTGCTGATTCTAAACGCTCTGTGAACGGTATCTGCTCCAGAAGTACCAGCGCAAAGAGGCTGATGACTGGATTTGCAATCGATAGGTCATGGCTGATAGCGTCAAGGTCATCAAGGTATTTGATCGGCTTCTTGATCAACCTGTTTATGCAATCCTCAATAAAAGTCCATGTCTCCGGTAACACATTCCCTGTTCCGTCCTCCTCAAGGCTGGCCAGTAATGCATCCATGGCAGACAATTCTGTGGACTCCTGCAAAATTCCGCTTTCGAAGGCGGCGGTCGTGGTGACTGAAATCAATTTGTCGGCGGCATCACCCGAGCCATTCATTGTCACGCAAAGTTGCACGATGGTGACAAAAGCTGAGTATGGCAGATTACCCGGACGCTGCCACCAGCGCATGCCTTGAGAAGCCTCAGCGACATCCAAGAGATGGGTGAGCTGGAGTTGGACTAACGCACGATCGTCCGCTTCCATCTGGGTACTCTGCAGCGAAGCAATTACAGATGCCAACGGTGTCGCAACATCAAATAGGTCATCCTGTCTCGACCCTGTAAGGACCTCTCGATGCAAACTCAAAAGGTGAGCGGCCGCTTCCCTGCTCATCAATTCGGATTCGGGCAGAGACCTATACGCTGTAGCGATATCTTTAATGGAAGGAAATTTTGATTTGACATGAGCAAGGATGTCCAGAATGCTCTCCTGGTAGCCACGGTGTTCCTCGGCGGCAGTGTCATATATTCTGACCAGGTTCTGTACCTTCCGCAGTGACACCACCATGACCTGTAAAGCAAAAAATCGAATCATGCTGGACGACTGATTTAAACACTTAGTCAAGACCTCGCTCGTCAGAGGCGACGGTAAAATGTTTTCCAGCACATTTTCATTGGGTGGAGCATCAGTACGATAGTCGTCGGTCGAGCCAAAGTATTGTGGAATGGGTAGATCGATGATGGAGTATATGAGGGAAGCATAGCCAATCCAGGTGTTGGTCAACTTGGGATGAAGCGATAGTCGTGGGCCAGCTTGACGCACGTAGTCGGCGACCAGCTCTGGTGCTCTTCTGAATATGGACATGAGTAATTCTCGCTCTTCCATGATCGTATGAGGTCTCAAGTGCTGGCCAAACTTGGAGAGGATGGGATTTCTGATACCGGTAGGATCGATGCGCGCAAATGCTGTTTGTTCGCCGAAATCATCTTCGCCCTTGACCTTCGGAGTTGGATACCAGCTGCAGGGCAGAACAACGCCGAGGTCAGGGTCGGTACAAACCTTTCTTAAGAAAGACCACGGGACTTCTGATTTGGAGTCGGTGGTATTGGACTCCGAAAGTCTGATATGATCGATGACAGCTGCAAGAGCACGATCCGAAATGATAGCACTTTTGTATCTCCTTGGGATCTCCTGGTCCTTTAGAATTCTGATTTCGATGGTTTTGAGAATGTCGTTGATCAGTTGAGTCGGGTCGTTCTTCAAATTATCAAGTAAGTTGCGAAAGACGGATCTCATGTCAACGATCTTGATGCGGTTCTCGACATCCTGGAAGCGGAGGTGAGCCAGAATGTATCGAACTGTGTTTGATCTGACAGAAGAGTTTCGACGGTCCTCTTCTCCGGCTGAACGAGCCAGTCGCAAGTTGCGGTCGAGAAACTTAGTATTGAAGACAAAATCTTGCTGCCGGAATACAAGAGCTGCGCAAGATCCTCCATCAAAGGACAAAATCTCAGTCAAGATTCGCAGACAAGGAGAAATAACAGCTTCCTTATGGCTTTCCGCGGTCAAGCCCCTGGACAGTAGCTTGAGCTGTTCTCGATGAAGAAGAGACTTTGCTATTGCTAGACCGTGATCCCGGAACTCGAGTAACGAAGAAAGAGTTCTCAGCAGCAGCGCAAAGTTGGAAGTGACGGCGGTGACCAGCCTGTCATTGTCGACTTGTCCGGCAAATGACCATGTCTGCAGCATATCCGTGGGACTTGAGTCCAGATATTCCCGAAGAATTAAAAGTTTGGTGTCACGGTCTTGGTCCGCGCTATCACTGGGGTTTACAATGGATTCAAGAAAGCTCTTGAACGCCAATTGACCTTTCCTCAATTGCTCAGGGTCGTCCTGCGCAAAACGAAGCTGCTGGCGAAGATCTCTAGTAGTGCCGATGTGAACAGGCGGCGAGGATTCCTCGAGGCTGACCCTCTTGGGCGCCTTCCTAGAACTGTGGTCTCCAGCCCCATTCTCACGCAGACGTTTACCCATCGTGGTGGCGGCGCTGATATCGAAGCTCGCCGCCCAGGCCGCAGCGGGGCGGATTGCTGGAGATACTGTGATGCAAGTCGCTGGAGAGACACTGGCGTGAGCAGGCTCGGAGGTGCGGGAGCTAGTCGCTGAAAGAGTACAGTGACGAGCTGACGGACAAATGTCTGGACGACACCAGCATCAAAAATGATATTTCGTGGTTAGCACTGCTTCCATTTGGTCTGGGATTCTGTGAACCTGGAATTTTTTATTTTACCTTCAGCCCTACGATGGAGATTAGCCAACGGAGATAACTACAACCACTGAAGAAGAGAAGGCCCTTGCGCTTTGAGAGTTGCGACAATTCGTTTATCACAAATATCTTCGTCCTCTGATCTATGGTGACCTCACGATAGACTGAAATCGTGCAGATCTTGTCTTTCGATCTGTTATCAGCATATACGGTTCTTGTAAACATCATCTTGGTGGGAAATCTAGTTCAAAGCACATTTCAACCAGTAGTAGGCGGCAGATACCTGTGCAATGCGAACTAAGAAACCAAAATCCATGATGCTCATGGACAACTGAGCTTTGCACCTTTTGACACTCCTGGACTTTGTGGGGAAATTTTCTATTTGCGGAGCGAAGCTCGAGACGCCACCGCGTGCCGCTTGGACTTCAACTTCACCTCCAGCCTCCGCTGATCCTCCGCTTTCAATTTGCTTCACGAATCACATATCCACCAGGGATCTTGTCACAGATACGCTAGGTGTCGCGCATATTCTCGCAGCTCTTTGCGCGCGCATGAGGCAGCAACATCGCATCCATGAGTGACTTGGATAAGTCAGAGGATCCCCAATCTTTGTACCACGGGCACCCAAACTGACTCCTCCTCTAGGGCGATCGCGCAGCTGCGCGCCTGTCGTCCGATTCCCGAGATCCAAGTCCGAGAAGTGTGCTATAAGGCAAGAGAACTGCTCATCGAAGAGGGGAATGTGGTCACAGTCAATGCCCCGGTCACAATATGCGGCGATATCCACGGCCAGTTCCATGATCTCATGGAGCTCTTCCGTGTCGGCGGCGATGTGCCAGATACAAACTACCTGTTCATGGGAGACTTTGTGGACCGCGGATTCTATAGTCTGGAGTCCTTCCTGCTGTTGCTCTGCCTCAAGGTCCGCTATCCCGACCGTATAACCTTGATAAGAGTATTTGCAAACCCTCTACATTTCAGTATGCCCTGCTGACCGTCCTAGGGTAATCACGAGGTAATTGGTGCAGAAAATGCTGTGTCTGGCACAGAGATTAACACAAAGGGTAGAGCCGGCAAATCACGACTGTATATGGCTTTTACGACGAGTGCCTACGGTGAGAATCGTTATTCTAGCCAAAGGAAGTAAGGAACTAATTTTGCTATCGTAGGAAGTACGGGAGCGCAAATGTGTGGCGATACTGCTGCGAGGTCTTCGACTACCTTGCCCTGGGTGCCCTGGTAATTGGCGCCTCAACGCAACTTGATTCAGAGCGAGCCGTTTCACCTACTCCAGGCGAGGCGAATGCGCCTATGAATCTACCAATCGACGAAACCGAGATTGAAGTCCTCAACTCTAATAACCGCCTCATCCACCGCCAGCGCCGAAAAGAACGTGATTCGACTCAGAACTCAATTGTCCCGTCATCTCCGGCGGCATCACAAACCGCGCCTGCACATATCGGTCCCGCAGGCACAGGTGCGACCTCCTCATCTGGCGGTTCGAATGGCTCATCTACTGGCGCCGTCCTTTGTGTACATGGTGGTCTCAGCCCAGCGATCGAAACAATCGATAAGATCCGGCTAATCGATCGCAAGCAAGAAGTGCCGCACGAAGGTCCCATGTGTGATCTGTTATGGTCAGATCCCGACGACATAGAAGGTTGGGGACACTCACCTCGGGGTGCAGGATACCTGTTCGGCTCAGACGTAGTAAAGCACTTCAACTATACTAATGACTTGAACTTGATCGCTCGTGCACATCAACTAGTCATGGAGGGATTCAAGGAAATGTTCGACTCGTCCATCGTCACAGTCTGGAGCGCGCCGAACTACTGCTACAGATGTGGCAATGTAGCCGCGATTCTGGAGCTCAGCGAAGATGGCAGTTCGGATGGGTATGCACCCAGATCAAATGGCGATCCCTTGTCCAGACGGAAAAATGGACCGCCAAAGACTCTTCAGGACAGGGCAGCTCTCGATGCCGTGCAAAGACCAGGACCTGGACGGAGGTATAGAGTGTTTGATGCGGCACCGCAGGACAGCCGTGGGATGCCTGCCAAGCGGCCGGCAGCAGAGTAAGTTCTGTGGGCCTTAAAATGATTACGCATGCTAACACACTTCAGCTATTTCCTGTAACAGCGGTCGAATATGAACCTCACGGTCGACCTGCATGAAGCATGATAGATCCTGCCTAAGCATAGATACAATTTGCCTCAAGATACCCCATTTTTAATTCGCTTGCATTACATCCTGTCCAGCTCATCCTACACTCAATTCCTGCCCATCTTCCCCCGCGCCTTGACCCTCGCCAACAACTTCTGCGTATCATCCCCTCCATCCTCCCTCTCCGTCCTACCCTTCTTCCTCCCCTCCTCCTCCTCCCCATCCTCCACAGCATTCCTCCTCCTCTTCCTCCCCTCCTCCATCAAAGACTGCATACCCGGCGTCTTACTAAACCGCGGATTCGTAGGATCAATAGCAAACTCGTGGCTCTCATACAGTCTCGCGAATCTCGGATCCGCCGTCTCAATCGGCTCCGGCGCCACACTTTCCTCCTCCACCTTGCCCTTCTTCTTCTTCTTCCCCTTCCTCGCCAGCTTCGCGGCCTTAGCCTCTGCCTTCATGTCGAAATGCGCCATCCCCTCTCCGCCCTCCTCGTCCATCAGCGCCTGCAGCTCCGCCTTCTCTCCGGCTTTCCGCTCGGCCTCTGCGCGCTTGGCATCTCGCTTCGCCAGCCGGTCGGCTTTGCGCAACTTCTCCTTCTTGGATTTACTCGGCGCCTCTGCATCTTCATTGAAGAACGGGTCGTCGAAGCCCTTATCTTCAGCCGAGGACGCGGCACCAACGTCGCTGCCCGACTCCTCACCCTCTTTCTCCTCTGTCCCGTCGCGTTTGGATTTCGCCTTCTCGCGCCGCCGGGCTTTGCGCTCTTTCTCTTTGCGCACGTACCGCTCGCGCGTCGTCTCATCACGGGGCGGCGAATTCTCGAACACGCCGCCTTCGCGGGCGGAACTGAGGCCGGAGGTGAATGTGACTTGCATGTCGCCTACTGGGCGATCCGAGGCGCGCTTGGAGGGCTTGTCTTCTGTACTGAGACCGAGAGCGGCGCGCATGCGTTGGCGTTCGGCATCTTTCTTACTGAGTTTGGGAGCGTCTTCGGTAGCGGGCTCGACGGCGTCGTTGTCGGACTCGGAGTCGGAGGACCCGCCGATGTAGGCTTTGAGGTCATTGTCGTCGATCTCTTTGCGGCTGAAGGCGCGCTTTTGGACTTCTTTCCGGGAGGCGTCGTCGGCGTCCCAGGTCAGCTTGACTTTACTGTGAGTCAATGCTTCGGTGACGAATTCGTTGGGTTTATAGTTGGGCGGCAGCTTGGTGATGGACTCTCGCGGTTTGTCTTCGTCAAAATCTACTTCGTCGGGGATGAAGCGCATGTCGAAGAAATTTGCTGTTGTCATGTACTCCTTACCGTCGAGCTCGGTGTATATAGCTTGGGCGACGGTGGCGGAAGAGCAAGTCAGCACGGCGTAGAAGTACCTGAGCCGGTCGAGCTGATAGCGTCGCAGCGCTGCCATATCGAAATCTCCACCTTCGTCTCCTTGTTGTAACTTCTTCCGTATCCGCTCGTCCTCTTCCGCGTCATCTTCTTCATCGTCCTCGTCTTCGTCATCACTGGCCAGACCATTCTGAGCAGCACTAACTTTGCTTTTCGATGATGCAAAGAGCTCTTTCGGTGGACCTTCCAGCTCTTCACGCTCTAGTCGCTCCTTTCCAAACTCGGACGGGTATATCGCGCATGACTTGATATGTCCATTCTCGGGCACGAAGGATGCTGCCACGGCATAGATGTCGGCAGCTCTGATATTGTCCCAGTCCAAATTGACGATAGCCAGTCGGGATGAGGCATCGCCCATGGGTACTCTGGAAGCTTCATCCTCCTCGGGCAACTCTGCATCTTCCACTTCAGACTCCTCGTCGGACGAGTCCGAATCTGAGGATGATGAGAATCCACCGTCGCGAGCTGGATCGTATTTGGCGTTTACTCGGGCGAGTTCTGCAGCGACTTGTGCATCGTCGTCAACCTCATCCTGCTCGTCTTCTTCTTCGGACGCAGAGGCCAGCTCCAATTTTCGCCGTGCTTTTCCACCCTTTCTCGGTTCTGCTGGTTCGGGCTCTGATTCCTCATCCTCGTCATCTTCCTTGTAGAGATTCTGAAGGCTCTTCTGCTCCTTGTTGAGGCCAGCTTTTACCTTGCGGCCGTATTTGTCGACCTTTGCTTTCCGGTTGAAATCCTGGTCATCTTCCTTGAACATGCGACTGAATCGCTTGTCCACGCCAACCTTTGCATTTTTCTTGCCTTGCAGTCGGTACCTAGGGTCACTGGAGAGCCTGGAGAAGCGAGTGTCACCAGCTCCAGCTGACCCAATATTTTTTGCGGGCATTGTCGAGGCCGGTGAGTTATGGTGAGGAGCCGGATTGGATTGGATTGTTCGGCCGTCTTTAAGAGTTTCCAAACTTTTTTCTCAATAGAATCGATGTCACAGAGATGTGGGGAAATAAGCTTTTCGGCCTGTTCAGAGGGGAAGACCTCCGAAAACTCACACGGGCACCGCCGAACATAACTCTAACAGGTGATGGCCATCTCGCGTCCACATAAGCGAATGCTCCTCTCGGATCGTGCCCGATGCCGCGGTTGTCGCCCAATAGCACATAGTGTGCCATTGAGCCGGCATGCAAGCCACTCCCCAGTCGAATACATCATGCGACAATGAGCAAGTATAGTGAAATGAACCAATGCTCGCTGGCTTTCGGGTGCAGATGGGCCGGATCCTCGGCATGGACATAGTCCTTCTTCCTACACGATCAAGTTACCTCGTCTCCGCCCAAAACCTTCGCAACATCGACCCGTTCCACCACCATTCATGTCCTTTTCACAGATGCACGCGTTGACTTCCGTTTGCAGATGCTGACCAACCAATATAGTTTCCTGCCGTGTCGTCAGGCAGTCAGCTTACATACGATTGGCCGATTCCGCAGCGGGGTTCAGCTGTGCCGCATTGCGTGAACCATAAGTATACAACGTAGCCATGTTTCCTCTGTCAAGTTCCTGCTTTGACTGTCACCTATTTAGTCTGTCCATTGTCCATTATGCTGTCTACCGATCCTAGTCAACTTGCTGAAGTAAGTGGCGAGCCAGACTCGCCTTCATTCGGCAGCATCTATGAGTGCTTTCAAAGAGGCCTAACCAAAAACCCTGACGGGTTGGCCATTATCTCAGCCTGGCAGGCTGCAGACCTCTTGGACGATACCATTTCTTCAAAGAATGTCCATGAATCAGACGATTTGCAATGGACTTACCGCCAGCTCAACGAGGCCTCACTGAAACTCGCGACCTATCTAGCCAAATCACACCCTCCAGGACGCCAGCTGCGTGTGGCCAGCTTCGTTTGGAACTCGATTGAGCAAGCCATCATTTATTGGGCAGTTGCTCACCTGCGTGGTATATACATACCACTTGATCCGGATCTCGTAAATCATGGTCGCGAAGAAAGCCGAGATTTCTTCCTTTCCACGGTGAAGCCGGATGTTGTCATCCCCTTGGAGTACACCGAGAGCTTCGAACGATCCATTGCCGTTCACTTTCCTGACGCTGTCCGAATCAGCGCCACATCCGTCTCTTCACTCCCTTCACAATGGTCGTCTCTAGCTGCAGTCCTGACCAACACCACCGTCTCAGACCCCCTGGGCACCATCAAACACGACGCCCCAGCCGACCCCCATGCACCGGTTCAGATCCTCTTCACCTCCGGCACGACCTCTAAGCCCAAACCAATAGCCCACACAGCCGCTCAAATGACTGTCGACACAATCAAAGTAGCCTCCTCATTCCCGCCCGGAACCACCACAGCACTGACAACCGCCAACTTCCGGCCCATCCACCTCCATGTCGTAACAGTGATGTACACCGCCGGCCTCACCACCATAATCCCGGACCCCCTCTTCAACCCCCAAGCCTTTATCTCCACAGCCCTCAAACACCGGCCGCTATTCGCCGGCTTCGTCCCTGCCCAACTGCGCCTCATCCTCACCCTCGCGGGCCAGCAAAACCTCACCTTCCCGTCATTCCGCTCCGTCAGCGCCGGCGGCGATGTCATCACCGCCGACATCCTCCACACCGCCCGCTCCCTGTTCCCCAACGCCATGCTGAGGACGGGGCTCGGCATGACGGAGACTTATACCCTTGCCTTTGCCAAGTACGACCTGGGCGCTCCTATTGCGGCGTTGTCGAACGGCGTCGTGTCGCTGGGCGCGCCGAACGCGGGGATCGTGCTGCGCGTCACTGCCCACGAGACCTTTCACCCGGTGAAGCGGGGGGAGACGGGTGATCTGTGGGTTGCGGGGCAGACGGTGCTGGAGGGGTATCTCGATGGTAGGGATGCGGAGAGTTTCCGCGCTGCAAGGGACTTGGCGGGGAGGGAGAGGCGGTGGTTCCGCACGGGAGATTGGGCGCTGATTGATGAGAAGGGGGAGCTGTATGTGCTGGGACGGTATAAGGATATCGTCGTCAGGGGAGGAGTGAACCTCTCGCCTGTTGCGGTGGAGACAGCGTTGGGGAAGTTGGGTTTGGAGGATGCGCAGGTTGTGGGTGTGCCCCATGGGATTCATGGGAGTGTGCCTGTTGCTGTGGTAGCGGATTTGAGGGGGAAGGATAAGGGGAAGGTGGTGGAGAGTGTGGTGGGGATGCTTGGGGCGGAGTATAGGCTGGAGGGAGTATGGACACTGGAAGAAGTGGGTTTGAAGGAGTGGGTGTATAATTCGACGGGAAAAATTAGTAAGACTGATTTGCAGAAGGTGTTGAGGGAGACGGTGTTGAGAGAGACCGGGTCAAGGGAGTCAGTCTTGTGAGAGAAGTACAGAATGATTGAGCGTCGCTACGACCTTTGTCAGTATTGAAGGTCGATGCGAGAAGGTTCGGAATGCCGGAGGGGATAATTATAGCTACGGGAACCATCCAAGATCCCTGAGGCGCCTTATTGGGCTCCCCGTGGTCTCCTAACTCGAGCTATAGGCATGACTACCTATACTGTCGAACGCAGGATTACTAGGGGTGCTCCAACAGAACTACCTCATAAAATTATCACTTCTAGATCTCCTGAATTCACAAATTGTTTCGCCTCGTCGAATGGACAAGATTGTTGGAGGAAGAACGAAACAATTAAGTGGTCTCGAAGCCTTAGGTCTGCGCTGAATGACATGCCAAATGACCATAGCAGATATGAAAAGGTATAAGTCAGTCTTGAACGAAAGACAACTCCGAACAAAGCAGAAGAGGAACGAGCTTATTCTAGACATTAAGAGTTTGGTAAAATGAACTATTCACAAGAAGCCGCAGACGAATCTTCAAACCGCTCCATTACCTCATCTTAATCGTGCTCTCTCTTTAAGAGATCTCGATATTATACCCTTCCTCCTTGAAAGCCCACGAGCACTCCACCGCATCAGCCGCAGCCCAAGACAGCTCATCCCCCTCGTCAGTCCGCACAAGTATACACTGCCAATTGTTGTTCGTCTGCAGGAAGAAGTTGACCATCAGAGGGATACCAGCGCTCTGATACGCACCGGCGTAGCTTACGCACGACGCGAAAGCTTCCGTTGTCGCCAATGTTGCGGTGAAGGACGCGCCATTGTAGACTTGCCCGCCGTTCATATAGCTCCCGTTGCCGGAGGTGAGCATGGACAGAGTCATGTCGTATGTCTGACTATTGCCTGCGTTGACGACGTGTGCGATCTCGGTGGTGAGCGGGAGTGGACCGGAGTCGGTAAAGGTATTCACTGGGGTGTCAACTGCGGTGGAGGTTTCCGGGGTATTGGTAAAGGTGTCTGACCTGGCGACATCCGTGGACTCGGTTGGGATGACAGTCAAGGTTTCGACAGGTACCTCCGTGGTCGTCGAGAGAGCTTTGATGCAAGCACAGCCGTCAATGATGTTCTGCACCGTAGCACCCGGGACGGGAGAGTGAAAACGTGCAGAGGCGTGGTAGTAGGCGCAGAAGGCCCGGGGCTCGTAAAAGGACTTGCGGATGAGCTTCCTGTACTTAGTGTTGCATTGAGGAGCTGGGCGGGACACAGGGCTCGAAACGGCAGGGGAGATCTTGGGAGTCGGGATGTCGACACCGTGTTGGGTGAGGATGCACTTGCATGCTGAGGTGAGGGTGGTGGCATCAACGTGTAGCAGGGGTGATCGGGTCCGAGGACTGAGCGAACAATATTAGCAGGGATCAAATAGGCTTGAAGGGATACCGCACGATAGCAGGTAGTATTTGCAGAAGTAGACTGGATGGGTAATATGGTTGTTCGTGAGTCGGAGGTAGGGCTGTAGCTCTTTGCATTCTTAAAATGGTCAGACCTCAAGAGTGGATGCGTAATGAAGCCGCAAAGGACTGACCTTCTGACACCGCATAGGCAGAGCAGGTAAATAGAGCGACCAGAACACTATAGATGAAGGCGAGCGACTTCATGGTGAATGATATTATCGAGAAACGAGTGGAAAGGCTTGGAGCAGAAGCCAGGAACTAGTAGCGTACCTCGCTCCGTATATAAACATGCTGGTCGAATGCTCAAGCCTCCCCTGGGGCCGATACTACTCGGACTCACCTTGTGATGCATATGGTGGCCAGCGATTGGCTGACATTGGGTTCGTTGCGAAGGAGAAGGAGAAGCAGTTGAGCGTTGAAGCTATCACCAAGCACAAATTACTTGGCTTGACCGGCAAGAGTCTAGATTTCCATAGGCAGTGCTTTAGACGTATGATACCGCTTGTATATGCTTTCTGGATCGCGTTCCTATCGAGCATGGCTAGTGCTACAAGCAAGAACTTCTTGTCGAAGCAGGTAAGGAAAGAATTGAGGAGTTGTGGAGGGTGAAGCCCCAGGACAAGATAGTTCTTGGGGATAAAAACAAGAACGCGTTTCGAATAGAGTTTTGTTTAAGGTTCAACAAGGTCGTTGCTTCCAAGATTAATAAAACGGGGACATTCTGGGGGCTGCACAGAGGCGTTCATGCCCACGCTGCTCGGGTCAAACAACATGATCAACAGTTGTTTGGTTAAATTGAATTGCAGAGTACATGGCGCACGATTGGTTGACTTGTCGAAATTTGCTCGCTCAGTTTCCATTGACTATTTGATTGGAAATTCCATGCTTCGATCAACTTAAGCTACTCCTCCGAACCTGCCTCATCAGCCACCATCTCAGGATTCTTCTTGTACCCACTCTGCTTGATTGTGCGCTCTCTCTTGTACCATTCCTTGGGCAGAATGTTGTCCTGAGCCTTCCCGTAGAAGTCATTGGCTATGACTTGAAAGTATGAAGCATTGGCAGACTTGACTCTCTCAATCCAGCGACAGCCGATGTTGTTCTCGCACAACACAACCTCAAGTTTCATCCCAACAAAGCAGAGCTTGAGAGCCTCTTCCTCCATCCAGATGGTGACCATCATTGTATCGTCCGTGGAAGGCTTGTCCAGGCTTTTGACAAGCTTGCGGCAGGAGATCTTTCCGAAGCGTGAGGAGGATGTGGTTTTGGAGGCAGTACCATCAACTGACGTAGCGGAAGTCTGAGCCTCTTGGGGCAATTCTATGCCAATAATCTGCATAGCGACGTCCGACTCAGATGTGATGTAGATGGACGCTGACGAAAGGCCTTGGGTCAGCGATGCTGATTGATCGGCTGTAGCCAACTGGGAGAACGCAGCCTGCAGTTCGCCGACTGCCTGCTCCTTGTCGATGCCCAAATCCACGCCAGAGTCCCAAGCCCCTTCTCCGCTGAGACCCCCCGCAAAGCTGCCGGGCCCTGTGTCACCGAGCTGCCTCTCAAGGTTGCCAGTCCCTCCACCAGCTGAGAGGCCCGCGAAGACTCCCCCTGATACCACGGAACATGCTTTCGCGAATAGGTCTGGAAGTGAGAAGGCAGCTTGTATCGCGTCTGCCAGCTCAACCTTCGCCATTTCACACACCTGTAGTGCTTCTACTATCTGGGTCGCATATTCTTCACAGACGTCGTGATGCAGGAGGTAACGGTAGAAGTTGGCTAAAACGGTCGGAAAGTTGACGGCGGCCCCTGCGGCTGCACTGTGCTTGATGATTGTCTCTGTCGATCTAAATGCCAGTAAGTGATTTGTCTGGTGTGTCATCATAGTAGGCACTCACAAAAATCCGCGAGCGACTCCGGCAAAGTCGACTATCCAATCCTCAGATTGTTCGACATGGCTGGCCACAAAGTGATTGGCCTTGGCTGCGGCAATTTCAGCCGCATCCATAGAATCTATGTCCTCTTTGGAGAGACCGCCAGTGAATTGGCGAGCCCGGCAATCAATTCCCCCATAAGTGAGGAACAATTCGAAAATGGATTTGTTTTCTGGATGAAACTTCCGTCGGGAGAGGTAGCGTTGAATAGCAGTCTCGATTCTGGTTTCGAATGCCATGTCACTGTCGTATAGCTCACGTTCGGTGGTATACTCGGCGGGAGTGATCGGAGCGTCTGCGAAATATGGCTCGAAGCCAGTAGGTTTCAGCATGCCTTTTGTGAGCCATGGCTTGCTCAGGTCTGTCAAGGACTGTCCTGGTCTGACAGCCATGTCTTTTTGAGAGTGAGGGTCGTCGATTACGGCTGATTCGACTGTGGGCTGTAAAGTGAGCGGAACTCGGCGACGGATATGCTTGTTGTCAGTGAATTCGAGAAAGGCGCTCTTACGAAGGGCAGATTTGATCAAGGAACCAGGTCTGTATTGTCGCAGTTCAGGTAGATTGCATATGCGAGTGATGCTCACCGGCTTGTTCAGTGAGCCGCCAGTGACTTCTAACATGAATGCATCGTTGGGGAGGTTCTCATCTGAAAAATAAAACTCCGCCTGTCGGATGATGGCTTGTTCCCTGTCTGAGGGCATCGTTGGTGACTGTGTCTCCGCCATGTTCTGAAAGCGGGATGAGTAGAAGATCAGGTGAAAAGAGAAAGTGAAAAGGCAAACGCAGAACGAACGTGGTGATGGCAAGAGTGTGATCGGAAGGAGCAAACGGCTTGAGGGCGAAGTGGACTGTGGTTACTTAGGCCTCGCAAATGCTTGTGTAACGCAAGCGGGCGTGGACATTGTCACCACGGAACATGTGCAAATGCATGGCATCAGAGATCTATTGGTCAATCGCAGCGTCACTCTGTTGATCTTGGGCTCGAATGAGGGAGGGTAAGAAGCTCGACGCAAGCACCATCTCCTGGCGTCCGAAATGCTATCATATTCGCAATTGATGTGACTCATTGTACCAAAGAGCGAATTCCTTGGAGAAATGGATGCTTCTACCAGACTCGTCGAATGTTGAGGAGAGAACAACGTTGCTGCCGCACGCCTCGTCTTTAACACTGCAATCTACATGACTAAGCGGCAGGTTTTATAATTGTGGTGTGTCTGTTCGATGAACGACCCAGCGTAACATCTATATTGAATATATCCATCTCAAGAGACTCATCTCTTCGCTATTCATTCTTGCAATATTCTTTTTGTCCTGTTCCGCAGCCCTCAAATTGAGCGAGAATCTGCCCCGTAGGCCATCAGCAGCAATTGCTCTCGCCTTTGTTGCCCATCCAAATGTTCTACGGATGAAGTGAAAAGGTAGGCAACTTTTCCTAATTCATACCTCTACCGCCTTATAACTTCCCGCAAAAGTGGTAAATGGTGCGTCCGCTCTTCGTTTGCTAGACTATGCACATCGGATACGAGCTTGCCATTGCGCGTACGTGTCATATTCAGGAGGCGTGAGCCACCTCTTCCCTGATGCCCCAGATCGTTTCAACCAGCCAAAGCCATCCAGCGAAAGATAAAATCGTCGCAACTACAATAAATTTGCTGCTCTGGTATACAAGACTCGGATCGTGAGTCATGCTCTGCCGATACGTTGCATGCGGTAAGCGAGAAACCCACATAACAACCTTCGACGGAGTGCAGCACAAGATTCATTCTCTATCGAGCACGCCAACATGCACATCCCACTCCAGCTGCTCTTCCTGACGACAATTTTCTGGGCAAGCACATTCGCAGCCAATCCAACTCCCTCAAACCCAGATGTCGAGCAAGAAGTGGTCGGAGTAGGCTTCTCCCTTTCTCACACTCACGGGTACTAATCCCCCATCCTCCCCTACCCAGCCTAACTAACCCCTCCCCAGCGCAGCAGCAGCCCACTTCCCCAACGGCAGCACCATCTCCGTGGCCCACATCCCCGGCACTCCAGGATACAAGTCCTACATGCGCTCCCTCCCCTTCCTCCCACCCTCCACCTCCTCACCACCAACTTCCAACGGCAGCCTCACCTGCCCTCGCCCACCACCCTTCCGCCTCCTGTGGCCCACCTCCCCCCTTCCCTCACCGGCATCTCTAATTGACCTCCTTACCGCCCTCAAGTCCGCAACAGAATCCACCCTTGCCCATCCCGTAACGACAGTCCAACTCCCCCTCCCTTTCTCCGCCAGTCTTACCCACGATACACACGCGCACGCACATATCCGCGCCGCCCTGGCCGAGGTGGGAGTAACGCGCTCTCTGCCGCTGATGCAGGATAACGTCCATGCCGCCCTGGTCGCGCGCGGGTACGACTGCCGCATTAGCGCGGACGAATGTAGCGACGCTGCTGCTGTCAGGGCGCTGCCGGGGGTCGTCATGGTGGTGGAGTACAGCGAAGTGGGGATGGGGGTGGTGGTTTTGAAGAAGGACGATGGGGGGGTTTATCTTGAGGTCAAGACGGGGTGGGATTGGAGTGTTGGGGTGGAGGAGATGGAGAGGTGTTGGGTGGACGGAGGTAGTGGTGCTGTTGATGGGGTAGAGGGTTGTGAGAGGAGGCTGAGGGAGACGTTATGGGGGATGACCCGCTCGACGGACAGGGGATGGTTTTGGTTTGAAGGGGTTGATGCGTTGATCTTGATGGGGGAGAAGGGCGCGGATCCAGCGCTGAGGAGAGCGGTGGAGTGGGTGTTGAGGAAGCGGTACCCAACTATGGATGTGGAGAGGTTGTTAGTTGATGCGGAGAGTGTAGATCCTCGGTTTATCGCTGCAAGGGGAGCAGCACAGAGGGATTTGTGGGCTAGGGGTCTATGGCCTTGTCGTGGCGAGGTGTGTTTGTTTTGATAGCACCACATGAGATGTCGTTCGTGCCCTGCTTGACCATGGCTTAGAATTGAATGTATTTGTCATGATTGCATAGATGCATGGAATGACAAAGGGGTATCGGTGCTCTGCATCTCTGCAACTAAATCTGCATCTTGCCAAATCATGGATCAATCACCCGTCCCTACACCGACCAAATCTTCGAAGTCCACGCCGACCTTCCGCAGCACAGAGCACTGCTCCTTAGCATCAGCCAAACATTGCTGTCTGAGCTCGCTGTCTTCGGGCAGCCCGGACAGCCTTCGACTCAGCGCTGCGTTGAAGTCGTCGAGGCGAAGCTTGGCCCACCGCACTGCGGCGGAGGTGTAATTCGAACCGGGGAAGGACGCAGTGAAAATCTGGAGTGTGTGTAGGATAAGGTGGAAGGTGACGTAGGATAGAGCGGAGATGTGGGGTGGTAGAGAGCCGGTGAAGGGTAGTTGCCTGAGAGAATATTAGTCATGGCACCAAGAGCAAAAGCACTGAATTTCGGAGTGAGGTAGACATACCGTGTGCGCTGCTTCACTGTCTCCGTCCTCGAATCCAGATACTCCGACACAGCCCTATCGTCTTGACCCAGCCTCACCAGCCAAGCAACATTCTCTCTCGTCTTGTCCAACCCACCACTGTTCTGCCTCAGTCGCCTTGCCAGAACATTCGCCAGCTTCGTAGCCCGCTCATCGATCTTGGCCAGGAATATCTCCTGAGCAGCTGGATTGCCACGTATGGCACGTGCAGTACGCCGAAGCTTTTCGGTCCGCGCCACCGCCTCTTCAAAACGCTGCAGTGCCACATCGATGTCCAGTCCGTCGAGCTGTGTTTCAACCCATCGTAAAGGTTGTGGGCGACCGTCTACATCGATCATGCCTTGTCCACTACTGCCAGGACGTGAATTGGAGAATCCAACAAGAGGCGAGGAGGACTTGCTGCTACCTCGGCGGTCGGACGATGCGGCAAGGTAAGCCATCTCGTCGAGCGCGCGCTCACGCTCGCCATGTTGTGCTGCCAGCTGTTTGCGAAGCTCTTCGTGGGCTTTGCGGTACGAGACCAAAAGCGAGTTCTTCTCGGCGGCTGAATCAGATGAACTTCCAGTTGCAAAGGTGAAGGACTCATTGCCGACACGTACAGATACGGCGTTGGAAACGGGTGAACGATCGTCTGAGGATTTGGAAGACTGCTTGCGGGAAATGTCGGTCATCTGCACGTCTTGTAGGGGAAAGCATCGATCTGCAACAAGTGTATTCTGAGGAGCAACGGGTACAGCGACAGAAGGTCTTCGGCCGTTGGACATTTGTGGGCTTGACCCGGGTATGTCGGAGCGCTTCTTCTCCGTGGCAATGAGAAGGTGATCGTTCAGCAGAATTACATGCACGCGTCGTCGGGGCTTCCACGTGGCGGCGTTCAGCTCCACCCAGCGGCTGGACTCGTAGAGAATGTGACGACCGGGCGCGGCAGGCAAATATTTCTGTGAGCCTTCGACACGCTGCCATAATGCTTGGAGATGTGTAGACCACAGCGCTTCGAGATTGGCGACAGACGAGCGATTGGCGCGCTTACGGTCTGCCACGGACATAGCGCTGACTTCAGCACCTGCAGCCTGCGCAGCCTGATGAAGAGCCGAGGTTAGTTCAGACATGAGACCGCGGAGGGTGCGCATTTCTGTCTTCAGCTTCTCTGCCTCCTTAGAAATCTTGATGAACTGTGTACGGTTTTTGTAGACATTGTGTTGAAGATCGGTCGAGGTGCGGTTCTTGAGCTTGCGCAGCTCGGTCTGGTAGGCTAATACGTCAGACTCATCCGCGTCTCCCAGGATGTGAGCGATATCTGCCAAAAGTCAATTCGCGCTCATATTAAGCATCCTCGTCATTGTACTTACATTGCTCCGGAATAAGAGAGGGATCTCTCAGTGCTCGAACATCGAGCTTCAGATTTCTCGATCCTATATTCTGTACCCGTTCCTCCCTTGTTGGCGATTGGCTCGCTTGTCTCTGAAATTGTGGTGGTAATGACGGCATGGACGGCATGGGAGGAGGCATCCCCGCATCAACTGGATAGCCCACGAAGCGTGTTGAATATCTTCTTTTAACCAGATCTGCGGTTCTATCTGCTCCTTGTGCACCGGGTCGCGCTCTCAAGCTCGACATGCTCGTCTCCGTCCGCATGAGGGTAGGCCCATCGAAGGCACCATTGTCGACGGCTGGGGTCTCGGACGGAGGTTCATCCTCTGGTACCGGCCGAGGAGCACTGATTTGAGGTCTATTGCTAGCTTTTTTCTTGCGGAGGGAGATTCCCCTCCCTCCGTCTGACATGTTGTCGGTCGATGGATCGTGTTGGACGTTGTATGTAGGTCGATGCCGGAGGAGTCGCGAGATTGACTGACTTTCCCATCAGACCCTAACCCTAGTATCGCGCCGAAGCTTGGGCCCCCGCCGCGGCGGCGGATCTGGGAGGAGTTCGGCGCAGCGTGAAAAAGTTCCCGCTGAGATCATCAACCGCAGCTCCGGCTTCATTTTTTGCTCCGCAAGTCCATCTTCAAACACTATAAATCCATCCCATTGAACATCTCACCCCTCGACCTTTGCTCACTCCAACACACACCGGCGCCCGCCACTACATCATCACAATGGCCTCCACGCAAAGCTCCGGTCCTTCGACGACGACCATCGTCCTCGCAACAGTCGGCACCTTCACAGCTCTCGCTATCGGATACGCAGCGTACTTTGACCACAAGCGGCGGACGGATCCTTCATTCCGGAAGCAATTGAAGAAAGCTGCCAAGCAGGCATCCAAGCAGGAGAAGGCTTCCGCGGTGTCAGCGGAGCGCGAGCGCGCAACACAGATTCGGGCCGCAGTTGACGAGGCCAACGCTGAGGGCTTCCCTACGGACCCGGAGAAGACGGAGACCTACTTCATGCAACAGGTCGAGCAGGGCGAGATCATGACTGCTGATGGCTCAGACCCGGTTGGTGCGGCGTTGTGTTTCTACAGGGCGCTTAAGGTCTACCCTCAGCCGAGGGAACTGATCAACATCTACGACAAGACTGTTACTAAGGTGAGGAAGTATCTGCACTCCGGGCGGACTCATTCATGCTGACCGCGACTTTCACAGCCTATCCTGGATATCCTCGCCGAGATGATCGCGATTGACAGCACCATCGCCATGTCCAGCAGCACAGGATCCGACGCCGGATCTGCCCACAACGTCGAGTAGGGTCGACGCAGCTTAACCATAAATGAGATGGGGGCCGTCCGATTGGCGAGGCTTGAGCGCTATGTCGACTTCTACGAACAACTCACGGCGAAGATAGACAACATGGAATCCTGTGACGAAGCTGTACGTTGTGACACAGTGTGTCCCACTTTTGATTAAAGTCACGGTGGATTGCACTAGAGAGGGTGCAAGGGACATATACACGGCGTTCGAACATGGGACATGGTCATAAACACGGCTGTGTGCATTGGAACGTCGTATTCGATTGAATTGTAAATTAAGCATGGCCGTAGTGGTATCATAGTATATCTATTCCCTCTCCTCCTTTCATGGCTCCTGTATTTATTGAAAGACCTTTGGGCGCACTCTGCTCCCCGTGATCCACGAATGGAAATGACGAGATGAGCGGGACGATGTGCGATGCAGAACGCCACGCACCTACCCATGCCGCTTACTGCGCAACCTGTCAAGCGCCTTGCTACGCTGTATGCTCACCAATCTGCCCAACGACGAGCGGGACACCTCGCTGGACGATGCCATGGACGAATCCCCGCCATGCCCGCTCAGCATATCGCAACGCTCTGCCTATGACACCAAGTCTCCTACCCCGGCGGGCCACTCTCCTACCACCAAGACCCGATCCCCCCATCGCCCGGGATGGGGCGCCAAGAACCGAATTCGCTTCCGCGCCTCGTCCACCTCTGCCACGTACACAAATCCCATCACCGCAGCGTCGCGGATTTGCGCTTGACTTGCGGTTGCAGGTGCGAATTTGATGGCGGCAATAGCATTGAGTAGGTGCTGCGCCGGTTCAACCTTTTCGAATAGGCGATCGCTCGAGCCAGTATCGGCAGCAGAAGGGTCATATTCGTCGTCATCATCGTCTTGACCTGGCAGGAAGTCGGCCTTCATGCTCGAGGCATTGGGGTCGACGGCGCGGAAGACGGCGACTTCTGAAAAAGCTAGGGTCACGCTGTGCGGATTGAGAGCGACACCAGTGCCGCCTCGTGGATCGCCAAAGAAGTAAGATCTGATTTGTGCGGCGCGATGAGCTTTCAGGAAGTTCTCGTCTCGCGCCACTGCGCCGGTTGAGTTGGAGACACGGAGAATGGCTGGTGTGTCTGGACCTGAGCCCGCGGGGTAGCGCCGCTGCATATCATTGTATAGCCGATTTGAGCCGAGAACAAGAATCACGTCGATACTGAACTCGGAGACCAAGTGTGCTGTGATATCGTAACCATCTTGAGGGCGATTGAGAGTCGTAGGCGTGTCTAGAATCAAGCCGGAGGTTTTGAGCTGAGGGTCCTCTTCGAGCTTGCTTGTCACAGCCAGCGCGAGCCGTGTAGTTAGTGCTTTGTAGAGATCAGGGTTATCGGAAGGCGAAGAGAAAGGATAGTGATAGGTGAGAGGTGTGCGGCCAGGTATGGCTGATGGGCCAGATATTGCGCTTTGTCCCCAGCTTGATGATTCGATGTCCATTTGAGAAGCATATGTTGTCGCTGTTAAAGCCGACGGCACAGCTAGACCGCCTTCTTTGGGGTCCAGGTTAAGGACTGTCGGCGTACGGCCAACCTTGAACGCCCATGCAGTCAGGCATTTTGCGAGACTGCTCTTTCCACTTGAGTCCGCTCCCAGTATGAGTACACGTGGTCCGCCATTGTTCCCAGACTCTTCCCGGAGCGTGTCCAGCATGCCATGTACGTTCAGCCATTCCACCATAGCGTCCGTCTCGCTGTCAACGTATTCGCTTTCCGCCTCGCCCTGCAATTCCAGCGAGCATCCCTCCCACGTGAATATGGCGGCCTTGGTGCCGGTGAAACTGTATGTGACATTCTGCGCGAGTTCTGTGCCGAATATCTCTGCTGTTCCTCTGATCAAGCGCACCTTGAAGAGCTTGTGGAATGCCACCTCGAATCGCAGCTCACTCCGCGCCGGTACTTCTTCCGTCCGAGGGGCCGCCAACTGTGGTGCAGCAAAGACTGGTGCTCTTGCAGTCGGTGCCGAAGATGTGAGTCCCGGAAGGGCGAGTCCTGGCAGGCCTGCCATGATTGTTGGGAAGAGATATGATCGAAGGTGGCCCACTTGAAAGAAGGATGCGGGACAGCTTCGTCGCAGGAAGTGGCAGGGCAGGACCCCACGTCTCTCGGGGCTGGCGGCTTCTCGACGACAGGGTCAAAGACGTGAACAATTCGTTTGGCTTCCAGCGCTGCAATCAATTGAAAATTATGTTTAGTTGATTCTCGGTCCTCAAAGAATTGCAAGGACCCTCGTAATTCGTGTGAGTGAAAGTTTGCTAGATCTTTGCATGATCAGGTGTTTTCCATCTTTGGTAGTCTTTAACAAAAATCTGTCACCAAGCGAGAAAAAGGCTTGAGCAAAATCTCACTCGTTTTAACAAATTTACTTAGAACTTTAGCAAAGCTCAGGCTTTGAAGCAAGCAGCCATATTTCAGAGAAATGGTTCATTATTGGGTATCTATAAAGCGAATTCAGAATTCCATGCCGGGAACCAATTATGATGAAAATCCCCCTCTGATTCGAGCGTCGATCCAAAGGCTACGACGCCATTTGCTTCATAATATCTATGATTGATCGTATCCCGTGTAGCATGTTCTCGTCAGGGCCAGCCCCGGGAGTCCACGTCGCGTGAGCAAAGTCAATAACTCTCACATCGAAAAGCTTGGGCAGCTCCGGCTCGTCCATGTCTTCATCGTCATCATCATTTTTCGCGATGTCTATAGGCTGCCCAGTGTTTTGTGCTGCGAATGCTTTATCTGTTGCGAAGTCGTCCACGTCACCCACTCCCTGACTCTGCTTTAGTGCTTCGAGAGCAATTTTTCGAGCGTTACGATCGCCCTCGTATACGAACAGTAGACTAGATGAGTACATCCTGCTCTCTTGGTGACTGATAGTATGCTCAATGTCTTCGACAGCCTCGATTGCACCAGGTAGGACTTGGCTTAATGATGCCGCGTCTGGATCGTTGCTCGCGTTGTCGAACAACTCGTCAAATGCCTGCTTTACTGTCTCTTGGGAGAGAGAGCGTCCGTATAGCTTGTCGAATATCTTGTATGAGTGGCCGTTGAACGTCTTCATACCGGCAATACGGAATCCAAGTGATGCGCTTGTCGTCGATCGAGCGACCTTTTCCAGTCTTTGACGTTTCGCATCTGGAGCATCGTCGTCCCAGAGCCTAGCCCCGAGTTTGACATCGAGGATGTTGGGCTTAACAAATCCATAGGCAATGTTCTCTAGAACAACAGCAAGATCGGTGGCGATTCGCTTCCCTCTCAAAGGGACAGCATCCGGTGTACTATTGTTGGAAGTATTAGTCACGACCTCATCGGTTGGAAGAACAATGGCGGACATTGGTGTAGAAGATTGCGCCGCATCAATAGCGGTTTGTAGTTGATCGGATTTTCCAAGCTGTAAGGTACCCATGAAAGTGGGTATTAGCGGAACAAAGTCAGGATGTCTGGCATTCGTTTCCTCATAGAAGGCCAACTCGGCCACAGTGCAGGGCTTCACGACAATGCTCCCGGATTCGTCAGTAAGCACACCGTCGCTTGGAGGGATCAGCCAAACTCGTTGCTGCCCGATTCATAGAGAGTTGACTCACTGTCCAGCAGCGGCATCCTCGAACCTCAAGAGCTTGCTGGTCTGTATGTGGGATGTGTCCATAGCTATTGTTACCACCTTGCAAGGGCGCGAGAGGGAGATAAGTGAGTATGAGGTTCTGTCAATGTGTCCATGAAAAGGGTTGTCGTAGCAGACGAAGTTTGGGGTTTATGTGCTACCGGGCGCTTTCGTAGTGCCAACGAATGATCGAATTAATCGGCGCGTACATGTTCCGTGGACAATGGTAGCAAGTGTCAAGGCAAATATGAGGTCAGAATCAGCCCGACGCATTTCCGGACCCTGATTGGGTCCTGATTTGTCCCCCTGTCTGGCATCCCCGCGTGCCCGCTAATGCAGGAACCAGACGAAGCTTGAGGCTTGTTCTCCAAATCTACGACCACGACTTCTGGCGCGGAGCGGTTCACTCAGTGAAATCAAGAACGAATTGTTGAAGAGCTACTACCTGTGTCTGGCATCTTCTGAGCAGCTGCCTGGAGTAGCTGGTTTCAGTGCATCGTTGGCCTGAAGGCAACAGAGCAGATCTCGCCACGAGTCCATAAAAGGGCCGTTCAAGTTATCAGACTTGCCTTCGAAAGGCCGATCACCTGGCTCAAGACTTTGGCCCTAAAACACTGGAGCCATCATGATGGTCTATCTCCTTTTTCAAGCTTAGCCGTCCATCAAATCAGGCACTTCTACTTGGCCAGCTTCGTCGGGTATGAGGTGTTTACCATCCCGAGCTTGGTCCTCAGGTCATTTTCAATGCCTCTGTAATGCTGGATCGGCTTCATCTTCAGCGGGAAGAGGTACCTAAAACCAATTGAGGCCTCCCATGGCGTAGACGCTGACCCACCCCTTTACGGCCCAGAAGTCTCTGTACCACAACTCCTAAGCCCAACCACACGCAAGGTCGATGAAATGTTGAAACGTGTTGAGAAGAAGGATTGCAAAGTCGGTCGTCTGTCTGCATGGTAGACATGACCATGGATAAGTCACATTTCTCTGAGCCATCCTTCCGACCGTGCCGCACAACGATTTGCCTTAAAGTTCTTGTGAATTCCAGCAATGTGACCTATCTCTTCTCGGAACCACATATCTAAACGACAACTGGAGTTGCAAGCACACAGCCATACACATCTGCCGATAGATGAAAAGGTATAAGTGATGGACCAATACACGAAACATCCCGTTGTAAGAGTGAATCTATTAGGTAAAGAGCGACAAGATGCATTATAAGTTTAAGATAGCACTGTGATAGAATTCACCTGCTGGACATGCACGAAAGAGAAAGGTATCATTATCATTATCGCCAATGTATATATGCCTGACCCAGAGAGCCCGGAAATGCCAGGAAAGGAAAGGAAGGAAGGAAGGAAGGAAGGAACAATTATGATGGCCAAGAACAGCTAGAGAAATCCGGCCACTGTCAGTGCAGCCAGCATTGAGCCAATGACCTGCCATCCATTACCAGTACAGCGTCCTACAGCAGAGGATGCTTTCGTGTGCGATGGATGAGACTTAGGAGTGCGTGTTGGGGTCTTCATTTTCGTGGTCGTTGAATTTGACGGAGCTGACGAGCTCGACTCTGCTTCTGAGGTTCCTGATGCTGACACTGCGGTAGTGACAAAAGCTGAAACGCTTGTGAGCTGAGAAGAGGGCCTACCTGCAGTAGAGGGCAATAGTGAGTTGTTATCAGATGGCCCAGCCGGTTGACCTGGAGTTGGAACAGCTACTCTCGATGTCTGCGTCGCTACGGGAGGAGGCGGTGCCACGGCTGGAGGGCTTTCTGCTTCTGTGGGGGATGCCACAAGCGGTACGGGTGCTGCCACGACCGGAGCTTGAGTGGTCGAAGGTATTTGTGCAGGAGGCACATCTGGCGCTTCAGGTAATTCTGACTCAGACGGGATCACAGCAGGTTTATTGCTTGTCTGGGTCGTTGGTAAGCTTGATGGTGCAGATCCAGGCACATTTGATACCGGCATCTGAGTATTAGTGGGCCATTGCGGTACCGCTGTTGTTTCATGTGCTTCGGGAAGCTCAGGCTGGATCGGGATGAGTGAGGCGTTCACAACTGGTACACTTGACATTCCAGGTATAGATGTCCCTGGTTGTGCCACATATTGCGACGGTCTCACCTCTGTAATCGAAATTCCTGGCAGAGCTGTAGCTACTGCGGGCGATGGCGCTGTCTGTTCTATCGCCAACGGTGGAAATGGTGTCTGCATGGAAGAGACTGACATTGTCGAAACCACAGGAATAAGTTGAGCAGAAGCCTCCGTGGATGCGATGATAGACAATGCTGGTGAGCGAGTATTGGCAAAGTGCTGAACAGGAGCAGATTGCTGCGTACTCGGTGAGCTGGACGTTTTTGGAGTTGTTGGAGATTCTTCTGTCGCATATTTGGAGGACTCCTCTTTTGTAGTCGAGGTGACTTGGTCGGCTAGGGAAGTGATGGTTTGGGTAGCTGCTACAGGTGTCGATGTCGGAAATCCATCGTCCTGCGAAGGGGCGACGGCGGAGGATGATGCCCCAGGGAGCGACGGAGCCACGTGAGAAGGTACCACAGCTTGTGCGATAGGAGGTGCTGGAGTAGTGGAAAGAGGAGATTGCCCACTGGGTAAAACTGAACAAGATGTCGAGCGCGTTTTCGGTGGAGATACTGCCTGACTGGATGCATAGTGGTCAGATGAAGTGATGCCGGGCTGGCTGGCCGTATAGTGTTCCGCAGGAACAATATGATATGCCGGAGTTGGCTCGCTACTTTCCTCCTGATCCACAGGTAGCAAAGGAGGAGGGCTAGTGGGAAGATTTCCAGCAGTGGTGGGTGTGATTGCGACCGTTGGGTGGCTGATAAAGCCTTGACGAGTGGATTGCGAGTCTGATTGCACGACCGCAGCGGTGGTGCCGCTCGGGTGTTGCTGGACAGGTAAGGATTTCGAATGTACAGTAGAGTGTGTTAATGCAGGAGGATAGTCAAGGGTCGCTGTTGTCACCTGCTGCTGAGCTGATGAAAGGTCGGTATGACTGTCTTTAGTTTGATCGTCCGTGATACGGCTCTCTGTGATGTGACTGTCTCCTTTCGAATGACTGCTCGGGTAATGCTCATAAGAGGACTCGGCCGATGATGTCGGTGGCAGGATATAGGAAAGTGGTGACGTAGTGGGTCTAATCGCTTCGATCCTCGCGGATGATGTCGGAGTACAGACTGAGAGCGAATAATTGATACTTGAGGTCGTCCTGACTGGGCATATAATGCACAATCTTGTTGTGAATAGCACAGTCGTGCTTACCGTAACAGTTGATGCTGATGGAAGGGCTGGAACTGCCGATGTTACTGGGGAATAATAATTGGATTCCGTGGGGTAAGTGCTTTCTGCTGGCACCGATTCGGCTATCCCTGAATTATGATTTGTAGTGAAATCTGGTGTCTGGTGAACGTGAGGAAACAGTGCGGTGGAGGTGATAGTGCTGAAAACCTTGATACCAGGGACTTTTATGGTTATTGTACTCTTCCTCCGGCTTGTAGATGTTGCCGGTATTTCCCATGTACTAGTCAAAGTAAAATCTTGGTCGATTGTGCTTGATCCCAATATGCCGCAATGATTAGAATCTTTACATGTCGTTATTATGGAAACGGCTGTCTTAGTAGCGGCCGCTGGTGTTGGTGAGGGGAAACGGCTCGCATAGGTCGTTTCTGGAAACCATATTGGTGGTCCTTTTGTGATACGAACGATCGGGTAGGTGGTCACTTTCACTCCCAGTGGTTGCGAAATGACAAGCGGTATGAAGCTGCACGTAAGCCTAGGACTCTTGCCTTGCGTACATATGTTGACTTTACTAGTCCTTGTAATTTTAGCAGACGAAGTGCACGGTGATGTTGAAACTGTCCAAGCAGTGGTAGCTTTCCGCGTATTGGTGAATGTTTTCGGATGGCACTTTGAAGTACACGGAATAGTTGAGTTCTTGAAGGCTGTTTGGACTTTTGGCGTTTTAGTCAATGTTTTGATATGACATTTTGAGGTACATGAAACGATTGGGTTCTTCCAGGTGGTGATCACTTTCGGTGCCTTAGTTTTTGTTTTAGGTGAACACTTTGAAGCACGCGTCTTGGTGGAATTCTTCCAGGCTGTGGTGATCTTCGGTATCTTGGTTATTGTTATACGAGAGCATTTCGACGTGCACGGAACAGTACGATTCCTCCATGCCGTAGAAACCGAGATCCTAGGGGTAATCTTGGTAAGGGTTATTGTCTTAGAGCCTCTCCTACACGACGGGCAAGAAATAGTTTTGTTGTAGAACACAGTCGTCGGATCGGTGTGGTCATGGATGATGAGAGTTACAGGCTCCTTGATGGTCGTACTCTTGGTTTTCTGCTCATGCAAAGTGACAGTTGTGTTGCTGCCAGGTTTAAGCAAGGTAACGGTCTTGAAGTATATCAGAACCGTGGCGGGCGGTATAACAGTCCGTGTTACTGGCTGCTCGTGGACTGTGTTGTTCTTGGTCACGGTTATAGTGAATACCGAGGTGGCTGCTTGTGGGATAATGGTTTTGGTTGCGGGTGTAATAGTGACTATTGTTTTCTCCATGATGGCTTTGGTTGTTACTGATGCGGGAGCCGTGACAGTCTCCGTTACCGTTGACCCAGAAATCGTTTGGATGACTGGCAATGGTCGATATATCGTGAATGGCGCACCCATACTTGTCGTGGTCACCATTTGCACAGAGGTGATGGTATTTGTAAGAACAGTGCCTTTCGCGGTGACGGTCGTTGTCCTGAAAAAGGTGGTCGGCGTGGTGATTGTCTTGGTCTCAGGAGGAGCATGAATGGTGAAATTTGATGTAGCCGTCTGAGGGGGCCCCGAGACCAAAACGGGTAATACTCTAGTCACTGTCTGATTGTGGCCATAGATATAGACATGTGTCTCTCGTATCTTTGTATGTGTCGGTCCATGAATATATACCGGTGTTTTCTCTGTTGCTGTCCGTGTTGGTCCGTGAATATATACAGGTGTCTGTCTAGTCTCTGTCTGCGTGGGCCCATAAATATAGACAGGGGGTTGTCTTGTCTCTGTTTGAGTTGGGCCATGAATGTAGATGGGGGACTCCCGTACCTCCGTCCGTGTCTCAGTACGTGTGGGACCATACACGAAAACGGGGGTTTCTTCAATCTGTGTTCTGTTCGGACCTGTCAAGAGAACAGCTGATACTTTTGTCTCTGTCCGAGTTGCACCCTGAATATAGACAGGCGATTCGCGAGTCTCCGTTTGTGTCGGACCATAAATGAACACGGGAGTCTCCCTGACCTGCGTCATGGTTGGGCCTGTCATCAAAACTGCTGAGACCCTGGTCTCTGTTCGTGTCGATCCTTGGACATAGACAGGGGATTCCCGTGTCTCCGTCTGGGTTGGACCATAGACGAAAACGGGGGACTCTTTGATCTGTGTCCGGGTTGGACCTGTGATCATTACAGGTGACACTCTTGTTGTCGTTTGTGTCGGACCGTAGACAAACACAGGGATTTCTCTGGTCTGTGTCTTTGTCGGACCTGTTAGCAGTATAGCGGATATTCTCATTTCGGTCTTTGTTGGGCCGCGGACGGTGGTCGGAGGCATCGTCTTGGTCTGGGTCGGCCCATGCACAGTGATATTGCTTCCAATGATGGTGAATGTTGTCACAGTCTTGAAAGTCACGACTCGAGATACCGTTGTCCTGACTCTCGAGGTGATAGTTCTCAGCGACGTCCGGCCAGGTATGGTCGAAACTATGGTAGTAGGAAGGACCAATGTGACTGGCTTGTTGGTCATGGTCCTCATCAAAGTTTGGGTCACGGTTCTCACTGGCCGCTGCAAAGTCACAGTTGCGGTACTACCTGACAAGGTCTCGGTAATCGGATCGTCGATTAGGAATGCTGTGGCTGTAGCTGTAGTGGTTGAGATCGATGTGAGCGTTATTCCTGGCGAATTTGACGTGATGACCATTGTCGTACCATCCTTGGTCTTGACACTAATGATTTGGGATGGAGGAAGAGTCTTGGTGACAGTCACCTTGCTAGCAGAGACGGTTCGAGTAAAGGTGACGCGGCTAGCAGGGAGTGTTTGGGTGACCGTATGGGTCGTACCGTCCTCGATCTCTAGCTGAGTGACTCGAAATGGTGGAAGGGTCTTTGTAAGCGTCACTCTGCTGGCTGGGAGGGTGACGTTGCTGCCTGGGAGCGTTTGAGTATGAGTGATATGGCTGGCAGGCAGTGTTTGCGTTTGAACAATCGGGCTGGCAGAGATTGTTTCAGTCCTGGTGACAGGTTTACCCGGGACCGACTCAGTTTGGGTGATCAAAATGGGCAAATTGGATAAAATCGCCGTGGCCGTGCTCACAACCCGTGTGCTAACATCTCCGATTGGTTCAGTCCGCGTTTTGATGTGGCTGATTACCGGACCTATTGGCATCGTCCTCGTTTTCATGATAGTTGAGATTGAAAGATCGGTCTCTCTGGTTATAGTTCTTATGATGGTAGCAACAATATCGAGCGTCCCGGTGGCTGTCTTGGTCTTGATAGTGACCACACTATCGAGCGTACCGGTAGCCGTCTTCGTTCTGCCCGTAACAACACTATCGAGCGTACCGGTAGCCGTCTTCGTTCTCCCCGTAACAACACTAGCGAGAGTGCCGATGGATGTCTTCGTAGCGACAGTGACAACACTAGCGAGCGTACCAGTGGCCGTCTTTGTGGTAATGGTAACAACACTAACGAGCGTACCGGTGGCAGTCTTCGTTCTGACTGTAACAACACTTGCGAGGGTTCCGGTGGCAGTCTTCATGACGGTCAAAGCAGAAGGGTTCGTCTCATTAGTCCGAAGAACTATGCTAGTCCCAGTTGACAAGGTGACCATTTCTTGAAATGGGGAGACATCACCAGAGATGGCGGTTTGAGTCAAATGATTGGTCCTGAATAAAGTCGCCGAGGTCGAATTTACTGGGAGTGTCAGACCCGAGTCGTTTCAATGTCCAACTATTGTTTCTACCAATTGCTTGTCCTTGCGCTATGGCTACCAGAATTGGCAGTACAAGACCTAGTGATCCCCGCATCGTAAGATATGCTACGGTGACGAGAGACCCTATGCACCAAGAAAGCGACCGGATAGCCCGGGTATGGACTCAAATTGCGGGTTGTAGGCAGCGCGAAGGAATCAGGAATCAGTTTGAGGATATCAACAGGAGAGATTCCCTTTATCATAGCTTGGTCAATATGTGTACCAAAATTACGTTGGGGAACAGTGTAGCCACAGCTACTGTGGATCATATTGCTTCCATAACAGGATATGAAAAGAAAATCAGCGTGCGGAATCGAGTCCCCACCTGTGAATGCAGGAACTTGAAGTATGATGAGTAGGTCAATTTGCGATCCACCTTTGCCCAGAACAACCCACATGTATGATTTCTTACAGTAGAACGTGCTGAGCTGCATGGTGCCGTACATGCGTCGATTCAGAGAATTATTAGTCCGTCCGTAAACTTTGCTGTACATATGTCCTCTTGCGGGTCGGGAGCCACATTAGATGATCGTGCGCAAAGAGTGGATGTCAGATTGGAGATATCAAGCATATTCACGCACCCGCAAGAATCGAATACTCCCATAGGTAGGGGCTGCAGACCCAGCAAGAGGTCCACCCACATTGAACCTCTCGCATGGACGATTCTGCTGACAGAGACGGACTCTGTGGTTGATCAGGTGCAATCACTCTGTAGCTGTCCCAAGGATTGTGATCGACATTGCATGTTGTATGGCCAACGTTCCAATTTAGCTTGTCTGCGTCTTCAGACATGAGTCTTGAAGTTTGAAAGATCCTACTCGCTCAATGCCAGCCGTCAAAGAAGCTTCGTAAATTCCAAATGGAACAGTGAACAGGAGAAAGCAAGTGCGCAGTTAACAACAGATGGTCACAATAGTCAGGAACAGAGAGGACCGAAGTGGAGAGCTCAGCTACCCCGACGGGTGTGACGGGCGTGATTGAACCAATCAGACAGCGTATTGGACTGCAGCATCCCCGCGTCCTCGTCATTACTTTGCTGCCTCGAGCTGCATGCCATTTCAATATTGAATGACTTCTTAAGCTGGAGTTCTCTTTGACACTTTCCCTTCAACCGTGCATTTTGTACCTTCCACAAACCGTTGCAACATAGCAAACAACTCGGTGACCCGAGATTGCTGATATTCCCCAAACAGCGCCAACTTCTGCACCGCGACCTCGACAGGCCCACTAGAGCTCACAACAAATATTGACCAGCTCCCACCCTCTCTCCCTTTGACTTTATTATGTCCACCACATCCAACGTCCTTTCCGCCCCCTGGCTCGCGGGTATAATCGCGCAGTCCATACCACCATCAGCATCGCCACAACTCAAGACTCCATACGATGCCGTCGCCATCGCCGTACATGCCGCCCTTATCGCCGTGGGCTTCCGACTGATCGGTCTGAGCGAGGACGAACGGCTTCCGCCATGCCCCTCTGATACTGTGCCTGAACTGCCGGAGAGCTGGAACATCCAGTCGCCCGCCAACTTCAGCTTCGTATACGCACACAGCCAGTCCGCTATGGAATACCTAGTAAAAATAAACCGCATGGGGGGCAAGGCGGTAGTCATGGGCATGGGCGTCGGGGACGACAAGAACATTAGCTTCGACATCAAGATCGACGAGTACATCTCAGCTTCATCGTTGCCAGCTACACCAGTCACCTCATCGAACCGTCCTTCGCGACCCGAAGCCACGGCAGAGCCCGCCTCTTCCGCTGCACAAGTCGAGGTCCCACAACCCCTCAGGCAAGCTATCCTCGACATATTCATCTCCGCGGGACGCCTCTCCGATTTCGCCGCTTTGACCCGCCAAAAGCTCATCCAAAAGCTCCTCCCCTCGCTTCACAAAGAAGGTTACGAGGAGTCATCTACAACCCGTACCTCCAACAGAGAAGACTCCACATCCACACCCCGCCCCTCAAGACCCGCACCAGACGAACAACCTGCTCGGGCTCCACACCCTCTCCACGACCCCCTCCGCATGCCGCCTCGCCGCCCTCAAGTCCCCACGGGCGATTTCCCCCCTCCCGGCTTCGACGACGAATACGACCTCACCCGCCCGCCTCGTCCACTAGGTGGACCACCAGGCGGCATCGGAGGCGGCTACGGACACCGCGATCTGTATCCCGCAGGCTTAGGTCCCAATGACCCGTTCCGCGGCATCGGACCTGGGCTCCAGGGAGGAGGAGGCGGCATGCACCCCACGTTTGACGACCCGCTGTTCGGGGGACAGGGCCAGGGTGGAGATGGATTTGACCCCCAAGCACCATACGGAGCGAGGTATGACCCTGTTGGGCCTGGGGGTGCGCCAAGAGGGAATGGTGGTGGAGGCTTCCCAGGTCGTGGAGGGTTTGGAGGACCAAGGAATCCATTTGGTGGATTTGGGGGAGGGGACTTCATCTGAGTGGTTTCTAAGAGACTGTATGAGAATTATGAGAATGACTTACGACGACGAGGGGAGGATTACATGGCGCTTCAGAGCAGATAGCATGAGATCCATGAATGAAAGCTAATGTATATTCAAGATATATCACGAGTACTATCTGCGTGCAGGTGAAGAGCCCTGCATACAACGTCCCATGCAACCTTGCGCTCCAAAAGACGCAGAGAGTATACGCGAGCTCTGCCCAACAAATGATCACTTGGTATCTTGCTCGGACCTACCTTTCCTTGAGTACAAGCATAGCAGTACTTAGCCAGCGCTTTAGCTCTAGCAGCAACTCACCTGTCATCCACGGCCCATATACCGGCACAGCTAGATCACAGGCTTGCTCACTAAAAGCACCCCCACGGCCAGGGGTTACACTCGGAGCAAATCTCAACAGGGCCCCAGGCGGGTACACCATTATGCTTACCGCCCCGTCCCAAGCGCAAAGCCACAGTCCACCATCCTCCCAGGTAAAATTCCAAATGTGTCCCAACAAAGAGACCAAGAACGCCTTGACGACTCGCGGGGTCTATTCTTGTGTCCTCGCTCTTTTTCGTCCCAAGTGATCCGTCCGAGGGGCATTGGTTCTCGGCTCGTCCACCGTTTTCCTCTTCGGGCACTTGCGTTTGTTCACTCGGCATCCTTCCTTCTCTCTTGTCATGAAGGGCGTGCGTATCGTCTCGGTCTCCGCGTAGGAATAAGCTCCGTTCCTGCTGGATGCGGAGAGTTTCAGACCGGTGGAGTATCCGGCGACAACGTGCGCCTTTCTGGAACGATGGAAAGGTTGTGGAACGAGGCATCAACTCCTCGCCAGCCTTCCACCATGTGTAGATCAGGCTGGTCATACAGTCCTTCTCTCTTCAGTAGCTCCTTCTGGCGGCCCTGACACGGCGCTCTCGAGTTGGCGGCTGTTCCCGGAAGGATGTGTAAGACCGGACCAGTATCGCGCCCAGGCAAATCCATTGCTCGATTTCTCAGAATGTCGGCGAGGCTGTCGAGCACGAATGAGGCAATATCAAGGGCATCAACCTTGGCCGTCTCCTATCGGTTAGGATGGTCGTGGCATCCGTCACCTCGCTCTTTTCTGTTGTATTTTTTGGGTGCCCGACTCGATAGCGCGCCGCGCTCTTCCAAGAACGAACAGAGTTCTGACCTTGTGTTGGGTTCAGCGAAGGCGTGCTCATTTCTGGAACGTAGGTAAGGCTATGGAACGTTGAGAAGGTCATGCTCATAACGGCACGCAGGAGTTGGTCTGTCTGTTCCATTTGGCTTCTTCTTTCCGTCGATCAGGCTCTTCGCGATCTTTCACCATTAGCATTCTTCTCGCGTTTCCGACTCGGCGCCCGCGCTAGTCCCCAACTCGTTCCTCACGGATGCGTAGAGTTGAGACCGTCGTCCGACTCGGCGAACGAGTTCCAAGTTCTGGAAGACCGGCAAGGCTATGGAACACTGACGAGGCTGTCACGCCATCCGCGTGCCTGGCGCACTGATCGCGCGGTGTTGGGTTCGGTCACCGTGCCATGTTCTGGCGTAGAAGCAGGCTCGCTTCCATCGCGAGGCTGGCTGTCCAATGTGTTTCGCAGTTCCGTTCCGAGACTCTAAATGAAAGTTGAAGTGCGAACATGACGTCGGACGAGGCTGTGTTCCTGGAAAGTTCGAGGCTAAACCTGCCACCGCTTCGACGGGGGGGGGGGGGGGGGGGGGGCGGCATAAGGCTGGACATGTGGCAGAAGGGCTGAGCTGGGGGTGTTTTGACGCTAGGCGGAGCGTGGTATAGACGAGCGAGAAAGTCGAAACCGTCTATCATCGGCCTTTACGTTGCAATCTGCTGGCGATGCATGAAAATGTATATTTTGGGAGGAGCGACAGCGCTAGATATGATGGACAGAAGGCCGGCGTGACTGACCGATGCTGCGGCCTGGTAGGCGACCATGTTGCGTCAACTGAGATTATTTATTGATTTTCAGGCCTCCCCCCGTCACCCCGCTCGAGTCTTCCGAGTCTGCCACGGGTCTGCTCCTGTCAGGCTGGAGTTATCGAAGGTTGTTGCTGGGCCACTCCGAGTTGCGGCGAGATTTGCGAAGCTGAACCCAATGAACCATATGCTTTAGGCATCATACCTGAGCATAATCGGTCAATATAGAGGTATAAGGCCTCCTCCTGCATATATGGCTTGATAGAGGCCAGCTGAAGTCAGGTAAAAAAGAGGTCTTTGCTGGTGACTGGAGGATCACGGAAAGACAAGGTTCCGAGATGAAGAAAAGGCAAGCCAGGCCAGCGAAAATGGTCTCAAGAAAGTGGAGTAAACACAAGCCTGGGTAAAACGATGTCTTGCTGCACGATATGGAGGAAGATTCAGTAAACACCTACCATTTACCCTAAAGAGTTAGCGCGGGTCCAGAGTGCTATGCGTGTTGCACTTCCAGTAACCCGCCGCCAGGTCGTTACAGCCATGCGATATGGGAAATGCCGCATACATAGTCGACAGAGCCTTGGAGTCACGGAAGAAGCCTCGAAAATGCATACAGCATCTCGATTGCCGCTCTCAAGATCATCGACCGGTACGATGGGATCATGACGAGGGAATGTGGTGACATCGCAGGACCCGGGCGCGAAATGTCCGTTGGCGGCATCGTCTAACGCATCAGGTAACCGCACATCATCGAACGGACGGGCAGATATGCTGCGGTGTGGTATTCATAGATTGGTACACTAAAAGGGTAAGGCATCTTGATGCATGAATGCAGGCCAACACGGTTCGAAATATCAAAGCGCTGGTGTAGCAGTTTAGTGCGCGTCAAGGCTGTGTCGCGGCGATGTCTAGTTGGTTACCGACCGGGGAAGCGCTGCAGTAACCTACAACAAGTACCTGCGCAACGTCATGGTGGCCATGCGGTCGGCCGGCATGACAGGACGGTCACGGGACCGGTGCTTGCAGGCTTTGAATCCAAGCAAGGCCGTGTCGGAGATCTCGGTCTTTTTGATGCACATCGTAGATCAGCGCATAGGGCCTGAGGAGCTGAACGTTTCCTCCGACATGTGACTGGATGCGTGCCAGGAACTGGGATGAACGTGTTGGCCAACGCCACTTTTCCAAGCGATGCCTAAGGGTAGCATTTGCTGGTCCACTGTGGAGATCGGGCATGCGGTCGGAACGAGCGTCAGGAGTGCAAGCGACCGGGACACTGGCTGGCGAGTTATAACCGAAGGACGGGAGATGATGTGTGGGACGCCGAGGACGCCAAAGGCGATACCAACGACGATCTTCAGACCGTCGATGCAATAAATATTGAGACACAATGGGCTGGTGTGGTGTGCTGCCTAACAGCTGAAGTACGGTTTGCACAACCAAATAGAACGGTAATAGCCGAGAACAGGCACGCTCGGACAAAGTGTGCAGCGCAATTCTCAACAGATGTCGAGGGCATATTTTAGAGTTTGGGGTCGCCAGGGCTAACGCACCAGACGAAAGCTGAAGAGAGTAGTTTGGCAGACCGCCGGTGTACCCCTACTCGATCGTGGGGGAGAGCTTGTCGTCCTGATCAAGCCCTGGGCTTGCGAATCACTCTTTTAACCTTTTCTCGGCCTGACAGCTGAAGGCTGGCCCATGGTTGTGACAGGGCGCCTAAGATCGCCTGACAAGCCGCAGCACAACTGATTGGCACACGTCGCTTGGTCGAGTCTCGTCGAATGAGCCATACCCGTGTCTCGAGTATGTACCTCTTCGACCGGTGAGGCTACTGCGTGACTCGGAACGTCATGGGTGCATCCCTTGCAGACCGGTTGTGGCATGCATCCCCTGCGCGATCATGTGTCCAGAACAGCGCTGCGCGCATCATCCGATCAGGCTGCGGGACTGGCAGACGTAGCCTGGTGCGGCCGGCCTGACTGAACATGTTGTCGATGCAGGCAAGACATGCAGCCAGACCATGCCGGTCTATCCACGCGCTGGCTCGAGTCAATGCACGGCCGAAGCTAGTCAAGCACGCCGATACCACGAGTCGTCATATCTCGCAGACCAGGTTCGTTATCTCTCGGGTTGTCTTGCGAAGATATGAGAGCGATCGAGGTATTGAGTGTGCCTCTTCTGGAATTGCTTCTGTCCCCATTGGCGGGCGCAGTACGTCCCGCTTGCAGTGTCTGGGTCCAACGGCTTTGAAGAGGAGGTTATGTTCGTGAGACGTAGCGGGGGCTTCGCTGACTCGGGCTTCTGGTGCTGTGTAGGACTCGGCTGGCGAACCGACGGCAGTTCGGCCGCAGAACGGAAGTCAAGTGGCAGCACTGACGGTGGAAAGAGCCGCACAGGGTGACGGATCGTAGGCTAGACTGGTAGCTGCCCAGACTTCGACGACCCCGGTGTCAAATTCGGGTGGGCAGACGGACCGATGATCTGAACGTGGCGGTGGAAGCGAGATTGCTGTCGCGTGGGGAATGATGATGATGTTGTTGTTCGTATTTTCGCATTGGCAATAAAACAAAGAGCGGATGGGTGGAGCAGACAGTTGAACTTGCTGCAGCGAAAGGCCCCGGGGGTGGGCGGTGCTGCGGCATTACTCGCTCGACTACTGCTGCAGCCGCCGTAAGCGCTCCGGCGCTTGAGGCCTGACGTCGCCCCATATGCAGGTCGCCAGAATTCTTATTGGTCGCCAATATTCACACTGCAGCGCCCAATTGACGGTGCATCGCTGGTGCATCGTGCTACCCCAACTTCAACTCCAGGCCTCCCTGACCCGTCAATTCTCAGCCGGCCCATCCTTGGTTCAGCCAGTTGCGCCATCAATCCGCAAACCCTTGCGCCCTTGACTGCCCGCCCCCCGTCCCCCCGTCCCCTTCCCATCTGGCAATCACAGGACCAAGCGTCACTGCGTCGGCCTGCCTGCATCCTCTGCCCTTCCCGCGTCTGGTCTGATCGCCGTTCGAGCCATTGTACTTCCGCCTCTCCCGCCTGTCACTCTGTTGGGAAGAACAGCTGAAATTACCCTGGCTTGACACATCCAGATCATGTTGATTGATCGGCCTTTTCATGGGCAAATCCTTTCATGCCTTGTTTCATCGCTCAGTCTGGTCTTTGAGGTAGGATTCTCCACATGGAAGCCACCACGCGGTCTGTTGACTCAAGGTGCCGCTTCTAGGCCTCCAGAGGCCTTGGAAGGACAGTGAAATTCGGGAGACGCTTCCCCATTGAGTGGTCTTCATACGCAATAATTATGTCCAGGGTACTCGTGAGTGGTATGTATGCATCCGGACTCGGCAAATCTTGTCGCACATTCCTTGCCCGCCCGTTGGCTCCACGTTTGCCAAAGTTGTTACCGAAACAGCGAATTTATGCCCCGTGGATAGTCATGCTCGTAACAGGAGAAAAAAAAAGGAATGTCAACGCTGCCGCCCCTCAACTGTTTGTCGTCGCCTGGATCGAGCCGTTCAGTTGTGATGCAGTGTTGTAGAAACATCATTGTGTGGGAGATTCCAATCCCGTTAATGCTGGGTCGAGCACCCGGCCGGGAATTTGCGGTCGCGTATTAGCGCTGTATCGGCCGTCCAGCAGCGGCTGCTCCGTGTCAAACTCGTGTTTTACACCTCTTCGATGGGGGCATCCATCTTCGGTGTGTCTGCTCCAAATGTCAGCCTGATCCACTATAATCATGTCACATATGTGGTCTGATACTAACCTGCGAGCAGTGTCTTTCCTTGTGAAACGCTTTCCGCACTGAGGACAAGGATATTTCTTATATCGAACGTGGACCTGGATCGCATCAGTAACAAATTGGGCGCAGTCCGCAGCTTGTACCCACGCTCTCAATGTGACGGTGTAGGTCTGCGTGCCGGACAAAGCGCCGATGGCAGTTCGCATGGGTGCACTCGTGAGGATACTCTCTGAGGGGATTGTGAACCTGCATATGCGCCCTGAGATTGTAATTGCGTTGGAAAAGCTTCGAGCAGAGTTCGCATTGGTGCTGCGCCGTCGCTTCGGTTGTGTAGCTCCTCTTGATCCGCTGCAAATAGTCGGGTCCGACGTGAATACCATCTGCGAACTCGGCGGTGCTGGTGGACGAATTATGTGTGGTGTAAGAAGTAGTGGAGGACGGCGAATGTCCCACCGAAGGTGAGTCTGGAGCCTGGCTGTGATTTTCCCGTTTGATGTGTACGCTCCCGTGTAGGCTTCCATCCGGTGTCGTATGGGGCGATGAGCATGACTGCACGTGCACTGGATTGACAATGACCGGGCTGGTCAAAGTGTGTAATGATGCCGGCATCGACTCCAACATCGTTGCCTTTGTCATCTCTCCGGAATCCTCGGCCTTGATGTGAGGGGCCAGGCCGAATGAGTGCCGAAACCGCATGAGACCCTCGTTGTTAGCAACCATGGACGAAGCATGAGAACCCTCGGAGCCAAAGTCCAGCTCTGGCAAGCCCATGGTTGTCGGAATGCTACTGTAGGGGCCCCAAGCATTGTGGTCGATAGAGCAGTGATTGGCACCAAGCCACTTGACGTCGTCAATGGGCTCATGCAAGGAGAGATCGTCTTGTGGCGCCCATGCCGCATCAAAATTTGAGGGCAGCGAGAAGGCGACGGGATAGTCCTCGCCACAATAGCCATGAGGCGCTGTGTGCTGATTCATTGTGGCAGCCATGGGTGCACAAGCGGCAGGCAATCCAGCTGGCCTATTCGTCGGTGGCTGATTTGCAGGAGCCGTGCTGCTTCTCGCAAAAGCAGGTCTGCAAGCCAGTGAGCGAGGCACCGATGATGGTGAGTCCAGATCCGTCGAGTTATGTAGTGTGGTCTGACCGCTCATAGCCTTGACAGCCAAGTTGCAGCAAATGAAGGACGGTAAATACAGCGCTTCCAATCAGCTCCGGGAGTATCAGCCGACCGGGGGGGACCTATTCGGGTGGAGGGATGGTCGAAGAACGTCCTGGGAGGGTGATTCAGGGTCTGGCGGTAGGCGGTCCAACCGCAGTGCAGGGAATAGCGGCAGAGGGGATACAAGATGGCAGAGAACGGGAAGACAGGGGGGTTGGAGTTTGGAATCGGAAATGCTAGGCGGCGTACCAGCCTGTTATAAAGAAATGGGTCTCGACCGAAAAGACTCATCACGCTGTGAGCCATCTGTCATGGAGCCCTGCCAGCCACCCTGCATGGGCAGCACAATAGAATGGCAATGATCCGAGCAGGGCAGGCGGGGAAGCATTGGTTCGTGAACGCCGGGCCTTACAGACTGCCCTCTGATCGGCTGAACCGCAGCTATTCGGATAGCCATAGCGCGTCCCGGACTTGACAGCTGATGAGCTGAGGCAGCACCCCTTGCACGATTGGCCATCGTCATCGAGGAATGCGACCGGCAGGAGCCATGGTGCTCGGCTCCACCGCAGGCATGCTGCTGGACACGCCTAGCGCCCAGCTCGCCATGAAAGTATAACGAGAGATCGTATGGGCCGCGAGCGGGTGCTGGGGCATCTGAGAGGTCAACTCGCCGAGCTGAACGGACGCAAAACGAAGCAGAGAACAGCTTATAGGGTCCCGACAGGATGGACAGGCTAAACAAGTTAGTGGTTCTGCCTGAATTCTGTTCTGACGCAGCCCCGTGGTAGATTGCATAAAGGGCACTTTGGCTTTTCCAGTATACTTTGCCCACCGGCTGTGCTTGCTGCACCACGCGACACTGTTCACCGTGTTATGCGGGCGCCTGACCCGCTTTTTACCCCCCTGTCTAATTCAAGCGATCTTCCTCCTTCGTTGTCCGTCATGCGGTCGCCGCAGGTGCAGCTGCGGTCTGCCCTGCCTTGGTGGCAGTATTTGCAGCTGTCATAATCTCAACCTGCCGGGCCAATCGCGCCACTGTGGCTTCTAGCGCCCTGATAGCCTCTATCGCATCTGGCAAGGTCTCGTCGTTGCTCCATGCCATGTCCTGTTCATCTCTCAGCAAGACATCGGGTTTCAGATTCTCAGCTGCCAGTGGCTGAGGTGTCGATAACCGGTTTTTGCTGCGAGAATAGCGCTTTTGATGGTAGCCCCGCTCAGGTGTCGCTCCGACAGGCGCATTGAAGGGGAGGCTGTCGGATTGTGGGTCCCTGATTTGCCCCCGGAATTTTTCGTACAGCTGTATAGCCACCACATGCGGCAGATGACACACGCGCAGCAGGACTATTCTAACATCCCGCAGCTTTCCAGCGCTTAATACCAGCCTCATTGGTCGAAGCGCCAGCGGTATCAGGTTCTATGCGGCTTGATTCAGCTTCTGCCCAGAGCAAATCAGAAATCTCCATTGCACTCACCAAAGGCGGCAGAAAGTATGTTAGACGATTAGATGTGCTCGCTTCTAACACATACACTGAGTATCTGTTCAAGCACGCGTCAGCCAAGCTATCAAGGCTAACAGTCTATTCAACGCGTTCTGTTCTCGGAATGAGTCACTTACACAAACTTGTATTCATCAGCTGCATGTTCGATGACCTGAGGAATGTTTTCGTCAGTAGAACACTCAGAATCAGGGCTCATCCAGAGGCATCTTCGATCCTACGATCAACACATTCGCCCCAACAGCAACAGCCAATGTGGGGCTAGGCCTCTGGCTAGATCCCTAGCGCCCATTGCAAGATGCGTGGCAAAGTGATGTTTCGGGCCGGGCTGATGATACGGAACGGATCCATGCGGAATGATAGTCAGGAGATCATATCTTGAAGGATTTGATTGACCATGAGCGTCACTCGGTTGCTACATTGTAGGGATAAATCCAGTAAAAGCCGGCTTGGGGTGGTCATTTGACTCTGCTCATTGTGGCTAGTGGTGTAACAGGCTGGACAGGGATCTGCAACAGCATTTTGACAAGCCACTCGCCCGGGCAATCGCATCTTCACGCATGCTGCGCCCTCCATGCGACGGTCTATCTGGAGACGCAGATCATAGCATGGCATAGATGAAGAGCCATCCTATATGTGAATTACAGGTTAAACGCCGAGAATTGCTTACCTTTGTCAGGGTGTTTGAAAGCAATGAAATCAAAGATGTGATCAGCAGTATATTTGTCATGCAGATGAACACAAACATCAGAGGTGGGCCTAAAACGGGCGATATCTGCACTGTCATTACCAGGAGGGTTAGGCGTGAGGAACTGGCTCACCTCTGATGCAACGTCCTGCGGCAGGGGGCATTAGTCAAAGCCTATACCACACGATTTATATTACGCACAAACCCCAGATAACTGGATCCGAAAAATACTTTGATCAGGATCCACGACATTTGTCGGAATGTGAAATGATCCCGTCCCAGGAGTGAAAAGGTGGTCAAAAAGCCAAGGTAGAGGATGATGACCAAGCTCAAAAACTTCAGAAAGTCTTTAGTCATATCCCTCAAGCAAGGCAGCAGCATTCCAAAGTACGGATGGAGACTCAAAAGAGAAAAGAGGCGTGGAACGAGGAACAGAGCCTCCATGGCGAGGATATCGAAGGATACGGCTGTGATCTGCGCACTGTGGTGGGATAGGCCGACAATTCGGCAGAGTAGGAAAGCAGCAGCGGTAAGTACAATACCCAAGTCCCAGAGTGTCCAAAAATCTGACAAGTAGAATGCAGTTCCAGCATCCAGATACTCGCCAAGCTCTTGATATGCGAAACTCGCAACCCAAATATATAGCAACACTTCAGCTGCGGTGACGCTATCAAAGGACCGTTGTACCAGGACTGCATAGTAAATGGCTAGGAAGAAGAGGAAGAACAGGACTTCAAAAGCCTTGAGATACTTTGGCACACGCAGCCGGCAGAAAGGGTCTTCTGCTGGCGGTTTGTACACCTGTGCGCGTTTTGTTGCGTCGGAAGAAAGACTAGACCAGAAAATGATGTCTCCGTCCCAGATCGCGGTAATGATCCTTTGGATGACCTTGTCACCAAGAAATTTCTTCGCACCAAAGACGGCTGCAATCTCGAGGGCATTTAAACCTCTTGTCTGCGCGAAGAGATCGGAACTGTCTGAAGGCGAGCCGTCGGAGCAGGCAAACGTAGCCCGCGCTGGTGACTCTGAGGCAGATTCATGGTTTGCCGTCAATGCAGAATTTGGGCGTCTTTGTCTCTCATACCCAAGAAGAGGCGAGCTTTCTCGGGGCGTAGCTGAAGCTGCGGCAGTCTCGGGCGTGTCCGTTAACAGGCAATCGATGAGCTGTCGATCCGTCAAATGCGAAGTGTACCGGACAGCGACGTATTCGCAGGCCAGTCCCCGTGCCGCGTTGATGCCATCGGCCTCGTCCAGTTCCAGGGCTTCAAAATGACCCTTCAATGCCCTTTCATTCTCAGACAAGCCTTAGGGCGGATAGAATCAGTAGACTCACATCAAAACGGCGACCAGTTCGGTGTGAGTGACACTGCGAGTCAAATACTTGCAGAGAGGCTTCAGGGGTTTGTCCTGAGAGTGTCGGAAGTCTTCGAAAGCTGCTGGACGACGGACTGCCCTGACAATGTAGCTTGCAGCTTGTCAGTAACAATGCCGATTCGAATTTCCTACACGTACGTTGCGACTTTTCGGGCAAGTTCATCAATACTCTCAGTGCCATGAATCTGAGGCAAGACGGCACCTGATCCCAATACCTTCGCTGGCATATCGGCCAACGCTGAGTCCGACGCCTTTCCTGCCAGGAAGTGGCTGGGATTCGAGTGGGTGCCGGTATCTGGAGAGGGGATCCGACTTTATATGACGGCCGTGGCGATCTGATGGATGTTCATGAGTGGACGTCACACAACTGAGATCCCCAGATCTGCCGTGGCCGATCGTCCGAGGCTGATTCGCAGCCATACACTGCTTCGCATGATGTCATAGCAAAAAAGCGAGCAAGCACTCATTTTAAAGCTAAAGTGTTTTGAAGTTCAATTTTCCGTTTCCCAATTTAAAGCGAAGAGGCGACAGGCCTCATTAGCCAATGTTGCAGGCATTATTGAACAGTCGGCCACAGCACCATGATCAGTCATGAAAAACGAACGCCTTGGCTGAAAGGGGCAGCCCGACACGTGCCGGTGGGGGCGTACTGACTCGCGGGCTGCTGGCGGGTGACGGCATATGCCCCAGCCGGGCTGCCCGCATGGAGTCGTCCTTCACTTGACAAACACACCAAGCAAGCAAGCGATCGCAGTCGTTCTCCTCAGTTACGGTCCCCTTCACTTCCCGGACCTGTCAGCTATGGATCACGCCTGACGACTCAACCGTTTCAGCGAATGCGCGACCGGCGCTTCACTAACTTTCGTCGCGTGGTCTTGGTTCCATCTCCTGGTCTTCAGTAGAGTGCTTCGGGGAAGAGATGGATTGATATATACATACTTTGCTTCAGATACACTTCGGTCGTCTCTACACGATGGCAGCCAACTCGTCCCTCATCCCTTCGGCCATGGACTTGGTCATGGTCCTCCCTAGGCTCGCCCAGCGTGCCGGATCATTCGCATCGCAGCTGCTACCGGAGCAAGTCGACTCCGTCCTTCACAAGATCCGGCATGGAGGAAGTGTGATAGCAGATGCTACATCGACCAATGTCTCGACTGCTACTATGACCAAGTCGGTTATGAGCCAATTTGTCCAGGCAACCGCGGCGGCGAAGCTCTTACAACCAGATGACCCCGGCCTTTTCTCCTGGTTCAGCTCGACCTTGCATTTCGAGGGTGCGAGGGGCTTTGGCAGCATGTTTTCGTACTTCAGTTCTCGATGGGCGCTAGCAACTTTCACCGTCGTGAGTATGCATCTTCAGCCCATGCATGGAACCTCACTGACAATTCGTGTCACAGTCAATCTTTCTCAATCGTACACACTTTTATGCTTCTTCACGACAGAACCTACGCTTGCGGTGGAAAGCTCGTCTCTGCTTGTACCTGGTACCCATCACTCTCCTCCTGGTCCAGACCCTTTGGGTGCTCCAAGCTATCAGATGTCAGACGTCCCCAGACTTTCCGCTCTTCCGTTATGGTGATCCAAACAAAAACCCGCCAATCAACTTTGGTGGTGAAGCAGGCTTCCTTCACTGGCTGAGCTCTACACTTTTGTTTTGGCAAGATGATGCTGCCAGCTGCGCGGCCATGAATATGTCAATCAAGGACAATGATAAGCTCAAAGTTCTAGGGTCCTTCTCATTTGTCTGGCCCTTTTTCGTCACAATATGCATCAGTCAATTTGCCGACACTTTGGCATGCGCACTTCAAGGAGCTCAGCCCATGCCCGAAACAGGTATGACCACCTTTGAGCATTCTCTGGCGTTTGCCGAATGCGAAGCAATGATCAGCAATGCATTGGGCCTGGGAATATTTGGTAGCTCCAAGCAAGATAGACCGACCGAGAGCAGTGCCGCTGCTTCCCCAGATTCAGTCCTTGTAACGCGCTCGATGGTACTACGACGGCTGAACGTGCCTTCCGAGGTCCTCCTCATCTCGTTCATATCTTGCCTGAGTCATCTCAGCAGTTCCATATTGGCGGTGTCTGGAAAGCGGAACAAGTACAGACTGGTGAATACTGGTATATGGGCAACCTGCTACTTAGGCGCCTTCATTTGGAGCTTCATCCGTGTTATGCACAGTCCGCTTGGCGACCACAACGATCTTGGTATCCTTCGGTTTCCGACAGTGTGCATCGTAGGCTTCATTCCTCATATGCTCATCCTCTGCGGTATTATTATATGTGCATCTATCTACGCACTGGCACTTCTAATGACGGTCATTTCCCCCCCACCAGATGCACCTACAGATTTGACCATAAGCCAACGCTTCTCGCATGCCTTCCATAACCTGCAAGCCAACGTACAGTTCTCCTCGTCGTCATCCACGAGGTTGAACTGGCAAGAGGACTTCTACACCAATCTCCTAAAAATTGGCTTCAACATCCTTACAGCTGCCAGTGAAGCCGTGTATCTGAATGAAGGTAGCCGCGTCAAGATCCATAACATGACGTGGTTGGAGCAGAAGAGGCTACAGGAAATCCAGAAATCTCGCGAAAGAGTAAGAACCGTGCCGTCAGAGTTGCAAGAAAACGGCATTGCTCGAGGGCTAGAGATCTCGGATCAGATGTTGACGGGCGCACAGTCGGGATATGCCAATGAAAGGAAGTCTCGGGCGAAGAAGCGAGATGGCTCACAAGCAGCAGGTGCTGACAGCGGACTGGGACTTTCGGCTCGACGAAATCGATGGGAGCTGGTTGTTGACCTACTCAGTGGTGTTGGTCAGATCTCGGCGAGAATGACAGCGCTCCTGCTATCGAAATTGGGCTTTGAGGGACGAACAGGCTGGCTCTTCCGACACAAACCCCCTACCACAGCAGTGAAGATCAAGGCACGAAAATATCGCGCCGGACGTATAAACGCAAAAGATTTCTGGATCTTCGGTGCGGACGGCACCCCGATCGCCCCGAAAGACAGCAATGTAGACGTCGAAGTTGAAACGCGCAGGCAGCTAGCTGTCCTCAACGACACGGTCCCGGACACCCTAGTCGACGACAAGCTGTACTCATGGTGGAAGAATGGCGGCTGGTGGGGCGACCTAGACGGTAGTGGCGACTACACTCCCCCGCTCACAATCGACGACGACACAACCAGCGTCATATCCGAATCCACCGTCGCCGACACAGACAACGACTGGGAGTCCGAGGATGACTCCGACGGCCGTCGCACACCCACACGCTCCAACCCCCTCCCTAGCCACGAAGTCGCTGAACCTCCTGCCATGGCTGACCTAGTCCGCCTCCTGGATCCACGATCTCCAGAGGAGAAGGAAGAAGCTCGGCTACTCTCGCAGCATCTCCAAAGCTCTACACCTTTGACGCGCGCGGCATACAGCCGCCGTCTCGCCACCCAACGCGGCCGCATTCTCATGCCACCATCGTCATCAGCAGCCGACGCCGAAGCGGACGAAGAAGCCGCGCTCGAGGCGTTTATTCTCGCCCGGCGCCGCGACGCAGCAGCTCACAAAGCGCAAAGCGGAAAGTCGTGGGCAGCTGGTGCGGAAGGTCTGGGATCCGGCGGGCCAGTCTGCGTTGTTTGCCAGTCTGCGCCACGTTCGGTGCTGGTTTGGCCGTGCGGATGCTTGAGTGTCTGCGACGACTGCAGGGTCGGGGTCGCGGCGAGGAATTTCAGCACTTGTTTGTGCTGCAGAACGGGAGTGGTGGCGTACAGCAGGCTTTATGTGCCGTAGTCGGATATGGAGGGTTTGGATTGCATTATATGATTGGATGGGTGGGTTATAGCGAGCGTTTGTACACATAGATGGTCATAGAGGCCAATTGGATTGCTTGTCTTAAGCGTATGGACACCAACGTGTGCGGAACATTTGCCTGGTGTTGCGGAACATTTGCCTGGTGTTGCGGACTGGCAGTAGCTCTGTGCAAGTGTCACGCTGATGTTGTGCTTACCAGAGTATACATCTGCATCTGCTGAATCGCCTGCACTGAGGTTCTCGTCTTAGGCCGCAGGTAGACATGGTGGATAAGAACGAGCCGGTGCACTCTGGACAAGATTCCCGAGGGTTCAAAGAGCCAGCGCACCATAAGGCCGTTGTCTATGACGACTCCTTGCAGTCATTTCATCTCGGCGTATACGCCTCGTTGCCGACGCGATGCTGAATAACCTCTTACCTTTGGTGGCGTCCTTGGCGGGCTGAAATACATCCAAGGATTAACGCCACGTTAAATCCGACGGAGGGATTAAGGCCGGTCGCCCCGCAAAGTCCACGACCATGAGCTCGGTAGGCTTCATTGAGAGTAAATAATGCACAATGTTCACTCCACGACAAATACTATAAGTAGAACCGTTCCTGCCAGGTAAGTTGCATCTTATGTTGTATCGGCATCTCCAGCTTTTTCTCTACCTTCCCGAGTCCTCCTTCTACAATTCCTTGACTTTCCCTCCTACCATGGCATCCAAGACAATCGTCCTGATCACAGGCGGCAACACCGGCCTCGGCCTCGAGACTGTGAAGGCCATGCTCCAATCCCCCACTGCGTATCACATCCTCCTCGGCAGCCGCGCTGCCGAAAAGGGCCACGCCGCCATCGAGTCCCTCAAGAAGGACTACCCCCAGACGTCCTCCACCCTCGAGCTTCTCCAAATCGACATCGAGTCCGACTCCTCCATCACCTCCGCCTTCGACACCGTCAAGTCCAAGTACGGCCGCGTCGACGTCCTCCTCAACAACGCCGGCGGGTCTTTCGACCGCCACATCGCCGACAACACCATGTCGATCCGGGACGCCTGGAACGCAGCGTACAATCTCAACGTGGCTGGGACACACTACATGACGCACGTGTTCGCCCCGCTGCTATTGGCATCCACATCCGATGTGCCCAGGCTGCTGTTCATCGCGTCGGGAACGTCGACGCTGACGGGGACTAGTAATGGCCTTGAGGGTAAAGAGGGGTTCAAGATGGAGGTGCCGCCTGCGGGGTGGCCGAAGAAGTATAATAGTCCGTTTGGGTTTACGGCGTACCAGACTAGCAAGACAGGGATGAATATGATGATGCTGAATTGGCATCGGATTTTTCTGAACGATAAGGTGAAGGTGTTTGCGGTGTCGCCGGGGATGCTGGCTACGGGGCTGGGCGGCGTAGGGAGCGATAAGCTGAAGTCGTTTGGGGCGTTGGATCCCAGTGTCGGAGCGAACGTGGTGCTGAGCGTTGTAGAGGGGAAATATGATGAGAATGCAGGGAAGGTGGTGAGTGGGAAGGGGGTGCAGGCTTGGTAAGGGTAGTAGGTAGAAGAGATGGGAAGCTCGGTAGGCAGAGATGTATGAAACGGTTACTCAACCTCGTTGGTCTGCACAAAGCCCACCGTGGTGGTCTGGTAGTAGCCTCGCAGCTCTTGGGGCTACTAAGGGTGGCTAACACAGGTAGTCTAACTGGGACTGATACTGGGACTGATTCTGGGAGCAATTCTCGGACTGATACGAGGACTACTACCGCAGCGACTTGCTGCCAAAGTGGCGGGACCAGACATTTGATGATCCTATGTAAGTATCCTCTCTTCTACTATGTCATCGATACAGAGGCTGATCATTCCTGGACTTTCAGCCAGATCACTATGTGTGCAGAGAAAGCCATAGGTCTTCTCCGGCAAAGATTGTCCTTGTCAGCTGGAAGGGCGTCAGCTTCCGACAGACTTTGATGTTCTCCATCTGCAGGTGAGGCTTTAGATTTGTGACAGATAGACTCTCCGCGGACCACCAGGCCGGCAGGAGAGCTTGGTGCTTGCGGTATGGAAGAAGACATTGAACGGGCTCTCGCTCTTTTGCCAGGTTGTCATATCTCCACCCATGTCACCCTGGAGACACTTCCGTCCTTGTTTCCCTGCATTTCGGCTTCGGCATTATAGTTGTGTCCGAGTTCCATGCTGTACATCTGAATGAACCAGCTTTTGTTGTCAGGCAAGTGCATAAGTCAGGCGTGCATGCATGAAATTGTGCGCGGCAAACCGATTCGGTGGAATCGGCATGAATCTTACGTCACGTGACAGATCTGGTTCAACGACTTCCAAATTTACCGTAGGCCTCTGAGAATTTACCACTTGAAGAATGGTCAAAAGTCTAAGCACTTACTGTATTGGTGCTGTCAGCCCTGAATGTCACCATGGCGCCTCTGTATAATGGTCAAGTCAGCAAGAAACAGTGGTTAAGGTCAGAACTTCACCCTGTTAGTGCCGGATTTTCCCCCCCGCGTCAGCGCTAGATGTGCGTTACAGTATTCACGCAGCGATTTGCCGGCGAGCCGCGTGCCGACAGATCTCTATGACTAGGTCAGTGCATGGCTATAGTTTTGATTGCTGACATGGAGAAACAACCCTGGTCCCACAGATTTATAAAGCAAAAGGTGTGGCCCTTCATTACCTGAAAGCACAATCTCTTCCATTCTCAAGTCGTGACCACCTCGATCCCATCAAATTTCATCGTCATCAGTGCAAAAATGGGAGGCCACAAGCAAGCAGTAGACGAAACGCCTTTTGGAAACAGAACTCTGAACTCTGCCCTCGAGACTGTCGTCCGCGAGACACCAGACAGGATCTACTCATGGATACCCAAGACAGACAACCTCAAAGATGGCTTCCGACCTATGACTTTTCAAGAGTTACAGAATGGTGCTTCGGCCGCCGCTCACTGGTTAGACCAGCAATTTGGCAAGCTGCCACAGGACCCGTCCTTGAGGCAAGCAGTAGCATATGTTGGACCAAATGACCTTCGCTATCTCTTCCTCGTACTTGGTGCTGATCGAAGCAACCGTTCGGTCCTTATTCCCTTCATTGGTTGGAACAGCTCCGAGGCACTAGGAAGGCTTGTTGACAGCACAAAATCAGTCGCTGTTCTTGCACCTCCGAGCCACGTTCATGTATGGGACCCTGTCAAGTCCGATCGGCCAGACTTACAGTCCAAAGTCGTGCCGGACCTCGACTTTTTCCACGACGGCAAGAGCCCCTACTATGCCTACGACCAAGATATTAAAGAATTCTGGAATTCGGCCCTCTACATCATTCACACATCTGGAACCACAGGTACGATCATCATCAAAACCTCGTGGTCCTCATTTGCAGATAGCTGACAAGCTAACTCAGGCTTTCCCAAACCTCTCTTCCAGACCAATGCATCCATCTCGGCTGTGGACTTGTACGGCGCAGCAACCGCTCACAATCTCCCCCTCGAGCAGCAGCATGGGTGTTTGTATGACTGGAAAGACCGGCTGACTATGAATTGCATGCCTTTCACCTGGGTGCTCGGTATTGTTGTAGGCCTGATGGCACCTCTTTTTTGTGGGACTGTTCCCGTTGCCATGCCTGGCTGGGTTCCGAACCCCCCTCCATTCGAGGTCATCAAGCAGATCCGCGAACTTATGCCAGACATCAGCAACACCGTCTTGATCCCAAGCGTGATCCGCGACATCTGGAACTCCGAAGGCGGACCTGAGTTCATTACATCTTTCGACATAATGTGCTATGCTGGTGCGCCCCTCGACAAAGCTGTTGGTGACGCCATCGTCAAGCGCACCCGCGTACAAAGCTTGATGGGAAGCACAGACGCTGGAGCGTACGACTACTACGCCAACCCGGATATGGCAGACTGGCAATGGATGCATTTCAGGCTCGACGGTAAATGGAAGTTGGAGCAGTTCAGCGACGATCTATACGAGCTGGTGCTCATCAAAGATCCTGATCGGATGCAGTCATGTTTCCTTATGTACCCAGACCTGGACGTCTTCCGCACTGCGGATCTCTTCGCTCGTCATCCCGACCCGGCAAAGAAGCATCTTTGGCGACCTGCTGGTCGAGCCGACGACTTCGTCAGAATGCAGTCCATGACCAAGTTCAATGCTATTGAGGTCGAGCGTGCCATCGATGCACATCCCGAAATTTCGCGTTGTATCGTGGATTGCGGTGGAAGGACGGCACCTTTTGTAATTCTGCAGCCGGCTTTCCCGGGCAAGTACGACACACCTGCGGATGCCTTGAACGCAATGTGGCCTGGTATCGAGAAGGCTAATGAGGCTCTTCTCCCAGAGGCTAAACTGACCAAGCGCCTAGCGATTGTGACCTCAGCTGAGAAGCCATTGGGCTTTACGCAGAAAGGTACTACAGAAAGGAGAAAAGGTGTTACTGCTTATGCGGACGAGATTGAAGAACTCTATAAGGAGGTATGATTACTGTAAAGGATACATGCATTACTGTAAAATGAATTGTTGGACTGGCGTACCCGTGACTTGATGCAACAGCCGTGAAAGTACTGCATATCCCAGAGAGTCGTGCTGCACAATTACCATCCACTGATGGGGTGCCAGAGAGACGATGTTGTGCATTGCGACTTTCGAACAGTCTCAAATTCCATGCGATCTGTCCTCACAGATATTCAACGACTACGATCTTGCGAGGATGGATAGGCAAAATTTTTCATCGGCTCTCGCGAGCTGTCCGACACCAAGATAGAATGTAGATCTCCCATACTTTGAGTTTGTGAGCGAGGTAAACGACACTGTGTAATCCCGGTTCCATACAATGTGGTGACCCGCCAAGACCTCGAAGCCGACCACCTCCCCATCCTACGGGCGCATCACGCATCGGCTCTCTCTTCTCTCGAATAATTATCAACTCACATCAACCCCTCCAAAACTCAGAATTCTAATGCGAATCAACAGCTGAGCTCCCACTGATCTCTTCATAATATTTTCAAGATGGGCGGCGGCCCTGTATCCGAAGAGAAAGGCGAGATGGGTTACGCCACCCTCTCGACCATCCGGTTTGCCTCCCCTCCCCTCCACTCATTCCAAAGCATGTTTCCACCCTACTGACACCCACTTTTAGTGTCGGCGTCAAAGCCCTGGTAGAGAAAGACTCCGAACATCGCCGCGCCGAAATCCTCTCCATCAAAACCATCCGAGGCCAACTCAGCTTCTACGTACACTACGAAGGCTTCAACAAGCGTCTCGACGAATGGGTCTCCTCCACCCGCCTCGACCTCACCCAACAAGTCGAATGGCCTGTCCCCGAAAAGCCCGACGCCAAAACCAAGAAAACCTCCGGCAAAGCCGACAAAGCTTCCGAGTCCAAGACCTCCAAAGCCACTCAAAAAGCCGGCACCAAACGCCCTCGCTCCGGGACTGTACGCGATGTCTCCGCCACCCCGACGGAGACCTCCCGCCGCCCCTCCATCTCCGGCGGGAAGGAGAACCGCGATCCCCTGCTCACAGGAGTAGTAGGCACCCCGATCGACGGGGACGCCACCCCCCTCGACGACGACAACACCGTCGATCTCCTGGACGTCGCCGAATCCGCCGCGGCCGCCAAAGCCGGCCCGCACGTCGGCGAGCACTACTCGCGCGAGGAGGAGATTGAAAAACTCCGCGTGGGCGGGTCGATGACGCAGAACCAGACGGAGATCAGCCGCGTGCGCAACCTGGAGCGGATATGCATGGGCGCGCACGAGATCGAGCCGTGGTACTTCTCCCCGTACCCAGCGGAGTTCAGCGACGCGGAGATGGTGTACATCTGCGAGTTCTGCCTGCTGTACTATGATGACCGGACGGCGTTCACGAGGCATAGGGAGAAGTGCACGCTGGTGCACCCCCCGGGGAACGAGATCTACCGCGACTCTTATATAAGTTTCTTTGAGATTGACGGGCGGAGACAGCGGACTTGGTGCAGGAATTTGTGCCTGTTGAGTAAGTTGTTTCTGGATCATAAGACGCTGTACTACGATGTGGATCCGTTTTTGTTTTATGTCATGACGAGCAGGGATGAGCATGGGCATCATCTGGTCGGGTATTTCAGTAAGGAGAAGGATTGTGCCGAGGGGTACAATTTGGCTTGTATCTTGACGCTGCCGCAGTTCCAGCGGAAGGGCTATGGGAGGCTGCTCATGGCGTTCAGCTACGAGCTGTCGAAGCGCGAGGGGAAGTTGGGCAGTCCTGAGAAACCGCTGTCGGATCTGGGGCTGTTGGGTTATCGAGCGTTCTGGCTGGACACGATTGTGGCGGTGTTGATGACGTTCGAGGAGGAGGGCAGGAAGGACATCAGTGTCGAGGAGCTGAGTGCCCTCACGTCTATGACGACCGCGGATGTGCTGCATACACTGCAGTCGGCGAACATGCTGCGCTACAGCCAGAAGAATCACCATGTCATTGTCATGACGAACGCGGTAGTTGATGGATGGAAGAGGGCCAAGGAGAAGGAGAAGATCAAGGGAAAGCGCGGCATCGACTCTAATCTCTTGATCTGGAAGCCGCCTGTGTTCACTGCCAGTGCGCGCACGTGGAATTGGTAGTCGGCACAAAGGGTGCATTGAATGGTTTTGCGGGGTTTGGAGTTTCGGGAGCAGGAAAACAGATACCCATTTCGCATCAGACAGAATGAAATTTTATGAAAGGCAAAGCTCAGAAGCACTTGTTCATTCACCAATACTCTATTGTGACCTCCAGCCGGGCTATCAGGCACCTCTAGACTGGTGGCTATGGCGGTCTTGCAGAGTCTTGTTTGCCCAACTCTTGGTCCTGCTGTATGGCATGTCATAGTCTTGCGGGGTGTCGTGTCATTAGAAAAGCGTACTATGGCGGCTCGTCTAAAGGAAGTAGTCCGGAGTCCTGCGCGAGACCATGGGCTCGCCAGCACGAGGGCAAGGGTCGAATTGAAGGCTGAGAACTGTTAGCAACGTGTCAGTCAGGTGGTGCTTCTCCGGACTCACAAGGTGTATTTGAGATGCTCGTCAATCTCCATGATGGCGGCCTGGTTGCCGCAACGGTAACAGTAGTTAGGGGCTATGATGTTGTCAGTCGCCACGTCCCTATCGCAACACACTGCCATGACATACCAGAAAAGATGGTAACAACGTTCCTGTCCTGACTCCAATTGAAGCCCTCCATGACCAGTTGATGTGCTCGTGCAACCAGCGTCAAGCCATTGTTGTGATTGAAGGCCTCGCTGATATCTTGGCCAAATGTGTACCCAGCTCCTCTCGGGCTGATGCCCCATCCACATCTGTCATCAGGATCTGACCAGAGAAGATCGCACATAGGACCCTCGTGAGGCACCTCCTGAATGCGGTCCAGCGCGCGAATGTTGTCCAAAGTGTCAATGCTGGGTGACAAGCCTCCGTGGAGACAGAATATCTGGTTGTCGATGAGAGCGGTGAGCGGAAGGTAGTCGAAGAGGTCTGTGAAGTGTTTCCAGACATTGGCATTGCCGTACTTCCTGTCGGAGTATTAGCGTTGTCTTTTATGCGCGTAAGTTCGATCTGGACGTCCCTGAGGCACTCATCATAGAATCCGTACACCTGGGTAATCTGTCGGGACTCGTGATTTCCTCTGGTATGTTTCAGCATTGTCCTGGGAGTGTTTGGAGGGCCCGGAGCCACCAAAGGGATCTAAATACCTCAGGATGGTGATCCGTTGAGGGTAGCGGATCTTGAGGGCGACGAGGAGGGTGACGGTCTCGACAGAGAAATAGCCGCGATCAACGTAGTCGCCTGGCCAATATTAGTCGAGATAAACCAGAATAAATAGCTGTACATACCCATGAAGAGGTAGTTGGTGTCCGGGTTCGGACCTCCAATCTTGAACAGCTCCATCAAGTCGTGGAACTGGCCGTGTATATCACCGCACACAGTGACGGGACACTTCACCGGCTGGACATTGGACTCTTCCTGAAGGACTTCTCGGGCCTGTGTCCATTGTTACTACATGTCGTGTGCTTTGTATGCTGCTGCGGGGTCCCACCTTTTCGCAAAGTCTCTGGACATCGGCCTCGGTCAATTGCTTGCAAGCCATGAGATTCTCTATCCAGCTGTCGAGGATGGGGATAGTAGGGGGGTCGGTCGGTGTGGACAAGGGTTCTGGCATCTTGCCGACATCCTCCATGTTTGCGTCCATGGCCAGGGGATGGCGGGCGCGAGGAGTGTCGGGTACAAGGGGCGGTCAGTCGCGTCGATGTTTGTTGTGTTGCCGATGAACTGTAGAGTGAGAGGCTTCGCAGTGTGAAATAAGGCGCAGTCGTGGGTAATTGGTGATAGAGATGGAAGAGGGGGGATGGGGGTGGGTATTGGAGGTGGTGGAGGTGGAGGAGATGATGAAAGCTGAAGGTGGTGGGTGCGGGCCAAGAATGGAAATGGCGGAGCTTGACCACCAAGCAAGCAAATGGCCAAACTTCACCACTAACCACTCAGTGTTGTGAGCCGTTGCCGTTGAATTCTTGCACTATCGTTGCGACTCTGATCTATCCGATCCAGCTTTTGTCAGGGCCACAGCGACGGTATCTGGAAACGTTGCAAACACAGGAATGGTCACCGCCTACCGTTTGATTCAGCAATTTGGCCTACTACATACAGCCTCGACACTCGTCTTTTAGCAGCTCTCCATCCTTAATAAAGTACAAAGCTCAAATACAATTCAGAGAATGTGCTTTTTGATGCTACATGTTCCTCAATAGGCTCGGTGGTCTTGATATCGCCGCTTCTTGAGCAGGCGAAGCACATCCTCCGAGGCCGTGCACGGGACCATCGCGTATATAGCTATATTGCATTCAGTTGGTAGGTAAGATCCACGACCATTTCCTTCTCAACAATCGTTTCATAAAATTAATAGACATCTGCTTTATGCTACCATTCCGTCTATGATCATATATCGAAATGCTATCTATTATTGTAAGGGCAGGTAAAGGCACTTTTATATCACCATCTCCACCTCGACGCAGCCCATCTCACCACGTATACCAGCGTGATCAGCACGGGCACTTCGATCAATGGACCGACAGTGCTCGCCAATGCTTCTTCGCTGTCCGCTCCGAAAGTAGCCACCACGACTGCAATAGCCAGCTCGAAATTATTGCTAGCCGCTGTAAAGCTCTGGGTCGCAGCCAATTCGTACCCAAAACCCAACCGTCTCGTGACCCAAAGCGTGGCAAAGAAGATGATGATGAAATACACTATCAGTGGCGCTGCAACGCGGACGACGGAAACAATCTGCCGCACCACATGCTGGCCCTGTAATGCGAATAGTACGATGATAGTGTACAACAATCCGATCAGAGACCATGGTGCAGCCCATTTGAGGAACACTTGGTCGTACCATCTGGCATTAATGCTGCGGACAATGAGGCGAGTGAGCAGTGCTGCGGCCAGCGGGATGCCCAGAAACACCCCAACACTGCGTGCAACGACGGTGTAGGATGCTGCCCGGCCGCCTCCGTGGCCGATCACATTGACGAATAGAATAGCCAGCGGTGCATATAAAATCATTTGTAAGATCGAGTTGGTTGCAACCAGGATCGCACAGTATTGCTCGTCGCCACCAGCGAGGCCAGTCCAAATTAAGACCTGTGAATTGTTAATGTCCTGCTCATGCCTACGATACAGATATGCTGCGCAGTAGCACAAAGGACAGCATCCAGGTAGTCAACCGAGCACGCAACTGGAAAGCAGGAATGGAAAATACGCTTACCATGGCAATGCACCTTGCTATGCCCACAAACACTAGTCCGTTGCGCAATGCAGGCTCATCCGGCAGGAACGCCCACGCCAGTCCCAACTACATCCCGTCAGTCATTGTGCCTCATCTTGTTACTCTTGTAGGCTTACCATCAGCAGTGGCGCAACGATCCAGTTCACCACCACACTGAAGCCTAGCTGGATCCAAATCTGCCGATGCGAAAACACCTCATGCAGCGTCTCGAACTTGACCTTGCAGAGAATTGGATACATCATGACCAATAGCCCGATTGCTGAACATCGTCAGTCCCGTTGCCGCTACTTAGATTTGGAGCAGACACACCGATTGGCACAGATACATCGACAAATTTACCACGATCCAAGGCTGGCCCAATGTTTGGCACAAAATTGCCTAGGACCATGCCGATAATGATGGCGAGCAAGATCCATAACGCCAAAAGCCGGTCCAACCATCCGAGTCCAGCGTAGACGGAGCGAGCGGTCTTTTGTTCGATCTTCTCATGTTTGGGATGCCCTGGAATTTCGTCGGTGGCTGTCTCCTCGGGCAACAGTACATTGTTTGTTTTTGGGATCGTCATGATGGGATAGAGCGAGCGAGCCGATGAAAGAACAGCTGGCACGTTGAAATATAAGTGTTATTGCATTGGTGATCTTTACAGGCCAGTACCGAATCTTTCCAGTGACGTGTGGCGAATTGGACAGCAACTTTCTTGAATCATATTTTTCGGGTGACTGGCACATGGTAACCTTATCCCGAGGAAAGCGGGGTCTAGAACCGGGAATTTCACCGTCATAATAGAGTCCTCTGTCTGAGAAGGCTGCCTACGTCTGTGTCTGCTACATTGTGTCTGGTGCTAGGATGAGCGACATTTTAAAAGACAGCCGTGTTGATGCCAAGGTATAGAGCTCTTGATGCGAGGTATGGTGCCTGTTCTCTCGAAAGGCAAACAACCCCATGGGCACGGGTCGCAAAGCGTCCAACAACCATTGACCGCGGAAACAATTACTGCACCGCACCAATACGCCGTGCCCAAGCTGTCTAAGGGCTGGGTGATTATTTTTCTTCCCGCCCTACGAACTCTGCCCGTATCCTGAGCCGCGACTGGAGTGTTTTCAAGATTGGCAGAATTCATAAGCACAATTTTCAACTTGGAAAAGAGGGAATATATTTTGGGTAAGAGTCCAAGTCCGTCACCACGCTGGTTGTGTAGTGTAGCGGTTAGCACATTGGATTTTGACGTTGTTTTCACAAACTCAAATCTTCCAATAACCCCGGTTCGAATCCGGGCACGACCTTAAGGCAATATCCTTTTGCTCGAAGACATGTCTTTGGCATATCTTTCGTCAGACTATTGGTTTGTTTTTTGGGACACATGTGCACAATCATGTAAGAGTGATAAGGTCTAGTATTTAATCTACATTTTAGTGGTACAAATTACATGCTCTGTCTCTGCGCATGTGGAGCCCAGAAGACACTTACGAGTGACGCTCTTTTTCTCTCTCCAAGAGACAACTTGTTTTCATGTCGAAGTACTTACTGCAAGCCTGTCAAACCCATCTTCCAATTCCTCCTCGATCGCAGGGCCGGAAGCAGCATCTTCGGGTTGTGTCGGCTGTACACCATCGAGAAACCTCTTCTTCTCTCTTCTCGCAATGATACTCTGTCTCTTTGACTCAGTACTCAGACCTTCCAAAACAACTTCTATCCGCTCCTCAATGCGGGTCTTCAATTCGGTAGCCAGTTGGCGGGTGCTAAAAATGCCGAAGAATCTGAAGCTGAGCCACAGATAGAGCACGATGGCTTTGTGCAGCGTCTCCAGACTTCTCAAATAGCCCCTTTCCATAGTAACTTCTTGCTCCAGCAATTCTAAAGGTATGTTTTGAATCTCGTAAAGAGCGCCGCCGGACTGGTTGACTACAGCTTCGGCGAGCTCAGGCACAAGTTCAGCGAAGTTTTTCCTGTCTGAGAAGCTGATTGGAGCGTTGGCGAAAATCATCCGGTCAGGGATTGAGAGACCACGCACAGGCTCGATAAGATCGGCGATGTATAGCGCATCTCGGAGCCCACATATATGGAAACGATTGTTAAGTTGAGAGATCTCATTTAGTCGTAGAAGAACGTAAGAGAATGGCGTACCGGGCGGAAAGTATTGCGCGAATCGTTCCACGATGTTCGCAGGAGGGAAGATACCGCTGGTTTTGATGGGTGGAGGATCTTGTTCCAAAGCTGCTTTTACGATTGGGAAATCAGAATGCTGCAATGTCGTGACCAGCCCGACACTTGAGTCGTCCGTGGATGGCTTTGGTGGGGGCCCGGCCGACTTCATAGCTTGTTCATAAGCCGAAGGGCGAGAGAAAGGTGTCGGAGGTACAATAAAATCCGTTACGGGGCGGGTTGCGTGCTGGCTCTCGGCATGCTCCACGCTCTCGCCCTCCGGTATAGCTGTTTTCAAATCGAGCTTGGGCGTGTCGTCGCGAGCTGTCTTGTACCGGCCTGCTCGTCCAGCAATTTGCTTGATATGGGCTGTTTCAATCACGCTGTCGGCCAAGCCGTTGAATTTGACAGTCGTTTCGAAGATGATCCGTTTTACGCTAAGGTTGAGACCCATACCTATGGCATCGCTAGCCACTAGGAAGTCATAGTCGTTGTCCGGATCATTGAATAGCCGTGCCTGTTGGGCTCTTGTCTCAGGTGGCAGTCCCCCGTAGACTATAGCCACCTTCTTCCCAGTCTGTTCTTCGATTACCTTACGCAACGCATGGATACCCATCACGCTGAAGCTGACAATACAGTCACCTTTGCGGAGCTTGGTGAAATCTCCATTGAGACTTTGTTTGTCCATCTTCAATGGCGACAGTCTTTCATAATTGTGAATTATGAGTTTGTCTCCGGCGATCGCACATAATTCTTGAACCAGCGGAACAGTACGAGTCTCCCCACACAGATGAAGTTCATGAGCCTGGACACCGAGCAATGCTTGAGTCCAAGCCCATCCGCGATCTGGATCACCTAGCATTTGAATCTCATCGATAACGCATACGTCAACAATCCTGTTCATACTAAGCATCTCCACGGTACAACTGGCAATGGAAAAGTCTGGAGTGCCATCCGGCTTCTCAGGTGCCCGGCGTTCTTCACCAGTGATAAGTGCGCAGCGTCTTCCTTTGGCATTCATACGTGAATATACTTCGTGTGCGAGCAGACGAAGTGGACCAGCATACATGCCAGTGCCCGCGGCCTCCAAACTCCGCAATGCGTGGTATGTCTTCCCGGAGTTTGTGGGACCCACATGAAGATGTACCGTGCGTTGAAGCCTTCTTGTGCTAGCCCACCATTCGGCGGGATATCTCAAGTCGGCCAGGGCTTGCTGATTGGCCAATTCTTCTTTGGTGAATCTCAAGCCGCTGACAAAGCCGTAAAAGCCGTATTTGATCCGTGCCACAAGGCCATCATAGCCTTTGTTGGTGAATTCTGTAGCCAAAGATGCCGAAAACCGATTAGCATCGCTGCCACTGTCTGAACGGTCTTTGATAGTTGGTCGAAAGTCGGCAAAGGTGGAATTAAGGCTGCGGCCCTCTTTTTCGAGATATTCGACAATGGGAGCATTCTGTAGTTCGCTTTGGGCCTGGTTTATGGCATCATGTAGGATGTGGCGGGGGACTGACCCCGATGATATACTTTGGTCCTTACGTCCGCTTGGAGAATTCCTTCGTATCCCGTGTGAATCATGTGTTGGTGTCCTTCCCGTGTCATGCCTTCGCGCTGTGAAAGAATTCTGTCTTGGCTTAGATTTTGAACTATGATATGAGCCGATCTGAGCGTCTTTGAAGCGCTTGAATGTGTAAAGAGACTTTGACTGTGAAGGCAGATGTCTGCAAAACAAGCATATCCCGTTCGAGTGGCGAAGTGGTTGCATGTGGAGGAGAATGGGTCGTTGAGAAACGAAATCGCACAGGCAGCTGCGCTTGCTGAGAAATTGTGAACTGAAGAAGCACTTCGCTGCAAGTAGATGATTTTGATCGTACTGAATGTTCTTTGGCGAAACTAGAGATATATATTTCGAGCAACAAAGTCAAAAATCATGGTGGCGCCGCGACTTTTTTCGGTCAAGCGCCGTTCCCCTCGGAGTTGGAGGGGCCAATGCTCCGACGATGTCATGCTTCAAGGACGGTGGAACACGCCCGCTCCGGTTACAGATCGCAGACCGACCATTACTTCACGCACTGTCGCCCACATTCCTTGCCAGTCTGATTGACCACAATTGCGCCAGCCCACCTCATTCTGGACTGCACCCTGCCCATAGATCGAGTTCTGCAGCCCACAGTGTGGCTCTCGCTGCCGCTGCCGCCGATCGTTTGTCTGACGTCGTCTGCCCAGGTGGCATGAGGCGTAATCCTCGCCATGGGGCTCTCGGTGGTTGATGCTCAGCGCGAGAGTAAGCAGATCAGATACTGGAACAAAACCTGCATCCTGACATCCTCACCTAGTCATCATCAATACTCTTCGATCAACAACGCAGGGACAGGTCAGTTGGAGCTTCATCAGCACACACCCGCCAGCACTGACAGAACAATCAGTGGAAAGTCCTGGTTCTGGACGAGAGCTCTGGGAAGCTTATCAACAATGTCATCAATCAGGATGACATCCTCAACGAGAATATCACCCGTTCGTCGCGATTGCATTGGCCGATCTCCGTAGCCGTCCACTAACGCCGCCCTGCCAGACATCGAATATATAGAACAGCGGAGACAGACCAATCGCGATGTTGATGCCATATACTTCCTGTCGGCCAAGCCACACATCATTGACTGCATTATGGCCGACTTTGAGAGGAGAAGGTATAGGCGGAGCAATTTGATTTGGACATCATGTGAGCTGAGCAGACATGTGTGCAGCTTGCGCCCAGCTGATTGTATGTCATAGTGCCAAATCCGGCCCTTCGAGATCGCATAGACAAATCAGCAATCGCCCGAGAGCAGATCGCTACCTTCAAGGTGCTCAACATAGACTTTTTTCCACGAGAGTCGCATTTGGTCACCTTTCGAGATCCTTGGGAATTCCCCATCCTCTTTCACCCAGGTTGTAACAGCCTTGTCCGCCAACAGATGGAAGATGTTGCGCAGAAGGTAGGAACAACCGCGGAGAGACGTTTCAAGAGCACCGGATTGACCAATTGATAAGATCGTCGGCGTCTGTGTATCGCTAGGAGAATACCCCATTATTCGGTATTACAGACCAACCGCTCCCAGGCATGAGGCCAGTGTGCTTTGCTCACATCTGGCACGATTTGTACAGGATGAACTCGATCTGTACGCCAAATTTCATGACGACTTCCCACCACCTATGGCACGCCCTCGGGGACTACTATACATAGTCGATCGCTCCATGGATGTATGCGCGCCTTTGTTACACGAGTTCACATATCAAGCCATGGCTTTTGACTTGCTGCCAATCCGAGAAGGCGACAAGATTACCTACAAAACCACCGTGAATGAGGGCCGACCGGATCAGGAAATAAAAGACGTGGAGATTACAGAAAAGGACAAGATATGGGTCGATAACCGGCACTCACATATGAAGGACACCATCGAGAAGCTGATGGGCGACTTTCAAAGATTCATCGATTCGAATCCTCACTTCACCAAGTCAGACAGCGATAATGCTAACAGCCTGAATGCGATAAAGGACATGTTGGCAGGTCTTCCGCAATTTCAGGAGATGAAAGAGGCTTACTCTTTGCACTTGAGCATGGCTCAGGAGTGTATGAACATTTTCCAGAAGCAGAAGCTGCCGGATGTAGCGTCTGTGGAGCAGGTATGGTCACGCGCGTCCTACCGAGTGATTTGCGATTGACGATCTGCAGATACTCGCCACTGGTCTAGACGAAGACTATCGCAAACCTAAGAATCTTACTGATCAGGTGGTGCGGACTTTGGATGACGACAGTGTAACTCTGCCAGACCGGCTGCGCCTTCTCGCTTTGTATTTGATATATCGCGACGGGATTCTCCCAGCGGATCTGCAAAAGCTTGTTTATCACTCGCAATTACAGGTGAATGACTTAGCTGTGCTCCAAAATCTCGATTTCCTCGGTATCTGCACGACTCGCGCTCTGAAAGAAACCCGGCCACCGCCAGCAGCCGTCTTTCCGTTCAAGCCTCCACTTAATATGGTTGGCCAGGAGGAATATGCACTATCCCGGTATGAGCCCGCGCTCCGGCACTTACTTACTGCCCATGCCATCTCCACTATTGATCCGCAGATCTTCCCATATACGAAACCTCCACTCGAAGCTGATACTGAAGCCATGTCAGCGGCGACGTCGATGCGAACAGCAAAGCCTACATGGGCGAAGAAGACCACCACCTCCTCGGAGCCTCGACAAAGAGTCATCGTCTATGTGGCGGGCGGTGCAACATATTCCGAAGCTAGGGCATGCTATGAAGCCTCGAACAAGCATAACAAAGAAGTCGTACTAGTGACGTCGCACATGCAGACACCTGCTCTCTTCATGCGGCAGCTCGGAGACCTCAGTGCTGACAAGCGCCGGTTGGGGATACCTTCCGAAGGCCCGCAACCTCAGGCTCCTGCGCATCTATTCGAGCGCGATGACCCGCCTCCTCCTCGCCAGCAGCAACAACCATATGGTGCGTCAGGGCACCACAGTCAGTCATCGTCACACGGCGCAGGCTTTCCCGGCCAAGCAGGGCGTATCGGTCACCCGCAGATCAGCGCGACAAGTGAATTTGACCGTTCTGCGCGCGTCAAGCCACCAGAGCCACCGACGGGTGCCATGGCAGGAATGCGGTTGGACACCTCTCAGGGGCGACAGAATGGCTCTGCAGCAGGTTCGTCGCCGAAAACCGACAAAGGAAAGCTCACCAAGGATCCGGAGAAGAAAAAGAAACACCACTTCTTTGGAAAGAGCAAGTAACGCCTTGGTTCACCTGCCTGGGGGAAAAGTACAAAGTACTTACGCTGGTCGTCGGGAATTCCTTTCCCCCGTCGGAGCGATTGGTACTGTAGCCACCGTTTCGTCAAGTAGCGAGCCAAGTAATGTCAGTTGTAGACGACCACCTCTTCTCCTGTCACGCGAGCAGATCGACCCCAGACTCCTGTACCAAATATGAGTTGTGGGGGAAGTCTTGGTACCGTTGGCGTCGAACCCCTGCCAATCCGGTGAATACATGGTATACAGAAGATCCCGGCCTGCGTTATGCCTAGCGGGAGCATTGGATCCTTCAGGGGATAATTCGGAAAGGCAATGAGCCTTCGGATGCGTTCCCGATGCGGCAATGAAGGGAGAACGGGTCTGCCGATTGCACTGTATTCAAGTAGGTGTGACTGCTGAAGGTGTGGCGGAATGGATGGCGGAATTGGTCTCATCCACGAGTCTGTCATTGTGCATGCAAGCCCGTCAGATTGGAATGCACACGATCTCATTGTCCGCGTAGTGATTGGCCTCACGATCTCCCCTGGCACAAACCTAATCTCAGATGTTTACGGGAACCCTTTCCTCATCAAACCATGTCGGTGTTTGCTCCACCACGGTGGGTGACTTGCTCGTGTCAAAAATGCAGGACGAGCGGTGGGAGATGACACCTGTGGCTGGCCAGCCCGCTTGACGCCAACACGTCGGGGGTTTTGTCCTCGGGGGGCTATAATTGGTGTGGCCACCCTCTGATACGGCCCCTTAGGGCTGTGCCCTATGTACTGGGTACTGCGACTTATGCAGCACTCGAGCGGCATGTATCGCGCAGCTGAATAACCGACGGTATATGCGGTAGTTCAGCACAAGACTTGCCGTCCCGTCCCATCCATCTCGTGTTCAGCTGGGGAAGATACATGGTTGTGCCACATCACCGGCACGATGCGGAGTCGGAACGACAGTTGCGTAATGATGGAGTCTGTGCTCTATTGTGTTATGCATACCTGAGCCATCTCGTAGCATTTTCTTGCTTTGATATGCTTACGGTAGTTCAGCACAAGACTTGCCGGGCATCCCCCACTTACCATACAGTATGGATGTTGCATTCAGCCAGCAGGGTCAAATGGTTGCACCAAGTTGCGCCACCTTACAGGCACGATGCACAGTCGGCACGAAATGACATGTGCATAGTGATCGCGTCTGTGCATGGCAATGCGGGAGTGTCTAGATCGTGTCAAATCCCTGGTTGCTCGTACCTCGATTTATGCTTTGCCATGTGTTGGAAGATCTCGAGCTACTCGGCTTGCCGGTATATTAGGGAGATTTGATATTGAACGACACATTATTCATAAAAACTGAACAGAGCCTCCCAGCATATGGATGTTCGAGTGCTCTAAAATCAAGCCTCGGCCTCTGCTCCGATCGTGATGGTATTGGCGAGACCGATGTATACTTAAGTACTCGAGTACTTAGCCCTCGCATGAAGCCGATACGATCGCGAAACGCCAACAGGGATCGTGTGTGGCTAGGCGTGATGGATGTGCACGTGGTGGCGGGGAAAAGCTGCGCGGCCGTGGCGGTCGAAAAGTCTGGGCGTTGTGCTGCATGCAATAGGGGTAGAGTTGCCTCTTGCTCCAATAACACGGCTCGTATTGGCCGCAAGTGGAGGCTGTGGCGGAAGCAAACTCCGAACCACCTTTGTCAGTGGCTCTCTGGATCGCTTTTTAGGCGACTCGGCAATGGGGATCTGTCCACTTCCGTGGTGTTATAACGCTCGATGCGGACATCGAGTCCAACTGGTCGCGAGCTTGCTAGACGCGAGTCTGGCTCTGGCTCTGAGATTCCCCCATCCACCCCTCCGGGCCTCGATTTATCCCTACGCCATCCCACTTGTCGGTCCGTCTCCACAAGCAAATTGTCATCGCGTGCATAAGTCATCTTGTTTGCATATGAGCGGTAAGTGGAGGTGGATATGCTTTAGCTCTAAATTTTCTTAATCATCCCTGTACGTGTATCTGGCGTGAAATGACCGTTGGGGCCCAGCAACCTACACTACATTAAAGACGAGACCTCGCGGCAACGGATCCGACTTATTCTCAGGAGAGAACATGTTCACCCGCCCTTCCTCTGGCCCGGACTGATCTCCATATCACCTCACACTCTCCCCTACTTTCGTTCTTCCACGGACATTTCTCCAGCTGGCTGGAAAGCACACACCACACTCCGATTCTTGCCACTGGTATTAGCCATGGCAGTTCCTACAGAGAGATCAACATATGGCGGAGCCGGACCCTGGATGCTGGGCGTCACCTGGACACAGGCCACTATCGCTGTGATATTGGTTGCGCTTCGGGCATATGCAGCACGCACACATCTGGGCAAGATGCGGTGGGATTTTATCTTCGTCACCATCGGAGTGGTATGTATGCCTGACTGTGACGGCTTGAGGTCGCGCTGACTTGAACTCAAGGCTGGTGGCACCACTGCTCTGAGCTGCCTCACCGTCGGCAGCTTGCACGGGATTGGTATGCATATCAACCACCTCGAGCTCACAGACCTGTGGATTGTGCTCAGATTCACTTGGATTGGGTTGATGACTGGGTTGGTTGGCATTACCTTTGCTAAGCTCAGCATTGTCGCCCTGCTGTTGCAGATCACTACTCCCGTCCAGCCACGTCGGCGAGCTCTACTTTGGTCGATCGCAATTCTGTTAGTGGTCGTCAATGCGATACAAATACCAGTCAGCTTGACCCAGTGCACACCTATGCCATATCTTTGGGATCGCAGCGTTCCAGGTGGATCCTGTCCTCGACAAACAATGGCGAACAATTACGGTTACTTTCAGGGCGCTGTGGCAGTCTTGGTAGACGTAGTGCTGGCGCTTTACCCAGTCACCGTCATCTGGTCTCTCAGCTTGTCTGTGCGCACCAAGGTCGCATTCTGTTTACTCATGGCGGGTGGACTCATGTATGTGCACTGTCTGTTTGAGATTTCTCGCAAAGCTGACTCGTAAAAGTCCTGCCGCCGCGGGGATAATCAGGACCTATTATTCGCGGCGCCTGGTGGAAACACATGATATTACGTGTAAGTCAGCTCTTGGGGTAGCTACCTGTCGCCGCAGGCAACTGACACGCTATGTACAGACGAATTGTATCCGTATCTGATGTGGGCCATGATAGAGGGTTTCTTTGTCATCTTACTTGGCAGCATCCCACCACTTCGTCCATTATTCGAGCGCATATTCAAACGGAAAAAGGAGACCGATACAGAGATGGGAAATTGTGCAAGCCCTAACACGATAGGCTCGTGGGCCATTAATGGAGGTGTGCAGAAGCTCACCGAGGTCTCGTTATCCACGGGAGACGAGTCACCATAAAGGCTGAGACCGGATTGAAGTGTAAAAAGTACCTGTACTTGTACGAACTGTAACGATTAATATATTATTGATGACCACAATACAAAGAACCTGGTCTGCCACTACCGGTCGACCGAGGCAGACTGACAGCCCTGCAAGTCTTCGTATGATACCAAACAATATAGAATGTTGTGGGGTCTATAGGTTAGTACTAAGATTTGGTATCGATAATCATGAAGCAATCACTTCATGGACAGACCTATGGACATTGCCGCGAGCAATTTATTGTGCCACGCTCGTCAGTACATGGAAAACAAATCGTTCATAGTCCGAAGATCGCATCGAGCTCGTGCCTGGACCGTCTGTATGGGGAAGGGTTTGGTCGATCATTACCGTGGCCGAGGACAAATCAACGAATCCTTCGAGCATGGCAATTACTGGCGCCGAGAGAGTTTATCCCCGCGCTATCTCAGGTTAAATGAGAATAAGGATGTAGCTTGTACCGTCTTTGTTGCTCTGTGGTTGGACTGTAAACGATATCTTGATTAGTCAAGCATAGTATCGTGCTCCAGAACCTTGGTCGCAGCACTCGAAGTCGAGCAGAAAGTCGGACCGCAAGCTCTCGATCACATGCTTGGAAGCCGCATGACTCGGTAGCAGCTTCGCGGGCGCTAACAGGCCGCCGAGGTCTCGAGTCGAGCGACATGCATGGACTTCCACTCTATTTTCTTCGCTTGCATAAGGATCAGACTGTTCCATTGCACTAACGGTCGATAGAACCATGTTACATAATACAATCCTGAGCTGCTCATGGTCAGCACTTGCACCTTGTCAAATCCTGGTCCGGGACACGGTAGATGGCGCGATGTAGAGTCGTCGGGCCGAGACCACTCCGTGAAAGCCGCAGGCCAGGAACAGGCACAATGGCTCGTGCTGCCAAGCTTCTTATATTGCACTGAGCACCTCGAATCCTTCAAGGTGGGGGATGTTTTACCATGCCCAAAATACTGACAGTTATCAGGCCCTCTGACCGTGCTCTCACCAATCAGTGCCGATAGCTAGCCAGCAAGGCCCCCCAAGTCCCTGTGAAACGCCGTCCTTCTCAGCGCCAACAGGACGGGAGGGAGCACAGAGCCAAAGGCTAGCGTCAAAACAATCTGAATGCGCTGGAATGACGGCTACATGATATGTCCTTTCTCTCAACCCCATCAAGCATCCCGTGTCTGGCCTTGTTTTCCCGCATCCTTCATCCTGGATCATCCAGCTGTCTCAAGTTACAGCGTAAGACTCCCCCAACCAAGCTTGACTGGTTGTACGGAATGTGGAGTGGCAAGAGGATTTCCTCCCCGAGCCCTCTCATTTCTGCCCTTTCCCAAGAGCCGGGTTGATGCCAATTGTGTGTGAGCACGCACGAAGATCGCATGATGGGGCCATCGACACTCAACGGTTTCGCTTTTCCAAACAGGCCGCTGCGGTGTTCTTTTCACCTCTTGCCTGATTCTCATCAAGTTGACTATTGAACCATCCACATGCAAATTTTCACGGTACTGCAAGACAGGTTGGCGCTAGCTAACCCTCCCGCTGCACAACACACCTCAAGGATGATCATCATTTGTGCCGTCAGCTCGCATAGACGGCTGTTGTAGCCCTATTGGCTACCACGTGTATCCGGGACCTAAGGATTCTTATGCCGGCTTTGCTATACGAGTGCTCGATATGCAGGGTGCGAAACACTGTAGACTTCTGCGTTGGACCCGTATGGGTCCCCCGGAAACAAATAGCCTCTGACCCTCCACCACGACCATGGGTCACTCTTTTATCCACCTCGATCAAGCATCAGGGTAGGTTGGGGTGGAGTTATCGCCCTATTTGATCTTCGGCCCTGCCCGCCTTGCTTCTCCTCAATCTTCACTTGCAACCTCCTTCTTCCTCCGTGCGGACACATCTTGTAGGCCGTCCTCAACCTCCTCCAACGAACGGCATAATGGCGTCAACGACTGCGCCTTCGGCCTATGGAGGCCAGGGAGACCTCATCATGGGTCTGAGCTGGACGCAAGCTGTCGTCTCCATAATCCTGGTCCTATTAAGAGCATACGCAGCCCGGACACATTCTGGTCGGCTTCGATGGGATTTCATCTATGTGGCGGCAGGAACGGTTCGCATCCCGACCTTTAGAGGAAATTACAGGGAATTGTCAACTGACAATTGAGCAGGTCTTTGGCCTCGCATGCCAGATAATCTTAACACAAGCCTGTGTTCACGGAGTTGGCAACCACATTGCTAACGTCTTGGCTGCGGGCACATCGAACTTGTGGGAAGCCTTGCATCTGACCTGGACCGCCATTATGGTCGGACTTGTGGGCATTACCTTCGGCAAGCTGAGTATTGTAGCGTTGCTACTACATGTCACTCTCAAGTCACAGCCCTGGCGACGGACGATGCTCTGGACTTGTGGTGCTTTAACAATTGCGATAAATGCGGCACAGATCATTTTCATTGTCACACAGTGCTCACCCCTCTCTCATCTATGGCATCCAACATCACCAGGGACGTGCAGAGGACAGAAGGTGTCCAACAGCTTCGCCTACTTTCAAGGCGCAGTAGCGGTTGCTGCGGACGTCTTCTTGGCATGCTATCCTGTCACTGTCATCTGGTCCTTGAATATGTCCTTCAAGACCAAGGTTGGTTTCTGTCTTCTTATGGCTGGAGGTTTCTTGTGAGTCAAGCTTGTGGTATTTTGAGCATTGACGAAGATACTGACATTTGCAGACCTGCTGCCGCCGGTATCATCCGCTGCATCTTCCTGGACCACTTGACCAAAACGGTGGACGTCACCTGTAAGTTGAGCCAAGCCAAATCGTACAGTAGACATAGCTGACAACTGATAACAGACGAATTCTCTCCATTCTTGCTCTGGGCTATAACCGAAATGTGGTTTGTTATCATCCTTGGCAGCATTCCGCCACTACGTCCACTGTTTGAGCGAGTCTTCCTAGGAAAGGTGAAGACAATAAGCGGAGCTTCCAAGCCTGCAGGGTCAGGGAATCAAGATTATCTAAAGATGAATGATTCGTGGGCGATGATAAATGTACAACACACGAATGAGGTAATGGTCACAATAGCGGACTAATGGAATGTAAATGGTTTGGGCCGGCATTTTGTATACCAATAGCGCTTGAATGAATTACTGTAGCAACTATCAATGATTGAGATCATACCAAGCCGTATCTGATGCGCGGCGTGAGATTGTCACCTGACAATGTTTCACCGGAGCCACGATGGCGAACACCACACTACATGATTCCCGATACTATTGGGTACCGCACGCAGGCATTGTGCAGAGATGATTGAGATGTGCAAGCATTCCCCCCGGTCTGGCCCAAGCAATACTGACCTTGCTGATTTGTACCCGGTTCGCGAGCACCACCACTCCCAGATACGAACAGCTTAGCCTGACACGGCGTGGGAATAATGCTACGAAACCCGTCGCTTGATATCAGGATTTGACGTCAATCACTGTACACGATTTTCTGAGCAGATATAATTACAAGCAATCTCCTGTGCCGTGACCGTCCGGTCATAAAAAACTAGTCAATTCGTACACTCAGGCGAGCAAGGCCAACCCGCCCCGCGGGGACATATTATCAATGGCTGTGTGGCCTGACAAGACAAAAGTCATAAATCTCGCATCATCGTTCCTTGCATTTTCAACGGCATCGTGGTTTGCATCGCAGTCAAGTCACGTGTTATATTCCGGGAAATGGTCACCGTCGGTCCATAACACATCCGCTTGGAGTTCAACGGCAAGTCTCAAACTCTTGAATGAACAAGGTCAGGGAAGGATTCCGTTCCAACGATGCCTGTGTCGATCTCACTGACAGGAAATAACTCTGGATCGATGGTCGCGATTTGGTGTATCCAGACTTGCTCTCGCAACAACATCTCGACCGTCATACACACTCCACATGGCCCATCGACGGAGCGGCTAGCGTGCCGTCGCGAACAGAACACCACCATTTGTATGGTGTTCGGACGGCACATGGCGGGTCTTGTCCATCGGCACAAGTATTCCGACGCGGCGCCCTCAATCGAAAGTCACAACGGTGTCTGCTGCTTAGCACAATAATTGCTGTATGATCTGTCTATCCCATTGTAAGCAAGTCACTTGCCGTCATTCTGTTCCGAAGCATTTACACTGACAAAAAGTACAGGATCTCGACCCCTGCACGTACGGAGGCGCTAGCTGCAGGACTGCGTGGAGGGCGTGCGGGAATTGCCCCTGAGGCGGGAAGCGGTGGGGTCGTAGGATTTCTCGTGGCCTCGATTGAACCTTTTTTTCGCCACGACCACTCACTCCCCAGCCCGTTGCAACATGGCCGCTTGCGAGATTACCCCGGGCTTGCTCTCTCGTAGTCAGCACAAGTATCTCGTCTGGATGAAACGGCCAGGTAGGTGATGAGAGCGGGGACAACAGGTTTGTCTCTACCACTCTTATTCCATCTCTCCCTGCTGTCGTTCTCCCCTCTCGTTTCCTGGTGTTGTATCTTGGTTCCTGGTGTTGGGAGGCCTTACTGGCTGTGATAACACCTCTTGACCGATCAATCGACACACAATAATGGCCACTCCAAAGTCTCACAGCGCCTTCGGCGGGCAGGCACCGCTCATGCTAGGCGTCACCTGGACTATGGCAACCATTGCAACCACACTGGTCATTTTAAGGGGAATCTTCGCAAGGACACATAACCGCAAGCTGCGCTGGGATTTGATCTGGGTGGTCATCGGAGCAGTATGTTGATCCTGCCTCTTTGAACACCGCCGCCATGCACGAATCCTGCACTAACGTTGCGCTCAGATCTTCGGATTGGCCTGTCAAGTCGGCATCACCTTACAATGTCTCCATGGCGTCGGGAACCATATAGTCAATGTGCCAATTGATGATATCTGGTCGGCATTGTACCTCACATTCGTTGGCATCTCTGTTGGATTGGGTGGCAACACAGGCGCCAAATTGAGCATTGTCGCACTCCTGCTCCAGATCACGCCCAAGGAAATCCACAATGTCCGTCGGATCGTCCTGTGGACCGTAGGCGCTCTGGTAGTGACGGTTAATGTGGTGCAGATCATCCTGCTCTGGACTCAATGCCATCCTATCGCAAAGCTCTGGGATATCATCCTCCCTGGCTCTTGCCCGGGTGCGACTCCCGCAAACAACTTCAGCTACTTCAATGGTGCTGTTGCGGTCGTGACCGATGTCTTCCTCGCTCTTTACCCGACCACGATGGTGTGGAGTCTCCAGCTATCTCACCGCACCAAGATCGCCTTTTGTGTGCTCATGGCAGGTGGTCTTCTGTACGTCATCATATTGTGTCGTTCATGACATGGTCTCCCTTAGATGAAACATTACTGACCAGCAACAGACCTGCTGTGGCGGGTGTCGTTCGTACAATCTATTCTCATCGCTTGCTCGTCTCGACAGATGTTACTCGTAAGTCATAAGCCGACACCACGATATTTTCATTCAGGCTATCTACTGACATCAGCTTCTAGATGAACTCGTACCCTTCCTCATGTGGTCTGACACGGAAATGTGGTTCGTCATGATTCTCGGTAGCTTGCCGCCTCTTCGACCTCTCTTCGATCGTGTCATTCTCCGGAGAAATGGTGGCCGAAAGGACAATTCGGGAGCACTTGGTTCTGGAGGAATAGACCTACCGGCGACCATCGGGTCTGCTGGGAAGAAAGGCGGAGCTGTCGTCACTGTGGCGCCGGTGCAGGCCTCTCCGTCAATTGAAGCGGAATGGTGAACATGTTACGCGACCTTCCCGTGGCCGAGAACTCCGAATGCTGGGGTACCGGTGCATGCGATGACTGTAGCAGGCCGTGTTTCTGACGATCCGGATGACGAGTGTGTTATGAATTATGCCATCTTTGTATCATGTATATGTATTACGAGCTTAGCGATATAGCGTCAAGAATAACGAAACTAGTACCACTCATCCGATATGCTTTGTCATTCTTTATCCTCTCAGATGCGGGTTTGTTTTGATTGTTGGAAGGTAGGCATGATGAAGAATCTTGCACGTGACCGGCCCAGAACTCTAAGGCCAGATAGGTTTCCGAGTTCTCTCCGTCGACAACACACAGTATACAAATGACAAACACTTTTCCCAGGTCAATTGCAGCCGATCGCACCTGACCGATCGTTCATCGTACACCTAAATTGCTAATTCGAAGTGTATTCGAGGTCTGGCCAGTCTCCATGCACGCCTGAAAAACGGCCGAACACATCCGTTATTGGCGCAACGGTTCTACCTTTTGTCGAACTCACCAACCAGGCATGAACATCGTCTCAATAGACCATGCTGGGCAGCGACAGACAAGGCGAGTCACAATTCAACGCAGTGAAGACATGGCACCTCCGTATATCGTGGAAGTTCCAACAAGCAGTTTCGCCCGAGTTCAGTCACAGGTAAGACGAAAGCCCTGACAGACATTTCATTTCGTAATGCACGAAGCCCACGCATACAACTTGCAGCTGCCCCTCCCCTCGTAGGGTCCCCCAGGTTACACTCCGTGTTTCTTTCTATAGGACGGAGTGACGGGACCGCTACAAGTCACTAGAGAGTGGTAGGTAAAAGAATAGTGGCAATGTTATACCCGTCGCCATTTGGGGTTGCCGCTGTCTGAGTCTGATTGGACAATGTTGGCCGTTGCGTCTCGAGCGCTGCGGAGCTTTCTCAATCATGCACGTCAGGCGATTCCCACGCGGCAGCGCGCTTTGTGGCATGGTGACATGATCGCACGGGGCCGACAAGGGGGTAGGTCGTCCACTCGCTATATGCGCCCGCTCAGTACCTCATTCCGCCCCTTCCCTTTTACTCCGTTTGATCCTTCAATCTCATTTCCTTCTCGTCTTGTACTAAGCTCCGTTTTGTTTGGTCTTATCTCGGTGGTTGTAAATTAACTTTCATCCTCCACACTTTCCTGTCAACTTTCATCCAGCCCTATGGCAGAGAAACACGATGCCTATGGCGGGATGGCGACGGTCATGCTGGCCGTCACCTGGCCACAGGCGGTCATCGCCACCATACTTGTGATGCTACGAGCTTATGCGGCAAGCACAAAGGCTGGCAAGCTGCGATGGGACTTTATTCTTGTTGCAGTGGGCACAGTATGTCTCTACCTCACTAGCCGCATGTCAGTGCGCATAGAGTAAGAGCTAACATCGATGCAGCTCTTTGGTATTGCAGCTCAGATCCACTTGCAAATCAACAGTCATCATGGACTGGGCAGTCACTTGGCCGATGTAGGCTTCGATAACCTCTGGGTCATCTTGCATCTCATGTGGAGTGGCGTCATGGTCGGGCTGGTGGGCATTACCTTGGCCAAACTGAGCATCGTTGCGCTACTGCTGTCCATCACGCCCTTCACTCAACCCGTCCGCAGAGGTCTACTCTGGACTGCCGGTGGTCTCATGGCGACAGTCAACTTCATCCAAATTCCGATCACCCTAACGCAATGTGAGCCCTTGCCATATCTGTGGAACCGCGCTGGTGTAGGCTCATGTCCACGCGCCACTATGGCTTCCAACTTTGGCTATTTCCAGGGAGCTATCGCCATCACCTGTGACGTCTTTCTAGCATTGTACCCGAGTATGTTAGTGTGGACTCTGAAGGTCTCTCACCGTACCAAGATTGGCTTCTGCTTTTTGATGGCTGGTGGTCTTTTGTAAGTCAAGGTCACTCTTGCTTGATCGATCACAATCTGACTCGATGTAGCCCCGCCACAGCAGCTATCATCCGCAATGTCTACTTGAAACGCCTGACGGATGTGTCAGATATCAGCTGTATGTACTGCCTGCTCATCACACTTGGTGTGTACCATCGCTAACCCCAGCATAGACACACTCTCCCCATTCATTATCTGGGCAATGACGGAAATGTGGATGGTGGTTATACTAGGCAGCATCCCACCACTGCGACCGCTGTTTGAGCGAGTTGTCCTGCGACGCTCGCCACAAAACACCGTTATGACGGGCAGGGCGCCTGTCGGTGCTGGGGGAGAGTATGGTGTGCATACGATTGGATCGATGCGCAAGAGTGGTATGGTGGAGCGCACAACGGAGGTCATGGTTACTGTTGCGGAAGGAGGGGAGGTCGACATGGCAGAGTTCGACGACGGAAAAGGATCCAAGTTCGGTGAACATGGTGTATAGTGGTCTCAAAGGAAGCTGAGGTGGGGGGATGTGGAACTAGATGAGGGTCAAACAGGAGGGAACGAGTTCCCAAGACCCACGATCAGTCACACCTCTCACTTTGCCTAGCTCCAGTGTACTGTATGTAGCATATGGTTTATGATCATCTGAGTTACGTCCTCCTAAACCAAGCTGCAATCATGACGAAGAGACGAATCCTGCTCTATCCGATGGCTGCATGTGACACCTCGGCTGCAGACATTCTCGAAACCAAGATCCGAGGGCAGAATCATTTCTCTAAGAATAGCCCGTGTGATAGCACGCGGCACTGAAAAATTTGTGCAGGATACATGCAAGGTACTTTGTGTTGTGTGCTATACTACTGCACGCCACCGAGTCTAGGACCCGGGATACCCTTCCATATCCAGCCAAGCACCCCCACATCCCCACGCGTATCAGGCCAAAGCAGAGGCGCGAGTGAGACATCAGGTCGGGATGCCTTAGCCGGCGAGCCTAACTAGACAGAGAAGGGGAGAGACTATTGGACTTCTGTACCACCACCAGCCCACATGCCGGGAAGTACTCGAGTACAGAACTATGCCAGTACAGGTCCATCGTTTCCATGAAAGGTTTGTGTGTGGGTGTTCCAAACCTCGAGATCAGCAATCACATCCACCCAGCATCAACACACTTTTCACGGACGAACTTCCCCGGCCGGCAGCGAACTACAGGCCGCAGAACCAGTGTTGAGCAAATCCTGCCATCCAGTTTGAGTTATCCATAGACTCTGAGTTTCCATCGGCAATAACATTCCCGAGTCATCGACTCCACTGCGCTGGCACTTCATTACATATCTTTTCCAGTCCGTTGCCTGGGAACTATTTTGCACAAGAATCCTTCCCACCGCATTTCCCCCTCCTTCGTATGGCTGGCAACTTTGTGTTCTGGCCCTCAGAGCGTCAATGGTACCGACCACCAGTCCCCCAACAGGCCACCTCAACCGCCAATCCTTCCCGCCGCCGTTGCGTTATAGCTCTTGCATCCGTCACCCGTACCCTCTCTCTCTCTCTCTCGTCTCGTCGGGGGTCCGCTTGAATCGCTGTCGTGCGTGTCTCACCCCCGTCATCGCCCGCAGCTCATCACCCATCACAGCAGCCAGGCAGACACGGACCCTTCGCAGCCAGGCGGTGCTGGTTGATTGACTACACGTTTCCCGCCGCCCGCCGTCCGTTCCACCTCCTCCCTACACCGGTACAGCGAAGACCAACTTACATAACAGTCTTATTTCACTCACCCGCCTGCTGCCGTCCCACGAGAGCAGGATCTTGTCTCGACGAGCGTGAAACGCTACTCCTCCTCCTCCTCCTCCTTCTCGTCCCCATCTTTCCGCATTGTCTTGTATACCATGCTCATGCCGTGATATTATACCGTAGCGTGCCTCGAGGCCCCCTTCCCCCCAATCCTTCGCCTTCCTCCCAAAAAGCCCGCGCCGCCTGCATATATGCACGACGTTTTTTTTCACGGCAGGATCACCACTGGCGTGTGTCACCACCACCGCCGCCGCACGCCGCACGCCGCACGCCCCCCTCCAGCTAAAGCGGCGTTGATCAACCCCCGTTGAGCTCGGAACCGGCTTTTCTTTTCCCACAATTCTCTTTGCCACTGCAATATATAGTAGGTCCATCTGTTTCTTGGCATCGGGGGGTTTTATGATCACCAACCCCCACCCCTCCCAGAGAGGCGAGACACGGCCGAAGGATTTCCCAATCCCTTAAGTATGGTACACGAAAATGGTACGAACGGGACGCTGACGGATCCAATACTCTGGATCCGCCGGTGATTGTTTTCGTCGTCGAAGACGCCCGTTGCCACGTGGAAATAAGTGGTTCTGAATTGAAGGTCTAGGGGGTTTTTTTTGGGGGGGAGGGGACGGAGGCTCGCGTACCTGGCTCTCGGGGAGAGAGGGTCGCTTACAGTCCAAAGTGAGGAAATTGATCCTGCTTTCTCGTTTCTGTATATTCGTATATGCAATAAGTACATCAGGCGTCCCCTCGCCCTCCTCCTTCTGGCACTTGCTTTTCCGGTCTTTACCTCGCCTTGCATCATCACGTTTCTTGTTTACTACCTGCCCTGCTTGCGGCTTGCCTGAGGCTGCATTGCATTGCCCTGCCCTGCCTTAGCACATCCACGACTCGGTCATTATGACGGGGGGCCCGTTCCGGTACTATGGCGGCGAGGGCCCGAAGCTCTTGGGCCTTACCTTTGCCATGACCATACTCGGCGTCGTTCTGGTCTTGCTTAGAGCATACTCCGCGCGGAGTCATGCGGGGAAGTTGCGATGGGACTTCATCTTCGTGGCGGTCGGGACAGTGCGTAGACACGACTCATACCATGATTAGGCTCTTACTGACTCTCGCTGGATAGGTCTTCAGTCTCGCCTGCCAAGTTACAGTCCTGCTCCAATGCATGCACGGCGTCGGCCGACACATTACCGAGATCCCCCTCGACCAGGTGTGGGACGCCCTATACCAGACATGGGTCGGCCTCTCCCTCGGCCTCGTCGGTCTGACCTTCAACAAGCTGAGCGTCGTGGCATTGCTGTTGCAGGTTACGCCCAACATCCAGCCAAAGCGCCGCACGGCATTGTGGATCATTGGTATTGCCAATGTCGTCGTCAATGCCGTCCAGATCATCCTCATCTGGCTCCAGTGCTCACCGGTCGAGCATGTGTGGAATCGTCTGTCGCCGGGGTCGTGTCCGTTGGCGAATGCGGCCAACAACTACAGCTACTTCCAGGGTGTCATCTCGGTGCTGAGCGATCTATACCTCGCAGGCTATCCTATCACTGTCGTGTGGAGTCTGCAGCTTTCACACAGGACGAAGGTTGCTTTCTGTGTGCTCATGGCGGGAGGTATTCTGTAAGTTGTCCTTATTGCTGGAATCGACAGTCCAGGATTGACTTTATTTTCAGGCCGGCCGCAGCAGGTGTGGTTCGCATGGTCTACTCCCGACGTGTGCTCAGCTCGGTGGATATTGTGCACGAGCTTGTGCCCTTCTTGATGTGGTCCGATATCGAGATGTGGTTCGTCATTATCCTGGGTAGCATCCCGCCCTTACGACCGCTATTCGAGCGTGTTATTCTCGGCCGTGTCCGCCCTGCCAGCGGAAAGGTGACGACAACTCCGTCATTTCCGAAGACAATCGGCTCATCAGGAAATGGCCGAAGGAAGACAGCTGATCCGTTCGCGCTGGAAGATTACCACGCTGAAGTCACAGTGTTCAAGGTGGATGGAAACCCCGACGATATTCCTTTGGTGGTCAGGAGAACTAGCACAACGGAAGAGTCGATGGAAAAAAGACCAAGCACAGGGCATGAGTCGGAGTTAGAGGTATAATGGAAAAGAAAGTGCATGTACGATACCCATATCACGATCTGTATACTATCGTCACTTTCGACTATGGAAAGTTCAGTCGTGTTACTTTGTGATCATTTCATACGACATACCAGATGGTAGGGTGTCCCAAAAAGTCCTTAATAGCCTTCCTCTTCGATCCCAGCAATGCTTTGGCTACCATGTCCATAACTGTCGACTCTGGCTTCAGAATCGCCCACTATAGCCACCGGATCAGCGGCATATGACATGAGCGTTGAGGAAAGGGATGTGGTGGTTTGTCCTCCATGTCAGGCCCATGAGCGCGATCTCCTGGGCCCACAAGCTTCTGGCGGTCGAGGAAATCGACGACGAGGCCGAGCAATTGCATGAGCGCTCAAGCGACGAGCGACACTGATGCTAAATTGCTTCATGTTCCTAGCGAGTGCGTCCGAGGATTTCGATAGCTTCTCATACCGCACTCGTGAAGGTGTTGTAAGCAAGATCAGGCCGAGGAGAGACGAGATTCCAATAATCCAACCTTGATCCCAGTCCGACCGCGGATTGAAGGATGTGCCAAATATGCATGTGTCCTCCGCTCATTGATGCTCCCATGGTTTTTGTCTTTTCCCACCGCATTGGCGCTGGATATAATCTCTTGCTCCGACAATGGGACCATCTAGTACCTGTAGCGAGTGCTGTAGTCCTTCGGGCTCACAACCAAACCCCGTCCCTTCTTCGCACCACGATAAATCGTCTCCAGAATGTCAATAAGCTCCTGCTTATCCTCCAGCACCCAGTTGAGCTTATTGTTGTTACCCGTGCCAAAATCGCACATCATATGCTTGTTGCGGAAGAAGAACATCAGCGTGCAGGTGTCGTAGAGCTCGTACATGCTCTTGAAGTCCGGGACTTGGTCGAGATCGCAAACGTAGATGACGGCAAAGTTCTTGACGCGGTCGGCGATGCGGTACAATACCTCGTCCTGGCGCATGCAGTCCGAGTCCCAGTCGCGACCGAAGCGGATCACGACGAGGCGCTCTTCTTCACTGAGGATGGCTTGGTCCACGTGCCAGCCGGTCACCAGATGAGGCAGAACGACGGAACCCATGATGGATAGTTCTTCGCGTTGAAAGCGTCAGTGGTGGATGAGGGTGCGCGTGCCACGGTCAAAATGTAAAGGGTGAAAGCGTGATGTGAGTGGAATCGTCAATACAGAGTGGAAAATGAAGGACCGAGACTTGGCGATGAAGGCGGGGCGTCGAGCGCTCGGCTTTTAGATTATATTGATCACTATCTCCGGGTGGCACCTTTAAAATCATCCACCCTCTTTGCCAACAATTGAGTTCCTATCCTGTCTGCTATTCAGAGAAAGGTCCGACTAGATCCTCATGGATCATCATCATCAATCCAAATGGTACCTCATCTGACGACTGTGCTTCGCCCTACTTGCTCAAATCGTCGCCGCTCTGGGAAGTATTCTTGACTGCCCTGTCTGCTCCCTTTCTGGCCATGAGGTTGCCGCAAAGAAACAGCTCAGAAGCCGGAAAGCCTTTCCCTTCGTTTTCCAGCTTGATGATCTCTCCCAACGTTTCTTGAAGATACTGCTCGAATTCCTTGAGGTCTCCTGGCTTCTCTAGGATGTTCAGACCACGAGGAATGCCCAAAGGTATTCTTGCCACTTCTGAAGCTGGGAAACCCCTTCCTTGCTTTCCCACTTCAAGAATCTCGTTGAAGACCTGCTCGGCATTTTTGCTAGTGTTCTGGTTTTTCTCAAGATGTCCAGGCTTGGAGGAATGCCCAATGGAATGAAAAGAGATGACTCAGAAGGACGAAGGAGAGTCCTTAAGTCAGGAAAAACTGTTCCCCTCTGTTTGTTGCTGGCTCTCCATAGATAGCTGGACAGTTGTCAGTCTCAGTCACCTGGCTTTGCCATGAGTCGGGCCGCACAAGACAACGAACAGTATCTGTTCGCATCGGTGAAGGCACAGTTGATACAGGCTCCTTTCATCAACTTGACCGCTTGTTTCGAACTTTCAGAGACTGTGAGAGTCACACAATCTTCCAATCTCCCACCGCTTTCCTTAGCACGAAAAGTGCATCTCTTTTCGCCTGTAAGGACGATCCTTGTTCGAGCTGCATGAGCCAATAAAGCCAGCGGATAACAACCGTTGCTTCTATCCAAACTCGTATATTTATCCTTGTTAGGGTTGAGGATGACGTCCTCGCAAGCATCCCAAGCTGGGTCGGAAGAACCGAACAACTGTAGCTCTCCTCTCATGAGAATTCTGAAGGGCGATTTGAGAGTCTGAACCCTGCCTGGGGTCTCAGCAGCCATGGCTCTAAGGTGGCTCTGAATGACTTGGGCATCCTGTGCAGAGATCAAAAGCTGCATGTTGAATTCGACAGATCAGTAAGAGACGAAATATGGAAGACTAGAAAGCTTACCTATCCCCTTCAGAGCGGCCTTGGTTGAGCCACCTCTCTGGGCTCGTCCAACTTAGGAAGGTCTTGCTTCCCGCTGGTTTTCCCTGGACCAGAGGCCTGAGACGCCTCATCCTCGGAAACAGACCCGTCCGTCGTCTTCTGCTGGACAAGCTGTTGATACTTCTCGAGTTCCGCGTGCTTCTGGGCAGGGGTGAGGTAGGAAGCTCGTATTCCTGGCCGTCGTCAAACTGACTTTTATGATATTGCGGTCTATTATCTACAGAACTTTGATTCTTGTGAGCGCCAATTTCGGGATCGTCCAGAGTTCCTGACTCTTCGCAAACTCCGTCCAAGGATCGAGGACTCACAAAAGAGGAAAATTGTCGCTAGGATCAAACATTCCTCCTCACAAGTCGTCATTGTACAATGCAGCAAAAAGATTATGTATACAGTCCCCAAAGACGGGGGTTTTCGCAGTCGCGAATATAGCTGAGAGCCAGGCTATATAGTACGCCTATCTCGACTCTCGCATTACCACTAGCCCCACTCATCATCATCCCCAAAACTTCGATCCCGACTCCTACTCCTTCCGCCAGCTCTTTTCTTTCTCGGCGTCCCCCCCGGTGTGCCACCGGCCTTCCTCTTGCGCCCCTTCCTCGGAGTTCCACCAGCACTGCTCTCATCATCCCCACTCATCGATCCAGCACCAAAGACGATCTCGTCTTGCAACTCAAAGAAGCTCTCCTCGCCCACTTCGGCCTCAGGCTTGATTTTAACCTCATCGTCGACCGCCATGAGAGTCTGGAACTGCACGCATAATGCTCGCTGTGCTGACTCGTTCCCCATCGCAGCGATGATCTCAGCGGTGCGCCGGAGGAACTTCTCCGTCATGGCGAGCGCGTTGGGGATACGCTGCGGCGCCCGTACCACTTCCTTTGCTTTCGATGGATCTTTGAGCGGGCGGCCACGGGCGCCGGCTGGAGTGGATTTGGCGAGCGAATATACGCGGCGGAGGTATGTGCGAAGGTCCCAGATGAGAGTCAGGATTTGGGCACCAGCGGCGAGTTCGCGGAGTATGGATGGATCAATGGGCCTCGGTGCAGCAGCAAGGCTTGGCTCAGGCGCAAAGTGTGAAAAGCCATTGTTGTTTAGCATGCTGGAGGCGCCGGGATCAGTAGACGCATAGCCTTGAGAGGCGTGCTCAACGGCCCCCTTATGAACGATGGTTGCCTCTATGCCGTGGGCAATAGCCGTTCCGGTTGACGCAAAGACCTTCTCTAACCCGTCTACCAGTGTCTGGAGATCATCAAGCTTCGTGTAATCGAACAGCGCTAGGTTCTGTACGCAGAACTCGGTCAATTCCACATGGACAGGCATTTTAGCTGTCATGTTGAGCTTGCCATGCTGAAAATCTAGGTGTCCACAGATATTGGCCAGGAATTTCTTGCGAACCTTTGCGCTGGCATTCTTGAGAACATCCCAGAACAGCTGCAGCTTTGGGCTCGGAGGTGAACCAGTGAAACCCCTTACATCTTTGATTGTGTTGCGTTGGTACTCAAACGCCTGCTGTACTGCACGGATCGTCTCCTTTTCGAAAATACTCTCATGCTTGCTGAACATTGCGTTGTGCTCCTCAAAAGCTAGCTTGGCGATGGAGGCATTGGGCGAGGTCTCCAGGGCTACGAGCGCGGATGCCGACTCTTTCGGATGAACGAGACCAAGCTTATTGATACTTGTAACCACTTGAGCTGACATGACTGACAGATCCCCAGTAGAGTTCAGAGAAATTCGAATGATATTAGACATGAATCGTTGCGCCAAGGACGTCGAAGCTCCATCTCGATCTGTCGCCACATATGTTTTTTCGATACGTTCTGCACCGATTCCAGTAGCTCCATTACTTTGTTTGTCATCAACCGGACGTCGATCTGAGCCAGGGACGAAAAAGTCTCGCCAAGCGCGCATAAGCACCAGCTCTAACGCCGGATCTTGAGCCTGCAACACCAACTCGATAGCTTTTCCGACGTCAGACCTGAGATATTGGTTTGGCCAGGCATGACACACGCACAATTGTGCCTCCAGCGCAATTGCTCGAATACCCGCAGGGACTTTGGGGCTTGTTAGAGGACAGACAATCTCAGTGGCAATCGCCACCACTTGAGAACTCTTGGAGTTCGGAAATTTGGCACGAAATGCTTCGATATTAGTGTCGAGGTCGAACGCACTCACGAAGTGACCGACAAGGAGTAGGAGTCGCTCAGCCTGTCTGCCGATTTTGGCATCAGACAGGTTCTGAGTTGATCGTGCCTTGAGATTCTCCATAGCAGATCTCGTGACAGCGACAAGTTTATCCGTTGATTTCGACATGCTGCTCAGCGCCCAAAGACAGGACGCAGCTTCCTTGAGCTCACTACCAGGTAGCTTTGAGACATTTCCGAGTAGAGATGTCTGTGTATCGAGAAGCACGTTTTGGGGTAGATTGGAAATTTGTGGTAATGTGCATCGTAAAATCACAATTGCGTAGCGATAGACATCCAGATCCTCACCAGATTGCAAGTTCTTCAAGTAGGGCAAAAGTGGCTGGACTTGAGCAGACGCAAAAAGCTTGGGTCTGGCTTGCGCAAAGACCGACAATGCCTGCATGATAGCAGCTTTAGGCGATTTTCCAGGCAGAGCATCTTCGTCAACGATGGCATCCACCATGAGATGGACGAAGGCTTTGCATACAGCAATATTGTTGGCCGATGTCTTTGACTTTGGAGACATCATGTCTTCCAGGATGTCTTGAAGCACTAGCAGAATTCCAGAATTGCGGTGGACAGTCTCGATGATAAGAGACACTTGGACAGCAAGCTTTGTTTTTGCCCGAGCGTCTTGAGTATCGGATTTAGTCAGACCGTAGAAGGGAGCAATCCATATCTCCTCCAAGGTCTGCCTACCAAGCTCTACAACTGACGGCTCGGGATCAGAGACGCAATGGATCAAGGCATCTGCAGTCTTTGCGCGTATGACTGTCTGTTCGTTCCGAAGATAGATATCTTTGGACAACTTGATCGCACGTTTGCGAACATTAATTGCGCTATCCGTCGTTCTCTTCAGGATGTGTTCGTATGCGTTGATGTCCAGTTTCTGACGGAGATTGAGGCAGGACGCAAGCAGTCCAAGTGCGGCATCTCGCACCAGCGGGGACGAGTCCGTCATGCAGCGTGCGATGTTGTTGAGCACAAACCCACCACGGTCGAGAATTGAAGGATCCTTGGTCAGCACGTCTTCAACACTGCGGAGACTCTTACTCCGAAGAGATGCTTGATCACTGCTCATCGAAGTGAGGAGTTTGTTGAAGATCTGATTGAAGAGCCTGCAGAAAGGCAGACGCATCGTCACCATGATTGCTCCAAGTCTGCCCTCCAGGGTCGACGCAGTAGTCCCATCGCCATCAATATCGAAGTTTTCAGGGTTGCGAATCAGGCCTTCCAGAACGCTGCCAAGGTTCGGCATAAGGATTTCGGACGGTTCTGCAGATTCTCTGCCACTGGGGCGTACGACCTGGTGGGCCCACTGCGTGATGTGATATCCAAGTGCTGTGGAGACATTTGCGTCAGTCTCCGGACGCACGCGAAGAAATTCCAAAACGGCTCGATATGGCCCTTGTGCAGACAGTCCATCGTCATCCGTCGCTTCATCAGATTCGATCTGTGCGTAAAGCTTTCTCAATCTTCTGAATAACGGGGTATCGTCTTGTGCCTTTTCGACCATCTCCGTAGCCTTGAGTCGCATGTCGGTGATACCAGTCAGCATCGATCCCATCAGTTCCAGAGCCATAGCCTTTGATGGTACCGGATTTTTATTGTTCTCAGTGATTTCCCAGAACCGCGTAAGTAGCTGACGCAACATCATCTCTGCAGCAGGCCAATCAGTATTACCCAAGACGTTGATGAAGTCGTCGATGAAGATATCAAGAAGCACGCGATACGGCTCGCCAGAGGATTTAGTAGAAGTCAGCGCTCGCGACACAAGAAAGTTCGTGACGTAGCGAGCATGGTTCAAAGCCTTATCATATGCAGGGATTATCAGTGATTCCAGCTCCAAACCATCTCCTGCTCGATGCAAGCGCTTGTTCTTTTTCCGAGCCTTTGCTTGATTATCTGAAAAGTCGATGTCAAAATCAGCATCATCTTCATTCTCGGCATCTTCTTCGCTATCCTCAGGGCTTTCTTTCTTCATTCCACTAGTCTGCGTTCCGGGACTAACAGCAATAGCGCTTGTTTGAACCAATCTCAGCAGGAGTGCTGAAACAAGCTGGATGGACTTTGCATCTGGTAAGGAATACTGTCGTGAGCTTTGCCGGCTTACAGGCAGTCGCTCAAGTGAGGTAAGCACATCATCGAAGATGGATTGCCGATGGCTGGGATTGTGGTCGAACAATTTGGCCAGAGCGTCCATAGCTGCTCTGCGGACTCGTTCGAATATCTGAATACCTAGAGCCGAATTGGCCTCTGATGGAGCATTCTCAACGAAGATAAGTGCGATGCACAGAGATTCGACAGAGGTCAATACTGTATCATCCAGATCGACCGCATGAATAACATCACCCAGGAGATTTATTGTCTTCGTAAGCGAACCAAAGACTCTCGTGATTTTTTCTTTGTGCCGGTGTGCGATCTTGAAAGCGTCGTCACCTTCTCCTGAAGGCCGCATCTCTACAGTTGTTATGACGCAGGAGTCGACGGTATGTTTGACAAAGTCAAGCAAGGTAGTGAGAATTTCCTCCGAAAAGAGCTGCTTCTCTTCAATGCCGGAATTCATGACCCGAAGGATTGTTCTCGCAGCCACGAAAGCCTGATCAGCAAGACCGAGTTTATCTATCCATTCTTGGACATCTTCATTGTCCCAGCCAGAGCCAATGCCTAGGTATTTGTCCAGTGAAGCCCGAATAGTAATGGAGCAGAGTTTCTGTACTCGGGAGAGGTCATCCACAGGAATTGAAGACACGGCCTTGAATCTCGACAACGAAGTTGTTGTCTTGTCCAAGCGGAACTGGATCTCTGGTTGTAGGATTGTAAGAGCCCCATCCGAGGTATCGGCGGTGGTGAAGAATTGCTTAGCTTGCTCCTCTCCCGACTCAAAGTCGATCTCAGCCTCGAAGATGTCGGAAATCAGAGTGCTAAAACGCTCTATCGCACCAGTTGCTTTCTGACGGTGATCAGCGGCGGCGCTAGTCTCTTGTGAATGTGCGAAGCCATTAATGACGGATTTCGTATCTGTATTTACAATTGAAGGCTGGGCTACCCGTATCGTCTCATACTGGTCCAATTCTTCCTGTGATAAGACGGGGTTCTTAATGAAAATCTGCCTCTGAGAAGGAGGCTGTGCAGCATTATTGTGATGTTGGGCTGGGAGCGAATGGACATGCGGGGGATACGCCTGGTCTGTTGACCTAGCAGCATAACTCGACGCCTGTGACGGGTTAATTTGCGGCGCAAATGTGCCAGGAAAAGCTGTCGCAGAGCCACGCCGATTGATAGCATCTGCTTTGTGAGAAGAAGGGGTCGATGTGTGCTGAGTTGGACCGTTAGAGGCGCCGTCCAAAACCTTGCGAGCAAATGGAGACAAGTGGCGGAGCGGATTCCTGGCAGGAGTCAAGGTGTGATATCGACTTGATGCTGTAGACGAGCTTGCAAAGGATGATGGAGTTTTTAATTTACTTAAGAAGTCAGCATTGCCACCGAACAGTTGAGAAGAGACGATCCCTACAATTTCGGACGATCGGCAGCAGTGATAAGCCTCTGAACATCCGCTAGAGTTCTTTGCAAGCGATCATGTGCGCGTTCTGCACTGCTTGCTTCCCGATCTAGCGACTGGAGGACCGCCCGGGCGGCCGCTCTCTGTTCCTGCGAGAGGATTCGCAACGGCGCTGTGCCAGTCAAAGCCAGTGGCGGCGGGACAGCCTCTGCCAAGTGTTAGGATTGCCATGCTCCAGCCCTTCACCTCTACGTAGATGACTGACCAGTATCAAAGGGTATTATTGAAGTGAATGGTGAAAAAGGTAACACTTCATCAACCGTCGGTATGCGCGGGGTCGAATGGAGCACGTTGCCCCATGTGTGGTCATAATTGTTCGCCATGGTAAACATCCAGATCCTCCGCAAAAAATGAAGAGAAGAGCATCAGGATCTGTGATGAAGACAAGACTGGCCCTTTCTCCTCGGTCATCCCAGTCGATGCGCCAGATAATCTGGGTATAGCATGTTCCACGATGCGCATCTATCGCTGGTAGAGTTCGCAATGGTCAGCAGAGAGAACCAGGCGTCATGCTGATGAAATCTCCGTAAATGCGCAAGTAGATACGATGAATTGAGGCGATAAAAACAAATTGATTGCGGCGTGGAGAGAATTAAAGGTAAAGGGATCGCAAGCTGAGTCCGCCGCATGTCGTTGCGAGCCGCCCACGCTGATTGGCTCGGAGACGATCACGGACTTAAGCGTCAGTGAGGAAAAAGTTCAGTCGTAACATTTGCCAGCTCAAGCACCTTTCACCTTATTGACTTGCCGCCTCTCCTCAAACATCTGGGGATTTCGTTCGACATAGACCTCTCATCATGTCAGCAATTGGATCTTTGGTATTCTGCACCGACTGCGGCAGCCTGCTCGACCGAGCCACTGGACCGCAGCAGACGGAGTTGAAATGCACTGTCTGCGGCGCGATATGCAAAGACACATCTGAAAAGACCATCGTTACACGGTCCAAGCCAAGCGCATTTCCTTCATCGCTGAGAGCGAAACGATCGGAGATCCAAACGGCACCAGAAGGAGAGTCAGAGTCCTACCCTCGAACTCAAGTACCCTGTTCTAAGTGCGGCCGCGAGGAGGTGGGCTTCTACGAAATGCAGCTGCGCAGCGCCGATGAAGGCTCGACCATTTTCTATGTATGCGACTGCGGCAACCGCTGGAACGAGAACAACTGATCCGACACACTCGGAATCTATTGGATGATCGCATATCTTCAGAGAATTTGCCCGGCAACGGCGTTAGAAAATCGTCGCGCCAGAGGGAGACGACATGCCTACTCGGAACAATAGCGAAAGCAATATGTTGCAGTATGTATGATATACTCATGCCACGCTCTCACCTCGCCTGCTCAAAGCCGCTAGCACCAAGGCTGCGGCAACAAATGCCCCCGAATGGATGTTCAGCATGAGATCGCTGCCCGAGCAAGGACGGCTGGAAGCGTCGTCAACCGCATCCCTAGCACCAAAGCCAGTCGGCGTCCTGGTGGCTTCCTAATCTGTGATGCTCACCTTCCTCTGGCCGCTCGGAATTCAGACCGCAATTGAAATTGCTGCATTGATGGGTGCTTCGCAGTGGATGAAAGGCAATTGCGAGTGCGGACAGAGTGGGTTCGACCACTGGGCTCATGATCTGGGCATCAATGGGCGGAATACTGGCGGACATCAGGGAGTGGAGGGAAGCATTCGTTGTAGCAATGCTCGTTCAGTGCGATACATGACGTTCGACAGTGAAAACTTTTATTGGCAAAATCGAGATATTCTGAATGTCCTCTTATGCGCCTAATTTTGGTGTTAGCACTTTCTCACCACCTCAATAAGTCGAACACTGAATATCCGCTTTACATTGACCGTCACTCCATGCGCCTGCGGCGGCGAAGGCCGTGCTTCAATGACCAGATCTTTTTTTATTTTTTCGTTCACGCATCGAATATCCCTTCTGATTGTTCTCTTCGTAAGCTTTGGAAATTTCTGTCTGCGACAATTTATGGAATTTATCAAAGACCTCTGTAGGCGGACTACCGACCTCCGGCCTTGCATGAACCGATGCGGGGACTTTTAGCTGGAAGTGCGGCTCTGCACACACGCCCTCGTGTCTTCTTTCTCAGTCTGTCGGGGCGGGTGGGGGTGGGGCCCACCTGCAGTTCGGCGGGCTCTAGATGTGCCGATCTGTGGATGGCGCCATTATGGTTTATCGTTGCACCACGCGATCATTCAGACCGCCTCTTACTTATTGTGCGAATTGCTTGTAGGAGTCGACGTTGCGAGCTGTTCGCTGGGCGCCACATAAGTCGGCCGCGTCATTGTTGCAATCACCAGAACCTGTGCCAAGATGGAATCGTAGTATCATAACCAGTAGGTCTATCCGCGCCTCTTATGCAGGGAACAGCGGAGGAACAAGCCCATGTTATTACAGGGTACACACTCACCCGGTGAATGAAAAATCATAGGAAAAAGAGATCAAGTAACATTTCATTCATGATAGTATCATACAATTCGTAATATCATGAGGTGGAAGTATCAATAGTCCCGACGATCCCTTTATGACCGACAATTACCATGCCGGGGTATCAATTAGATGATCCATCCACCATCCGGAGAATTGGCAACGGGCTCCCCCTGCTATCTAGAGGACAGTGGGGATCCAGAAACAAGATTGTCGTCTTGGCTTGTATGCGGCATAATCGAGGAAGTAAGAATCGGTCCGATGAACGTGGTTCGGAACTCAGGTCGGCTGGCGGTCAATTATTCTCGCTATCATCGCAAAGGCTCATGTAGTATGAGAATGCTGACGCGAATGAACCATCCCAAAGACAGGGACCATTCGACCGCTGATGTAAAGGTGACAGTGTAGTATTAATCTTGACTATTGGTCGAGCCGAAGCGAATGCCAGAAGTGTGAAAAGTACCAGCAAAAGCTGAGACCTGCTTGCGCACATTATGATGTTGAAAGTTGGGTCTTGAATTGCCAGGGAGTGGTGTTTGCTTGATCTGTGGGATGCAGTCTTTTTGGTGAAATGATCGAATGTAAATGGGTGGATTCGATGTGTGTCATAGATTTGGGACGATGACAAGGAAGGAACAGGAACAAAAGACGGCAGAGTACCTAGCCTTATAGCAAATGGAACCAAACCACACAATTCGGCCTCTTCCCGATCTTCATATGCGGCACTATCGCAGTTCGGCCTGGCGTCATGCTGTGGTCCGTCTGGTGGGGGGCCGGGCCCATGCACGCGACCACAAGAGGATGAAGTTCCATCGACAGTGCTGAGTACAAAGAGCGGAGCTGTCACTGTCAAGCAGAATTTTCCACGCCTTCGGTTTCCGGCTCACGAGACGACATGCAAAAGTATACTGGCGTCTCAGACGTCTCCTCGTTTTGCGATGTCGGCTGTGTAGCGGTTCCCTGCTTCAAGTTTCCGCCGTGCACTGATCTGGGGGCTTTTGCGGACGGCCTGAACTCAAGAAATAAGCGGACAGTAACCAGGCCAAGCGCCCGCCAAGGCAAGTCGAAACGCACTTACCTCATTGGATGACCGCCGCTTTCTCCGTGCCAAGCATTACGGGCCATGACTTCTCCAAAAGCTTCAATGCGCTGGGAAATTTGACCAAGTCAGGACTGACGATCTGATTCATCCTCGCCTCACTGTCCCTTCGATGCCTCGTATCACGTAACGCGACAATTGTCGACTCCTCCGCCCAGCAGCTCCTTAGCCGTCTCAATGCCTCACTATCTCCATCCTCGGTCACGATCAACCTCGACTCTCTTCACAGGATGCCTGGCCGTGTCGTTCCTCGTCGTTGGCATGCCCCATCTGCTACCCTGCCCAGTCGACTGCAGGCAATTCACAGATAGCGGAGAGGCGATACCAAAAGCTAGGCGACAGCGGAGGAAACCGTCGGACGACCCCCAAGGCCAAATTGAGGAGCAATCGACGTTGACAGGGATCGAGGCACAACCACACAGGAACCAATGTCCCGTACCAAAGCCACGCGGATTGATTGGACAGATGCTAGGCTTCAAGGAGGATGCCGATAGGGATGGAGCTGTTGTGGTCATCAAACCTATCTCGGCACGGCGGCACGATCAGCAGGACAAGACTTGAACGAATTTCACATCATCCAGCATTACGCGGCACGAAGGGCGAGGCTCTCATAAACTTGAGTCAGGGGACTTCGCGCCCGTTACGACACACAAACCGGGCATGGCTCTGCAAAGTCGCAGCGGCCATGCATCCATGAGAAGATGCTATTATTCGAAGGATCGTACATACTCAAGGTGTCAGATCAGCTGGGAAGCTCTACGATTTGCCGGCAACAGTGGGCTTGATATACTATGCTTAGTAGCGCAATCGGATGCTCGAACGCTATCTCCATTAAAGGCCTACGTTGTACAGAAAATAATGCTGATAAGTCAGCGAGATGGGTGAAGATAGACCTATTGCATATGAGATAAACATCCTGCGGAAAACTGCGGATACTGTATATAACGTCAAGGACTTTCTCCATGGATGCTATCCGAATGAGAGCGATCTCAGAATAGATTCGAAGATATTGTGCCATGAATCCTTGTAATGGTGAGCCTTAGATGCCGAACGCAACGCTGAATCCACGCTCAGTCTTTCCTTACTTGCATTCAACGACCCACTTCAGGAGCGTGGACCCACCCAGGCTCGTTCGGCTCCAGCTCGTCGGCGAACAACACCCGGATCTCAAACGGCTTGTCGAGATGCTTGAACAAGGCTGGAGGGAAAATACTGGAGTAGAGGTCGATCAGACGACAAAATTGCCTTTGAAAGTCCAAATCCATCAGCTTCGATGTTCCTCGGATTCTTCCAGCAGGATAAAACTGCTTTGTCTGTGGACAGAATCGCAACACTCCCCCTCATTGCCACTCTTCTGCCTCCGGTTGGTCAGTCTCTTCATCCTCTTGTTCGTCATCGCTTTCATCCTCTTCGTCCTCTGACTCCTCTTCTTCCGACATCTCCGGCTTCTCATCTTCGTCTCCCGATCTTTCGTCCCCTGGCTGCTCATCGTTGTCTTCTGATCCTTAATCTTCTGGTCCTTTGTGACCTGGACCCACCACAATGTACATCACCTCGAGGGAAGAATGACCCTGAAGCAATGCATGCAGCGCTCCACCCGCAAAGACACTCTCCATGGCGGTCTCCAGGCTCACGATGATTCGTTTGATTGGGGGTGACATGATCATTCCCATATCCCTCCCATTGACTCGTGGTGGTGGTTGGGGGTCCACTCCTCGTCCTGCTCGTGGCAATCTGGACCTGTGGCCCCAGGAGAAAACTTGGTAATGTTCATCTTCGACGTGGAGTACGTCCAGATCTGGGGCGAAAGGTCTTGAGAAGGCTGAATGCGGTGGAAGATGCGGTATATACTCGGCAGCGCACAATTGAGGGAGCTGCTTCTGAGCCCATCGCAGGACTGCGGCGTATGCTTCCCGATTCACCGCTGCCACAATAACGCACGTCCCCATATGGTGTGTTTTCTTCATGTTGCCGAATTCCATGGTTGAATTACGGCTCTGATAGTCGCAACCTCAACGGACCCGAACCCACGTACACTCTGAATTTCAACCCCGCCACGATCGCTGTGGTCTATCACCTCCTACGATGATTTGATTCATCGTCGGAAATCATTCAACTAACGTGTTCGTATCTCCAACTCGCGAACGCCATACCCTTGCAATTGCGGAATCAGCCATTTGTTCAAGGTATCCAGCGAGAGGAGCATTGGCAGAATTCCTTTCTCCCGATCATTGAGTTCTTGCTGTCAGAATTCCTTGCCAAACCTGAAGACGCAGCTCCGGGGGGTACCTGATTGAGAAGGGGAAATCCTGCGCGATCCATGATTGGTGGTCGTTGATCCTTCGTCGGGAGTCTTAATTGAGCCAAACAAGTAGTCGCTGCGACATCGATATCAATATCTGAGAGTCCGGCTGCAAGAAAAGACGACAGTAGCGGGCCAGGCCAGGTATGTGAAACGGCCCGGCGAGTGACCTCGCTAAAGGATACGAAGTAGCAGCTGTACAGCTTGGCAGCTTGGGAGCTTGGGAGAGGTACGTAAAAGACATAGTAGCTTGAGTGTGAGCGTAGAAATTCGTGGTGTTGCCATGAAAGTTTGATAAGAAGTGCGGAGCAAGGATGTCGAAGAAGCTGAGTTATCGTAGCGCTTACCTGCACCAGCTGACCGGCTCCCCAGGGCGGGCTCCCCAGTCACCCTTTGCTCAAGCTTTGAGCTGCCTGGCACCTGTCCTGGTCAATTGCCGTGATTAATTGCGATCGTCCACCAGAATGTCCCAAAGATGCTTACTATTTACCAGTCCATGTGCCTTACCAGATGCGAAAGAAGCTATTCTTTTTCCAAGCTGAGGTATCGAATCTCAAGATAGCGAGTTTTGTGCATGAGGAGGTGAGGGGTCAGCCAATTTATCACAATGTGGATGACTGGATCGCGATTTCGAGACCCAAGCGCAGGCGTATCGAAACAGCCCTGACAGCTGTCCCAAGATGCTACTCGCTCTACCTCCTGAAATAGATCCAGCTTGTCGGAAATATTGACAATGTACAAGCTCTCTAGTCGAGGGTGAATTTTCAACAAATCCGGCTCCTGAAGCTCACTAAGGTTTGTCTTTTCGAAGTTCTCCATGTGGATCGCTACATGCTTGATGGCCGATCGATATGGGCGGCTGTGTATGTCTCTGTAGAAATAGGTATCGGGCCGTGGTCGACTCATGAACAAGTGCCAATCACCATCTGCGACATAGACGACATCCCGCTTCGGCTCAAACGCTCGGGCGAACAATGCTGACGTTTTGGACTCCCGTGAACACGTCGGCAGCATTTTGCGCTCATGCGCCCAATCCAAAGCCACTCTGCGGGCCTCGCGTGTGGCTCTAGCAAACGGAACATCGTATCTGACGCCTTTCAGTAGATCATGTTGGAACTCCCAAATAGGGACGGCTTCGGCAAAGAAATCCATATATCCTGGAATTGATGGTCGCGTTGCCCAGTATTGCTCGACGTGAACGAAATTATGCAACGCGGGTTCACACTGCAACGGAAGCGCCTCCCGCCATATTTGGAGTCGGATTTCGAGTGGGAGGTCTGGGAAGCGTGGGAAGGTTGATAGGCTGCCGGATTCCAATGATGCTTGATCCATTGCTGCTTACTTCCAGAGGAGTGCTCAGGGGACTTAAGCAGGACAGCTAGACGACTTCAGTCGTAACATTTACGGTAATTTCGAAGATGTATCAAATATCATCTGCAATGTGGTGGCGGCGATGGAGGTGCAAGCTTACCTTGTGTAGAACGCTTCCTGCTTTGCCTTACCTTCATCGATAATGCTCACCTATATGACGAAGTGGATGGAATAGCATAGCCACTGTAAGGCCAGCCGCGATGTCATCGTGATCTGGAAACGCTTAATTCGCCCAGAATCCTTCCTATATCCGCCGCAGCTGGTCATCCCGGGACTCCTGCTTAGTCAGCCATCCTCAAACTCTACCCGACTACACCTCAAGTCTTGCAACTCTAACCCACGACCACAACTCACACGAATCGCCATGTTTTCATTACCACTCCGCCTTCTGCGGCCGGTCGCAGTTGCTGCGCCTCGCGCATCCATAATTTCCTGCTTGAACCTTTCTCCGCTCGCCACAATCCCCGCCGCGCGCACATTCTCCACCACCCAAATACAGCAAGCGACCTACAATCAAGTGCGGCGCGGCTGCAGGAAAGGACAGCCTGCGCGGCGCGCTGTGTCACCTGCGCTTGCGAACAGGCCAGAAATGAAAGCGGTGTGCCTGCGTGTGGGTATCGTCAAGCCGAAGAAGCCCAATTCTGGAGAGCGGAAAGTAGCCAGGGTGCGGTTGAGCAGTGGGACGGTTGTCACAGCATATATTTCTGGAGAAGGTGGGTCAAGAGCAGCTATAATGTGGGAATGGGAACTGATGATGACAGGACATAATGTGCAGCAGCATTCGGTTGTGCTGGTACGGGGCGGAAGATCTCAGGATTGTCCTGGTGTGAAATACCATCTGGTTCGGGGCGCATTGGATCTGGTGAGTATCCACAACGACGGCAGAATTGTACCGTGTTGCTAACGGCCGGACAGGGAGGCGTGGGAAACAGGTTATCGTCGAGATCAAAGTATGGCACGAAGAAGCCGAAGACGTAGTTATGATGCACGGAAGGAGCATGGAGGAAGTCGTTACTGCAATGGCTACCCGAGTGCCGAATGATGGCCAGTGGACAGACGAACAGCTTCTGCGCACTACTCTGATGGCCGTTCCTACAAGAATGAGCTGGAAGACAGATCGCTCGCCTGTGGTCAAGAGAATGCAGCGAAGATGTTCTGGAGCGGTGTCACCCATGCGGCTGTCCCCTCCATTCAACAACATAATATTTTCAGTCTCATGAAAATGGGAGAACTGGGTATCGCGCGTTGCATCAAGCGCCTCTACATGTACTATACAATACACCCCCACCGCGATGTCATATCTTTCCCACTGTTCATCATATTTGCTCTTCTGTGGCTCTACGAGCATAGTCTCTAGCTTTCCCATCCCGGCCACGACATTCATCGGGGCTCATATTTTCTCAATTGACTTCTTATGTGCCCTCAATGATTGTCCTCATCAGTCCGATCAAGGAGAAGTCACACCGATGCTGCTACTATATCCATCTATGCCACCATGGACTAATCCAAGCGTTTGGACCTCTGATGACGCTGGACGGATACCTGGAACCAGTCTTCCTGACTGTGTAGACTGGGCGTATCTTACAGGTTCGCCATGGATATGGACCATACTCACGAAGTATTCCAGATGCGAATAACCTGTTGCGAACAAGACCGCACAGCGAATCTTCTGGATCATTTTTCGCTGGCATGGGTCCTGTTCCTGATTTGACGGATACATCGCCTACAAGATCTCAATACCACGAACCTCCGATTTTCCACCTATCCTGCGCATTTGGGTTCGACCGTATGTCCTCGCCAGGCTTATACCTTCCGTCCCACTCCATGATGAAGTATATGTTCCGCACATTCGAGAAGCGCGCGAAGGCGTCGGGGACAAAGTAAGGTTTGCGTCCGCCTCTAGTCCCGAGGTACAGCTCACTGTCCACAGCAACGTGTCCGAGCTGCCAGCATTCTTGAATAGAGTTCTCGCGACGACGCCGATCCTGCTCATGAGTCTGCCGTTCATAGATTCTGCGAGTACAGATCATTCCGAATCATCCCACTCCATGATGATTATTGTGACTCGAGGCGAGCCACAGGCACGAGGCAACTGCAGATGACTGCACGTATTGTCGAGTGGTGCCCTTAACCCATTATCCACTCCATGTTAACTGCAATGTGCTTGACATTTGCTTCATTCAGAGTCTACCGAAAAGCCTGGCACAGTTTTGGCCGCTAATTCCGACCAAACCACCTCTTACAGTAATATCTATGGAAGCGCAATCCCAGTCCTCTTGATAGTGGAAGACGTCGTGATTCGTATTGCATGGAAGCTTCCGGCTGCATCCTTCCACACCATGTCTTCTCGAACGACTGGTCCACTCCATGATGAAGTACATCACTCTGAGGTTCCTGGAGATGATTGAAGTATGAAACCAAGGGTGTAGCTCCACGATGTTTGAGTATTTTCAGAGCCTGGTCCTTGTCCACAGCGATATGTGGCAAGCGCTCCCCCTCAAAATGGATGATACAGCAACGTAAGTGAGTTTTATCTCTTGTGAAGATCAGGTCCGTTTTTATTGACAATACAAAACCATCTCTCGACTTGCTCCCTGTATAGCAGCATGTCTCACAGATGATGACAATTGCATAGTAAAGTTGCGAATTGAATGGGATCACCTTTTGATCGCGCAAACTGTTCTGATCTCCACTTTATGCAGAGCGTCTACCAGTTGTGTTTCCAAGCTTATATTCGCCGCATCAATCGAGGTCAGTCTTTTGAAATCGAAGCCCTGGCTTATTTGGTTCCAGGTGGATGTGCCTTTCCATGAACTTCCGACTTCCCACCGTCGTCGTCCCTTAGTGTCTTTCATCCCTGACCATCCTGTTCCATCTAAACCTGAGCCCTGCCACTCCATGATCAGTGAAACTCTCTTAAGACAGTCGAAAGAACAAAAGTGATAAAACAGCGCTTCTCTGAGATCGATGCCGTCGTTAAGCCAATGCGGAGACAGGGCAATATGTCGAACATTGATTTTCACACGAGGTCGATCCCGCCGATGCATGTGTCTGCGCGGGTCACTGAAACGCAATTCATGAGCCTGGTCCTCGTCCTCTTTCCACACCGCCTGCTCTATGAAGGCTATGTCCACATCTGGGTCAAACGACCTTTCAAAAACGGAACCGGAACTGTCATGGAAGAGCAAACGAAGTCCGCGCTTGTCAGCCCAAGTCCATACAAGATCCCGAGCCTCCTGGCTGACAGAACTGAGCGTCACATTGTACCGGATGCCATCAAGCATTTCGGGATTAAAGACTACGAAGTCCCTATCTTTGTCGGTCTTCTCGTAGTCCCTGTCGTTAGGACAGAGAGGACGTATGCGCCAGCAGCCTGTCTTCCACTTGCTCATGGCGGGTTGCGTCGTGTCAGGCAGTGCGAGGTTCCAAACATGTGCCCGGAGCTCGGCTGGGAGGCGTGAGAAAGCATGAAATGTCGCAGAGTCATACAAATGTGCCATTTTTGACCGGAAAACTCCTTTCCCACAATTCGCAAGCCCGTGACGTTATAAACGCATCAGAAACATGGTGGGTAAACCGCGTTGATGGTGGCTCGTAGGTTACTTGCGTAAGACGGACTCGGGGCCGAAAGAGCTCCGACGTCACATTATGCGATTCGTTTCAGACCTATCGTAGACTTCTCGGTCACTATCGTCTTCTCGCATGTGATAATTCCAGGGTATACTTCAGGAGAATCAGTCTGATATTTCTGGCTATTTTGGACTATGATGTCGTTTTCTATACTGCTACTGATCAATCAGCGCTCGAACTGTAAAATCATGGCCGAGTCGTCGCACATATTATCCACTTCGAGGTTACACAAGCTCGTCTGCCGCACTCAAGCTCAGCTTTTGCAAACAGCTAAGTAAAATCTTTTCTCATAGTACGCACAATCGCACAATCATCTTTGTTGAGATCGTCATGGACTCTCTCCACGGTGTTCTTGCAATGATTCGTTCTATTCAAGCAGCGGAGAGACGTCAACGAGGCTTGAGACCCTTTCCTCTCGAGGATGCAGGTGAAGTCGCCTACCTTCCCAAGTTTCCCAGTTTTCCGGCCGAGATACGTGCCAAGATATGGATTCATGCCCTGCCCCATCGTTTTGGACCAGTAGCCATTTCCAGGACCGATGCTGCTTGCTCGTGGGAAGAGGCTGGGAGTTCCGTTGAGGGCGATGGCAGCGACGAGGAAGGTGAAGATGATGACGATGGCAGTGGAGACGAGGGAGAAGGCAGTGGGGACCAGAATGACAGTAGCTTAGGTGAGAACGAGGACGAGACTGACAAAAGCAAGGACAAGAGCTTGAGTGAGGGTGGCAAAAACACACAGCACTTAGGAAATTACACCCAGTCATTGCAATGAGTTGTATTCAACAAAGCCAAGCATGGGCTATTGCTAGGATGACTGAGGACTAAGAGGACTCCCTCTCGGGTTCCTGTTGAGAACCTTACCGCCGAATTCCAGATTCTTCATAAACTGATAGTCGATGGGTAATTTCGGTAAGCGTATATGAGCAGACCACACTCACCGAACAGCCAGTATCATTATTTGTGCTTGATTGTTTTGTCTTTTCCTCATTTTCGCAGATAACCATAAGTGAAACAGGAGCGCCTGATGATTTGAATTTCGAATCGTTTCGAATGTCGTAAGACAAGCGGTGCCAAATCTTCACCAAATTGCTCCATCTTCTCACGTACAGTTCCTGCAGGAGTATCGTCACCAGCATGTGCTATGGGTAGACCCGAGCGGTCGTAGATCGTAACATAAAAGTTGCGGTCCAAGAAGCCACTGGCATGGGATTTGCCACGATCAAGTTCGAATCGGAGTTTGTCGACGTGGAACGTGTACGACACGAGCTCGGCTCCAAGCTTCTCCACTGATGGCGTCCAAGCGAGGCCGCCGTTTTTCATGAAATACAGGTGCAGATTTCTAGCCAAGGTCGATCTACTGGGTGGTCTGATGTGTCGCGAAACATGTGGTCGCGGGGGTCCAGCCATGATAGAGATGCGGAGGTCTAGGGAACACGCGGAACAAGTCTTCATGTTGGCGAAGATGGGCAAATTCGTCCGTGAGCTCATGGAGAAACAAGTGTTTGACCTGCAGCCCAAAGTATGGGAAGCCTCTCTTGAGATACCTCCCGATCAGAAAGAGATCAATATCATCCATGTAAAATGCATCTTGCTCCACGTCAAGAGGCCGGTAGAACGTATTCCTACGTGAAGGTTTATTCGGTGCCCATACCAGATTTGCTTACGAGCCCAAGTCAGGAACACTTTGCGGGCCTCGTGGTTCACTGAAATTAAAGGCGAGGAGGAGATGGGCACTCTGGGCGGCGCCTCGTGTGAGGATACCAATGCGTGTTGGTCAGGCCGAGTATGACTCCCACGGTTGGATGGACTTCGTTCGAGGCACCGTCGTGCGAACTGATGCACCACAGGATACAGATCCCGCAGAGCTAGCTGCCAAATCTGATCACGTAATTCGGGTGGAAGGACTGGAAATAGGGAAAATGTGCCCGGTCCTCGTTCGGGACTTGTTCGTGCCATCGATTGCTCGCCGAACATATCAAATCCCGGGATTGCAAGAAAACTTGTGCAACTCAAGAAAGACCATGTGTCATGAAGAATAGTGCAACATATGAGAAAGAATGCGTAATTTAAGTTGACAGGGTGTGAGAATGAACTCACGGGCGAGAAAGTCAGTTTGATACTGGCCTAGAGAATGCCACACAACTCAGGTCTGTCTTACATGGAGTAAGGTGCCCAGATCAACGGAATGCGATCCCCTTGAGAAATCATCCGCGCAAACTGCGTCACGAAGACGAAGACGAAATATAGGAAGTAATGAGGCTAACCGGGCAGGACAGTCAGGTTATGTGCTGCATGCACAACGCTGCCTGGCGTGATACTGGTGCGCTGGTCGCGGCTCGTGTGTGAAATTACGAATCGATATAAACCATCTCATCTATGCTCAAGTCACACATTCGTGCAGGAAAGGGGCGGAGATGACTGCCCGAGGCTCCGGAGCCCTTGCATTTGTGTGCGGTGCGGACCCTGAGGCACCGACAGCCGAACGCCAGAAAGCTTGGACGGCTTCTCCCCAAAAAAACATTTCGTGACAAGCTTCAGTCCCGCTCTACTGCCTCGTCCCCCCCTCACTTATCGAGCCCTAGCTGCATTCATCTCGCTGCTCACATCATCACCCTCTGGCGCAATCGCGCGATACACGACACGGCGGGTCTAACTGAGCGCTAAAATCCTCTCGCGACCCTTATGGAAGTCTCGCGTCGATAAACACAAATTCCACCCCAGATTCCAACTTTGACACTCACCACGATGTCAGTCCTGCCCGCTCAAGTCACCGCGGCCCTGGAGCAGCTGGTGCAGGCTCTCCAGTCCCCGGACAATGCAATCCGATCCCAGGCTGAAGAAAACCTCAACACGGAATGGGTTGGGCAGCGCCCAGAGATCCTCCTCATGGGCTTGGTCGAGCAGCTACGCAACTCACAAGATGTCGCTGTAAGACGATACCGCTCAACGGCTCTTCTACGTGGTATTGACGTCCACTAATCTAGGTTCGATCCTACGCTGCCGTACTGTTCAGGCGCATGGCTAGTAGAACCGGCAAGGATCCCGCTGGAAATTCGAAAGAAGTCTTCCTTCTACTACAAAAGCCCGAACGAGATGCCATAAGAGCAAAGCTTCTCGAAGCTCTGTCCACCGAGACACAAAACTCTGTCAGGAACAAGATTGGCGATGCTGTGTCCGAGATTGCCAGGCAGTACATAGAGGCTGAACCCAGCCGAGGTACTCAAAAAGAGACATGGGGAGAACTGCTCGGTGCTCTTTTCCAGGCAAGCCAGTCCGGAGAGGCAGGTCAAAGAGAGGCTGCGTTCCGGATCTTTGCCACCACCCCAGAGATCATCGAGGCACAGCATGAAGAGGTTGTCCTTGGTGCTTTTGCAAAGGGATTCAAAGACTCGGACACTTCGGTAGGTTTCTATCCAGCGAGATCATCTCGCTATTGCTAAACTGATTGCTTAGGTCCAACTCTCTGCCATGGACGCGTTCTCTTCATTTTTTGGATCAATTCAGAAGAAGGGCCAGTCAAAGTACTTCAGCCTGATACCAGACATCCTCAACATCCTGCCCCCTCTTAAGCAAGCTGGCGATTCGGAACAGCTCACAAAGGCCCTTGTCGCTATGATAGAACTTGCCGAGGCCAGCCCCAAAATGTTTCGCCCCCTGTTCCACGAACTCGTCACATTCAGCATCACTGTCATTCAGGATAAAGAGCTGGAGGATACGGCCAGGCAGAATGCTCTCGAGTTGATGGCTACTTTCGCTGATTTCGCACCGGCAATGTGCAAAAAGGATCCATCCTACACTTCTGAAATGGTTACGCAATGTCTTTCACTAATGACTGATGTTGGTGCTGACGATGAAGATGCGGCCGAGTGGAATGCTTCCGAAGATGTGAGTACATTCTACGCGCGTTCGGGATATGCGCTGAAATACAATTCCCAGCTTGACGCCGATGAGAGCGATCAGAACCATGTCGCGGGAGAGCAGACCATGGATAGACTTGCCAACAAGCTCGGTGGACAAATAGTGCTTCCTCCGACCTTCAACTGGCTGCCTCGTATGATCTCTTCTGGTTCATGGAGGGATCGACACGCCGCTCTCATGGCCATTTCAGCCATATCGGAAGGCTGCCAGGAACTCATGGAAGGCGAATTGGATAAGGTTCTTGACCTGGTCGTTCCTGCGCTGAAGGACCCGCATTCCCGTGTCAGATGGGCCGCTTGTAATGCCCTCGGCCAAATGAGCACGGACTTCAAGGGCACAATGCAGAACAAATACCACCAAGTTGTTTTGCCAAATTTGATTCCAGTGCTGCAGTCGCAAGAGCCTAGGGTTGCTTCGCATGCGGCGGCTGCACTTGTCAACTTCTGCGAAGAGGCCGAGAAGGACACACTTGATCCCTACCTCGACTCATTGCTGAATCATCTGCTTGGTTTGCTCCAGAGTTCCAAACGCTTTGTCCAGGAACAAGCCCTCAGCACAATTGCAACTGTCGCGGATAGTGCGGAAGCGAAATTCAGCAAATATTACGATACTCTGATGCCACTGCTGTTCAACGTTCTGCGTGAAGAGCAAGACAAAGAGTACCGGCTTCTGAGAGCGAAAGCGATGGAATGTGCCACCCTCATTGCCTTAGCTGTTGGCAAGGAGAAGATGGGACGTGATGCCGAGCAACTGGTCCAGATTCTAGGAGCGGTTCAGGCAAACGTTGTGGATGACGACGACCCACAAGCATCGTACCTTCTGCATTGCTGGGGCCGCATGTGCCGAATTTTGGGACAAGACTTTGTGCCCTTCCTTCCTGCGGTCATGCCTCCATTACTCACACTCGCCAAAGCCAAGGCCGACATTCAACTATTGGACGATGAAGAGAATGTTGCCGCCATAGAGCAGGAGGAAGGTTGGGAGATCGTCCCTCTGAAAGGGAAGTATATCGGAATCAAAACCTCGACGCTGGACGACAAGCACATGGCTATTGAACTCATCGTTGTCTACGCTCAGAACTTGCAAGCGGCATTCGAACCATATGTTCTGGACATTATGGAGCATGTTGCCATCCCCGGCCTTGCATTCTTCTTTCATGACCCAGTCCGTGTCGCGTCCGCCAAATGTGTTCCTCAACTCCTCTCCTCCTACAAAGCCACTCATGGCCTCGGCTCGCAGCAATACCAGCAGCTCTGGACAAGTACGATAGAGAAGGTCCTCGAAGTGCTCGATACGGAACCAGCTATTGAAACTTTGGCCGAGATGTATCAATGCTTCTACGAGGCCGTTGAGGTCTGTGGCAAGAGCTGTCTTACCGATAAGCATATGAAGGACTTCGTCACTGCTGCTGCCACAGTTCTTACGGAATATCAAAAGCGGGTGGAACTCCGAATGGAGGAGCAGAAAGAACGCGACGAGGGTGAAGAAGCTCCGGAAGAAACGCTCTTTGCTATCGAGGACGATCAGACTCTCCTTTCAGATATGAACAAGGCTTTCCACACCATCTTCAAGAATCAAGGAACAAGTTTCCTGCCTCACTGGGAGCTCTTACGAAAATTCCTGGATGAGTTCACACGGAACCAGGATGCAACACAGCGTCAATGGGCGCTTTGCATCATGGACGATGTGCTGGAGTTCTGTGGCCCGGACTCGTGGAAATACAACCAACACATCGTCGGGCCTTTGGTCGAAGGCATGCGTGATGATGTTGCCGCCAATCGCCAAGCTGCTTGCTACGGTGCTGGTGTAGCAGCCCAAAAAGGTGGCGAGCCCTGGGCCGAGTTCGCAAACCACTCTCTGCAGCTGTTGTTCCAGGCCTGTCAACGTCCCGATGCGCGGGAAGGCGACCACGTGTTTGCTACGGAAAATGCATGCGCGTCTATCGCCAAGATCTTGCATTTCAATTCAGCCAAAGTCAACAACGTACAAGAAGTGGTGGTACACTGGCTAGACACGCTGCCGGTGGTCAATGACGAGGAAGCTGCTCCCTTTGCGTACAGCTTCCTCGCCACTTTGATCGACCAGTGAGATATCATTCATTGAGATTTGTATAACATGATCAACTGACATTTGAATAGGCAAAACCCCGCCGTCATGCAGAACGCCGCCCGGTGCTTCAAGTACATCGCTGAAGCCCTTGAAGCCGAGACACTACAGGGTCAGACTGCGAATCGTATTGTTGATGCCTCGAAGCGCCTCATCGCCGCTGCACAGCTTGATGCAGGTCAATTATTAGCCAATCTTACGCCCGAGACGCAACGCACTGTCCAGGCGTTCTTTGGTTAAAGTGATGGGGCACGATTAAAGTCTGATTGGATGACGACAGGGACGCCATTTTCTGGGAGGACTATTAATCGAGGGGAGGCAAGCAAGTCATGACACGCCGATGCGCGTGGTTCCTGGGACAGTGGTTGAGACAGGGGAACAATGGTGGTTGCGGTGCCGCCTCGCGCTGCAAGCGATGAATGACTTTAATAGATAGCGAGAGCGGATACAAAAATTCTTTGACACATTAAACATCGTTCATTCGTTTGTGCGCTACTTCATCCGTTCATGCAGGTCGCTTCATCAACGTCGTCAGTGTCGTCAATATCACCACCACAACTTACTCTTTGACCTCGTTCTCTTCCTCCTTGTCGTCTTCGTTCTCCTCCGCGTCCCAATACTCATTCCTATACAGCCCATTCCACCTCACTTCCTCCGTCCACAGCTCCCAAGGCCTACTCGCCTGACCCTTATTCGCTTCCCAGGCATCTTTGGTCTCCCTATCCGACAAATACTTCACCTCTCCCAACTTCCCCTTATCACCAGCACTCTCGTACCCTTTCTCTCCAACCTTCGCCACACGTTCCCCAACAGCAGCCATATTCGCCGCCCCCTGCAACGTCATCGCCTTGTACTGGATCTTCGCATTAGCAACCGCATACACCGACCGATAAACCGCCTCTTCCACCGTCCCGCCCAACGCCGTGAACCCGTGCCCCCTCATCAACACCAACCCATGCGGCGGCGTCTCCGCCCCCTCCTCCCCCTTCTCCCCGATCGGCAGGAAGCTCTTCAGCACATTCCCCGTCTTCCCCAACAGACTCTGCGGCGCGAACGACGCTGCCAGTGCGCCTCCCAGTGTAGTAGACGTGATGAGCATATCATGCCTAGCCGAAGAGGAGTAGTGGTCCGCGATGTCGAACACGGGGACACTTGCGCCCTGGACCCCGCCCATATGCCCCACCACCTTCAGCGGCACGCTCGTCGCGCCGAACACCACGAGATCCTCCGCGTGTCCGTGCACGACGGCTTGCACCCCGGGCCAGCGTTTGTATATCTCGGAGTGGATGTAGCGCTCGAGGAAGCCCCGGGGCGAGTCGGAGGAGACGGCCTCGCCGTCGGAGACGCGGTATTCGACAATGTCGGAGCGGCGGGAGACGAGGGCTGGGGCGCGGGCGGCGGACAGGTAGAAGGTGGAGGGGTTTTGAGGGGAGCGGGCGGAGACGTGGCCGTAGCCGTCGAGGATGGAGTGCGAGTGGAGGATGTGCCCGGCGGTTATGAGGGTGGAGAAGAATGTGTCCGGGATGGGGGTTGTGGCGGTGCGGAGGCGGGAGGGCAGGGTCGTTGACATTGTGGCGGTGGTGGGGCAGGTCCGTGGTGCTTCCCGGGCGGAGGAAGGCGTGCACTTGGTGACGTGGTGCTGTCGGGGACCTGATTATTGCAATGAGGTGTCAATGAGGTCTAGCTCGGAGAGTCAATGACCAGAGGCGTGATTGATGAGCTGAAGTCGAGCTCTAAGCTGTGGACGTCATCATACTGCCACTTCGGGTAGGCGGGGTGATGTGGGGCAGACAGCCGGTTAAATTTAGCATATTGGTCTGAGCGGGAGTTCGCGGCGGGTGATGCAGGGTGCTTACGAACCTCACTCATCCGGCCGCCGATTATTACTCGGAGGGCTTTCAGGTCTGTCATTCATCCGCCGGCATATTAGTACGTCCGATGGCTAACGAAGTTGGTAGGCAACTGTAGTGATCAAATATAAGGCGTGTCTTCTCTCGAGTCCAAAGTCAATTAATTCATCTCTCACATATCCATCTCAAACAAAGAACGTCGAAGTCATTTAGCGTTTATAAGATTCAGCCAGCGTTACGTCCCTATATCGAGCCACTCCCACACACTATACACCATCCACAATCATGGCTTCTGTCAGCACCGAGATCGCCCGCCTCACTCTCCGCGAGCCCATCAACCTCGACGACTCCTCGAGCGAGGGTGCCCAAACCGTCCAGGAAATCATCAAGATCCTCAAGCGTCAAGCAGGCCTAATCGAAGTCTTCTACGGCACGGCCAAGGAGAACCCCAAAGACCTAGCCTTCCTCATAAGTCCGTTCCCTCCCCCTCCCTCACCTCCCCATTCATGTACCTTACTGACCGACCCCACCACAGACTGGGAGTCCCTGGAAGCAAACGGCGCCTGGATCACTACCGAAGACTTCGCCTCCGTCGGCGTGCATCTCGCCAAGCTCTCCGACTCTCCCCCCTCCAACACGCACTACACCTTCCCCTCCTCCTCCGACCTCAAATCCGCCATCACCGCCCCCGTGACCGAAGTCCTGTACCTCTACACCCTCTCCGACGACGCCTCCTACGACGCCGACGTCCAAAAGTTCGCCGACGAAGTGCTCGTCAAGAACGGCAAAGGTTTCAAGGGCGTAGTCAAAGCGTGGTCCATCGAGGACGTGACGCACGAGAACTTCCCCGAGGGCCATGAGGGGGGCAGTATTCTCGCGGCGTTGATTGGGTGGGAGGGGCTGGATAGCCATGAGGCGACGAGGGAGTCGCAGGCTTTCAAGGACCACATCGGCTTGTTGAGGAATGGGGCGAAGGGCACGGATTTAAAGCATTTTGCTTTTGTGGAGGGGAAGGCTTGAGGTGCTGAATGGGTGATTAAATAGATAAAACTTAAAGTTTTGTGGGTTTAGGAGGAGACTCTACTCAATGGATTTCAGCTGGCCTGAGTATTTCCAACTCACATTGCTACGAAAGCGAGGTTTGCAAGATCTGTAGTTGTTTCAATCAGTACGGGACTACAGGTATGTTTCATACGGGCCACAGTCACACGATGACTGAACGCTCGAGCTCAAGATGTAACTTTCATGATCGTACTCTAGAGTCAGCATCCACCTCCGTTGCGCCTTCCCGAACTTCCCACCTCGGCTCGCATATTGGTGAATGAGGCTACCACTACGATATGTTCGTGAGCGCCAATGTTTTGTCTGGCCAAGGCAATAGCCATTGCTGAGACAAATGTCTTCATCCACGCAGCAATGCGTTTCTGCTGCTCCGATGTTGCAGGGTCGCATAGAATTGATATCGGTCAGGTTCGTCCCTTCTGATGAATAGCACGTACGCTCCCCAGAGATCGTCAAGACGAGACGCGGTAGGGCGAGATACAGAAGAGCGAGTGCTGGCGCCATGGTGTCCAAGGCTCTGTTGGGAATACAGAAGGCCAGTGGCACAGTCTATGAATGTCGTTCACGGTGGGATAGAATCCATTGATGGCTCCTTCGACTTGAAGGAAGTCAGCTTGTTTTGTACGAGAGTGTTGTTATGCTGTGCAACAATGCTAAAGCATATCAGGTCTTGTTGTGCCGCTGCCTTGTTTTGTCCTGTAGCCAATGACTTTCCATCTGAGATCGTCATTGGTGACACTATTCGTAGCTGTGAGGTGCCAAGACTTGCACAATATACAATGGCAAGACAGCTTCGAACTGATTGAAGACAGACTGTCGGAAATCACGTGCTCGATCCTGTGCCATCATGTTTTGTTGACTTGGCCTTCGATCACACGTGAAGTCTACAAGGTCTCCCTGGCGTCAAATATAGACATGTGCTGGAACAGTATCATGCTGTATAGACTGTGTTAATGTGGATAGTCACAGGCTATCATCTCATTACTCTTCTATCGTCCATTTCTACTTCGTTCTCATCAAATCGTCCAGATGCTTGAAAAGCCTGTCGATTGTCCTCATCGTAGGTCCGGTCGGTGCCAGTCGTCATGGAACTGTCAAGTCTGACATGACCAGGTCTTCCTTTGCGACCGATACCTATCTTCGCATCAATCCACCCAGCTACTCGCTTTATCACTCCCCATAGTCTGTCCTGCGCTTCTCGGAGTGCGCTGTCATCTTTAGGATTTTCATGCGCTTCTACCTGGAATTGGTACTTCAAAACATCTTTCACCGTCACCAGGCCGGTCAATCGACCACGGTACTCGATCAAGATGACGCGGGGTCCTAGTTTCTTGAAAAGCTCCATGACAGTTTCCAATGGCAGTCGAGGATGTGCAGTAATTGGTGTGAAGTCCACGAATTTGCTAAGGTCCACAAGAGCTTGGCCTGCTGTCTCCGGAATGTGGTCGAACGATATAGCTGGTCCTGAAGCTGCTGGCGTTGTTGGCACGATGCCGCCACCTGCAGCAGAGAAATTGATTCTTGCATTCCGGTGGACGGTTTGATCCCGTCGTGCTCTCTCGAGAGCATACTTGAGTTCTGTTCGGCCAATGTATCCAACCAGAATCCTTGACTGTTGGTCTTCGACAATTGGGAATCCTTGGACGCGGCTATTCCCCAGCAGTGAATCGACCTGACTGACTTCCATGCCTGAAGCTACCAGAACGGTAATATCGCCGGACATGACCTTTGAAACCGGAACTCCGAATGTATGTTCCTCTTTATTGTCGAGAAAAGGAAACCCGTTGAACCAGATCATGCGGTCCGCAATACCACCTGTACCGAACCAGTCACTTACGGCTTTGGTGACGCCTACCACAATCATGGTCGGTAATATATATGTTAGAGCTCCAGTGAGCTCAAACATAATGACAACCACGGTCACTGTGATATGCATGATACCCGAAAGGGCCGCAGCTGCGCCAAGGAAGGCATAGGTGCCAGGTGTGATACAGGGCACATCTGGTGCGCAAGTCGAGAAAAGCTTGGAGTTGGGATAGCTTTCGTGGAGAGCCTGTACCATAATGCCGACCATTCGCCCAAAAGAGGCGCCAATTGCCATAGATGGCACAAAGATTCCTGCTGGTACTTTGCATCCGTACGAAATGATCACCAAGAACGCTCTCATGATCGTAGCGATGAGTAGCGACAGTATCATGTGTGTCCTATTCCCCTTATCGCACAGTCCATTGTAATCATGGCCGCCTTCACATTCCAAGAACAGTATCTCCATAGATTCCGTCATATCGATCCGCAAGAACCGATTGGGATAGCAAAGAATTGCCGTGAACGTCGCCAGTAATGTCGCTTCTAAAATTGCGTACTTTGTAAGATAACGCTTGCGGAATGCCTGCATACGAAGATTCCACTTGATCACAAAAGCACCGTACAGTCCTCCAAATATGCCGATGATAATATAGAAGAAGATTTCAAAGAAATGCCAGTCTCTGTCATATCTGACTGTGAACATGACCAGCTGCCCAGTCCGGAACGGGTTCATTGCTGATAACACTGCCGTCGCTACTAATGCGCAGAAGTAGCTTCTCCATAACGTTTTGAGCGGAAAGTAGTTGGACATTTCCTCCAGTGAGAACAGGACACCTCCTATTGGGCTTCCAAAGGCGACCGCTACTCCAGCTGCAGCACAGGCTGACAGGATCTCTCGTGTCTTTGCCGCATTTCGCTTGTACTTGTCAAAGAATCGGCTGATGACGTTACCCATGCATACTGCATAGTGCACGCTAGGACCTTCTTTCCCTACCGAGAGACCGCTTGCGATTGCCAATGGTAGTCCAATGCTCTTGATCAACAGTGTCCAAAAGCCAAGAAAGCCTTTCATAACGAATCCAGCGATGATGCATTTGATCTCGCTGATTCCACTCCCAGCAGCATATGGAGCGAAATTCTTGACCAGCATGGCGCTAGTGAGCGCAAAAGCGGTTGCGAAAAGGATGTAGAGGATGTAATTGACCGGCGTGAAGGAACTCCACGTCTTCCACTCCTCGCAACCCTCCTCAGCTCCCCAGCAGCAAAAATTCTCATTGAGATAGAATGCCGTCGTACAATGCCCCGTCTTGATATCGCTCAACCACTCCGTGACGATGTTGAGGAATGCAGCAGTGAGTCCTATCGCGGCTCCAATCAGAGTCACAACAACCCACGCCTGACCAGCGTCGTACGCTTCGGCAATCTTGATCCGCCAGCTGATTGCCTCGCCGTCCGCGCCGTAGCTTGTTCCATAATTCCGCCGCCGTGCTTTCCGCCGTCGCTGCTCCTGGACTGCGTCCTGAACCCAGTCGATTGTGGTGAAATCCTCATAGCGTTTGATCTCAGCGATTTCCTCGGCTACAGCAGCGCGTGCAGCATCGTCCCGGTCTTGCTCTTGGCTGCCGCGTTCGAGTGTTGAGAAATTTGAAACCCGGCGATTGATGGTGCGAGTCGAGGACCGGGTTGAGTTGAGCGAGGGACGGATCATACGTGGCTGAGCGCCCGTGGCAGCGCTATCTTGTATCCGCATATTTTAGGCCCGGAAGCAACTTGTCGATCCGCCCATTTCTCTCGCAGCGCTTGAGTGCATTAACTGAATGAATATTCGTTGTCGCATTGAGCTGCAAACTGGCAGTGACTGTGGCAGCCTGTAGTCGAAGCATCGGATCTTACCCCGGAGATAGTGATAGGTTAGGGTTATTGTGTAAATTACTTCGCGCGTCGACCGCGACTGTCTTGTGCTTGTGCAGCCTAAGATACTGCGAGAAGAGTTCTGGTCAATCTCACAATCATATGATTCTTGAAGCAAGTCAATATGCCGTACAATAATGCTCCGATCGCTCCGACGCAAGAGATTACAGGCACAGTCAGCCTACCACGTATGTCATGCGATATTTTGCCCGTGTCCTGGCGATTTACTGATCGTCTCAGTCACACGTGTAAAGAAAATCATTCACGCCGACGACGACATCGCCAACTGTTCGAACAATGCCGCGTTTGCCATAGCAGTCGCTACGGAGCAATTCTTGCAGTATCTAGTGGAGCAGACGCACCATGTCGTCAAGGCAGAACGCAAGCCTCGCCGCAACATTCAGTACCGGGATGTAGCCAACGCAGTCGCACGACACGACAATCTCGAGTTTCTGACAGACGTTGTGCCACGGACAGTCACAGTCAAGGCACACAAGGAGCGGGTAGCTCAGGACCGGATTCGCAAGCTGGATGAGACTCGGGAGAAGTTGACACCGACGACAGGGGCTAATGGCACACATTTGGCGGCTCATGGAGATGGTGCTGGAAGTGCGGCGGCCCCCGCAAATGGAGTTGAACAGGAAGTCCCGGATCATGCTGGTCCGGAGGTAATGGACATTGACAATGTGGCTGGGGTTGATACCGCGGCTCTAAACGGGAATGGGCACGGGTAGAGACTGCGCTCAAGGTCACATTGGGCTACAACAAAATCAAGGACGTCCGTCAATTAAGTGCGGCTCTACGGAGCAATCCAGACAGTGAATTGTAAGCTGGGAGCCGGGAGCAAATGGTCTATGCAAGGACTGGGGACAAGAACGCATCATCCGCGAGCGCAATCTTTTGAAAGGCGATTAAGAGACAGGCAAGCCTGAGCTGCAGTTGGGCAAAGGTTGAGCAAAGAAGGTTTGTATTGTTAGAGCAAAACATGAGGTTATGAGAATTCAAGATATAAGCAACTACGAATAGCAAGTTAATGTTCAAAATTATACATCGTCGCATTCCACAGCTTTTTGACTTCGCCTACCAGATCCTTGACCTTAGTGCCACCAGGGCAATCTTTCCATTCTCCATCGTCTCTGACACACCAGACCTTGTCGTCAAGCCTGACGGTACAGCTAGTACCAACACTAGCGTTGTGGCTTCTCTCAACGCTTGTGCGGAGTAAATCCATACCCTTGCCAAGATGGTCATCACTAGCGCAGTCGTTTAGAGCATCAAAGCTGATGCCATGCTCGAGAGCGCAGTCTTTGACGAGCGAGCGAGACGGGATATCCGAGTACTGCCGGGTCATGCACATGGTGAAGCCGAGGTAGATTTTTGGGTCGGGGTACAGATCCGCAGCACATAGTTCCAGAATGTTGCCTAGACACTCGCCAGGACCGTGCTTGCATAGAACCCCATCATCTTGCTCGGTTGGACTGGGAAACACATGTCAGCAAGATGCTGGAAGCGGACGGACAACTACTTACGTTCCAATGTATGACAATTTGAAGTCAACCAAGTGTGACACTTCCATCATAGCCGGAAGAACTAAATCATTCAAGCAGTCTTTCGCATCCGGGCACTTGCTCATGATATGTGCCTCAAGAGGAATTCTCTTAGGGAAGGTCCAGTCTGTCCCTGGGTGAACGATCATATCGGCTATGGCGTAGAGCACAAGTCCCATCAAACCCATCGAGATAGCTGACATGGTGCCGATGACAATTCTCTGCACACGCTTCATGGTACGGCCTTTTGAAGTGCGCCACCAGGCCTCCATATGTGCGCTGCCTGCGTCAATCCATGCCAGCCTTGCCTCTTCCTCTTTGTCCTTCAGAATCTTGACCCTTTCTTCGAGGCTCTGATCGTCATCATGCTGGGATGCAGGCAGCAGTGGTGCCTTTTCGTAGTCAGCCATGTTTGTAGATCCCGCAACTCCGACGACAAAAGTGACTGAAGATTACAAGAATGGGAGCGGAGATTGAAAGCAATGAACGGTGCGGCCGAGGCTTCTTTGCCGCAAGGTGCTGTGCCGCAGGGGTGCATGCTGCAGGGCCGCTTGGGGTGGCAAACCCGTTTCGATCGCCACGTGACTTCGGCTACAAATGGCTGATCATCAACAGATGGCCTTCTCACGATACATCATATTAGAAATGATGGAGAAATCGCATTTTCTTGTTGTAGAGCAGGGATCTTATGATTTATTGTAGTTGACCGTGTAAGCAAATGTTTACTGATATTTAGACGGCGTCTGGCGTTTCTGGCTGATCCATTTGGTAACCACTCTTCACGCCTTACTTAATATCGCCGGCGTACTTATAACCATAACGCAAATAAATAGCAACATCAAATCAAGATTCTGCATCGAGCGATAATGAACAGATAAATCATGCGCTAACACTATGGCGGAGTCATCGAGAGGAACAAAACGGACCGCGGAGGAAGCTTTCAGTCCTCCGCGCCGCATCCGAGCGCTGGACGTGGACGTGGTCAACAAGATCGCCGCTGGTGAAATTATCGTTGCACCTGTGCATGCCCTGAAAGAGTTGATTGAGAATGCGGTCGATGCCGGTTCAACCGCTCTGGAAGTACTTGTCAAAGATGGTGGGCTGAAGCTGCTTCAAATCACAGACAATGGCAGCGGCATCAATGCAAGTTGAGCTCGTATTGTGGATATCGGACAGTCGCTGATTGGAACAACAGAGAGATGATTTGCCTATATTGTGCGAGCGATTTACAACATCCAAGCTCAAAACATTTGAAGATCTCTCCTCCATAGGCACCTATGGCTTTCGCGGCGAAGCGTTGGCAAGCATCAGTCACATCGCACATCTGACAGTCACAACGAAGACGCGAGAGTCAAGCTGTGCATACAAAGCTCAATACTCAGCTGGCAGACTGGCACCGGCAAAGCCGGGGCAAAGTGCAGATCCGAAACCTTGTGCTGGACGACAGGGCACTCAGATTCAGGTTGGCATCAGGTGCTCTGATACTTCCGTGGTAAGACTAATGACTAGCAGGTTGAAGATCTATTCTACAATGTTCCGTCCCGCAAGAGAGCTTTCAGGTCATCCAGCGAAGAGTATGCCAAGATATTGGACATGGTCGGACGGTACTCGGTGCACTGCAAGGATGTGGCTTTTTCCTGCCGAAAGCACGGAGAGTCCGGAGCATCGCTTTCGATACCTGCGCAAGCCAGCGTGATCGACCGAATCAGATTGGTCCACAACAGTGCAATCGCTAACGACCTTATCTCCTATGCCGTAGAAAACCGCAACTTTGGCTTCAGCGCTGACGGCTGGGCCAGTTCAGTCAATTACTCCGGCAAGAAAACCACACTGCTGCTCTTCATCAACCACCGATCAGTTGAATCTACAGCAATCAGAAAGGCGATTGAGTCGACGTACCAGGCCTTCCTTCCACGTCATGGTCATCCATTCGTGTATCTCAATCTGGACATTGACCCTGCCCGGGTCGATGTCAATGTGCATCCGACTAAGCGGGAGGTCAACTTCCTCAATGAGGAAGAGATCATAGAAGTTATCTGCGATGAGATTCGGACAAGCTTGGGCAAGGTGGACACGAGTCGAACGTTCATGGCACAGTCATTGCTCAGCAGTAACAAGCCGGCTCAGACCGTCGACATGGATGATGCCAATCCGACGCCTACACCATCGAGGTCAGCACCCACATCGACCAAGACGCCCTTGAACCAGTCTCAGGGCAAGACGGCAAAGACATATGAGAACATGCTTGTACGCACAGACTCTCGAGCTCGGAAGATCACCTCGATGCTGCCTCCAGCCAAGCCGTCGTCGCCCAGTCTGCAAAATATAGAGGACGAGGTTCAATACACCACGACCTCACGAGAGCACACTCTATGTAGGCTCACATCGATCAAAACCCTCCGCGCAGCAGTGCGAGAAAGCATTCACAACGAGCTCACGACGGCTATCTCGCAGCATACCTTTGTCGGAATCGTAGACATGAACAAACGAATCGCCGCAGTGCAGTCCGGTATCAAGCTCTTGCTCATCGACTTCGGAATGATGTGCGCCGAATACTTCTACCAGCTCGGTCTAGCAGACTTCGGCAATTTTGGCAGCATCAAGCTGGATCCGCCTTTGTCTCTACAACAGCTGCTGGAGATTGGCGCTGAGCAAGAGGCAGCATCTATGACAGGCGAAGAGCATGAGAGGTATGCGAGCTTCGACTGGAATGGAGCTGTGACGAAGGTTCACGATCAGTTGGTGGGTAGACGAGAGATGCTATCAGAGTACTTCTCGCTGGAAATCAGTGAGGACGGCATGCTTGAGAGTCTGCCGCTGATGGTCAAGGGGTATACGCCGCCTATGTCCAAGCTGGCCTGCTTTCTGCTGCGATTGGGTCCGAGGGTGAATTGGACAGAAGAGCAGGGCTGCTTCGAGACGTTCTTGCGAGAGCTGGCGGCCTGGTACGTGCCCGAGACTTTTACGGAGAATAATGCCAAGGACGGAACAGGCTATGAGGATGAGGAGATGACAGAGACCGGGGCTGAGGAGAAAGTGCGTCGGAAGGCGCATGTACAGCGTGCATTAGAGCATGTGCTGTTTCCGGCATTTCGGTCACGGCTGATTGCAACGCGGGAGATGAGGAAGGGTGTGGTAGAAGTAGCAGACCTCAAAGGGTTGTATCGCGTGTTCGAGAGATGCTAGAGAAGGGCACGTTCGGTACCTTGCTGCCGGATCCTCAATACATAGTTACCGAGAGGTATCCCTAATCCAGAAGCAATCGCCTTTGGCTTTAGAACGCCGGGGTCGTCGTCATACCATGAGCGTCACATGTCGTCGGCGTTTGGTCCATTATGGAGGATGCCCGGAAGGACGAACACAAGGAGAGGAAACACGCAACGGTAGCGTGAAGCATGAATCCTGCAAATGCGGAGGGGCTGGGGAACGACATGGATATTGAGGAGGGCGTTCGGCCTGACCCGGATCTGGGGTGTGGAGCCGCGCGAAGAGCCCCGGATCGGCAGCTATCTCCTGCGAAGTGTTTCGGAGCTCTTATCTTTTTTGAGAACAAGGAAATCAAGTCCGATGGCAACCACATACCTCTGCAGACGGCACGCGCAACACTCAGTCCATGATTTGACGTGCATACAAGGTACAATTGAAATTGGTTTTGTCCTAGGTTTTCGGCTGTCTCTGGCCAGCCACTTGCCGGGCGACCACTACCAGAGGCGAGAGAGATGTTTCCAATGTTTAGAGCATGCGGCTTCGGCGCGTCAAGCGACGCATTCGCGGACCAAAGTGCTAGCCATAGTGTTAATAACACCCAGCTACACAAACTATACGGCTATATCGTCATGTAAATTACGTTTGGAACTAGAATTATAGAAAATGCAACCTACCGAAGACATCGCTAGCTGGTCTTCATCAGCAGTGCTTCTTCACGTTGGTAGATGACTCATCATGCGGCTCAGTCTAACAGCCAACTCACGATTTTCTGCTCCAAAGGTGTTTCAATAATGACAAGTGTCAAAATTTCACACAAATCGAAGACTCATATAATTTTTTTTTGCATCAATTAGGCATTTGCATGAGAGCACGATGTCATGGATTTTGGGGAGCTTCCTGGGTCTCCCCGACGAGATCCTTTCATTGATATTCAGGAATTTGGCAGATCTGCCATATACAGATGCTGAACTCACTGAACCTGGGGCCTTGAGTGCAAGTGCTAGGAGCCAAATGAGGGAAGATTGCCTCGCTCGGCTCGATCTAGTACATATTTGTTTGACTTGCAGGCGATTTAATGAGTTGGCCACACCACTTCTATATCACACTTTCGTTCAACAAGGTTGGATTGAAGACTGTGAAGAAGGATCTGAGGAGTCAACTACAACTCGTTTTTCAAATCTGGAAAATCCTATCCCGAACTGTGTACGATTTATGATAACATTGCTAAAGAAGCCTGAATTAACCAAACATGTGCGACGAATTATCTGGATTGCAAGACGCGTTGGTTCAACCGAGAACGGGGCGCGGCAAAAACCGTCGCGACTCAATAAAGAACAACAGCTATGGGATCATGCTTCACGTTTGAAAGCTCTAACGACTCTCCAAAAAGCCACTGTGCACCCACGATCCGCTAATTATCTTTCGGCCTTGCTTCATCTGGAGAGGCTGCAAGATTTACATCACCGGCCAAGGCTCAGATCAGCGACGAGGACTTTGGAGGGGTTGCTTGGATTAACCAGGCAAATCAACCTTTTGATCTGCAACGATGGGATGTGCGAGGAAGACGAGCATAGGATTCGTCTGGACGAGCACAGCATTCATCCCGGTACCTTACAAGGTCTTAAACATCTCTCACTGGACTGGGACCTTGTGGGATCACAGCACATGCGTGTGATCACGAAGACCGACTTCGCCAATTTGAAGCGGCTGACAGCTCGATTCTATGACTACAATTCCTTAAGCCTCGGACCTGTTGTGGGCAAAGATACAGATGGATCCTGGAAATACGGTCCATCCAATGTATCTGTAGAAGAGCTATGCGTTTCAATGGCTGGACACGACACTGCTGATTTGATGATACATCGCTTTACACGACTAAGGAAAATTGAGATAAGGCTCAATTCCATCCCACATTTCCTGTGGGGTTGGCGTCAGTGGGATGATGTTTTCGAAGCGCTGCACAAGAGCAAAGACCTACAGGAAAGTCTTGGAGATTTGACACTGGAAGCGGGAGAAGGTGATCCTCAGTGTCGTTGGCCCGTAGCGGTCGGGCCGGACTCGATCTTGCATATGCGGAAATATCGGAATCTCCGGGTACTCTCGTTGCATCAAAGTGTCTTTAAGCAATTCGCAGTCAACAGAGATCATCCTGTTGCGCCACTGGTAGAAATCTTGCCGTCTACACTGGAACGACTGCGGATCACTGATTTTGATCGTGGGGTTTGCCAGCAGCTGGACACATTCTTATCTCGTCTCGATTCATTCTCTCACCTGAAACGAGTAGAGGTTGTTTATGGTGATTTCTGTCTTCACGATTTGTACAGAGACGGACCACCGCCCGATGATGCTAGCAAGTTCAAGGACTATGTTGCGATGCTTTCTCAGACGCTCAAGTCATACGGAATCCAATTTGTGGAGGTCACTTAGTTCATCACAGATGGCAGTATAGACTACACTAGACAAGACTAGACTGGGTGGAGTGGAATGAAGCCACAATCCTTGCCCGGTAAGTGTCGAGGATGGACGAAGCTCATTCAGGCAATCAAGGCCGAAATCCAGTCTACTAGAAACCGTTGGCGTGCAGGTTGCAAGTGGCGTAAATCAGAACGAATCACAGAGTCGACATTCAGCAGGGGGCCGCGTGACAGGGCAGAAGTGCCAACTTTATGCAGGTTCGGCGACGATCTGGGGAAAGAACGCCGCAAGCGCATCAACAAATGCCGACCAAAATTGTGGGTCGGGCGAGACTTCTCATCCCCAGACTGGCATGAAAACCAGAGCACTGACCGTTTTATTGCGCGTTCGGGTTCAGTCGCCGACGCTGGCACTGAAGAAAGTTTTTCCTTTCCGCTCCGGCTAGACCCCCGACCGGATTATCCTTGCATCCGGCGACTGGTGATTGACCAAAGAGGGTGGGTCGGGACCTGACCCTGGAGAAACGATAACCCCGCGTCGCGCATGCGCGACTACTTTGGCCGTCCAGATGCTGCACCAGATCCTTCGTTCGCTGCGCACGGCTCGGCGTGCAGGAGTCTGGGTCTGATGTCTTATTTATACTCGGCTTGAATCCGCCTCAACTTCGACCGCCTCCCATGTGCATCCTCCTTCAACTACTCTTCCTCAGTCCTCTTCTCACTATCGTTGCCCACTATGGCCATCCACTCTGGTGACGACAAGCACATCGCTCCAGAGATTGTGACCGACCATCCCGACAACATCGACGAGGTCAAGGCCAACGCCTTCCTCATCGAGAACGCCAAAAATGCTTCCGAGAAGGAACATCGCATGACCCTGTGGCAGGGTATCAAGCTCTACCCCAAGGCCGTCGCGTTCAGTCTCATCATCTCCACCTGCATCGCTATGGAGGGATACGATGTCTGTCTGCTCTCAAACTTTTACGGCTTCCCCGAGTTCAACAAGAAGTTCGGCTTCTACGACGAAGCAAGTAAGAAATACGTCGTCTCTGCTCCTTGGCAATCAGGACTTAGCAATGGTGTGAACGTCGGCGAGATCATTGGTTTGCTGCTGAACGGTTGGCTGTCCGAGAAGATCGGTTACCGCAAGACCCTTCTGGGTAGCTTGTTGACCATCACTGGACTCATCGCTGTCTTCTTCACCGCGTCCAACACCACGGTTCTTTTGGTTGCTGAAATCTTGGCTGGTATTCCTTGGGGCGTCTTCCAGACGCTGACTATCAGCTATGCCGCCGAGGTCTGTCCAGTTGCCCTTAGAGGTTACTTGACCACCTACGTCAACTTCTGCTGGGGTTTGGGTCAAGTTATTGGTATTGGGGTAATCAAAGCTATGCTGCCCCGTACTGATCAGTGGTCCTGGAGGATTCCATATGCTCTGCAGTGGATGTGGCCTGTTCCTCGTAAGTTTTTAACCAAATAATAATAGGTCGCTCGAACTCCAGTGCTAATCTTATATTGTAGTCATGGTCGCAATCTTCTTCGCTCCAGAGTCGCCGTGGTGGTTGGTCCGCAAGGGCAAGCTGGATGAAGCCAAGAAGTCACTGCTCAAGCTGACCAGCACCAACCGCGAGACCGAATTCGACCCCGACGAGACTGTTGCCATGATGGTCCACACCAACGCTCTTGAGCAGGAGATCACCAAGGGAGCCTCTTACCTGGACTGCTTCAAGGGTACTGACCTTCGCCGCACCGAAATTGTCGTCATGTGTTGGGCCATTCAGAACCTGGCTGGCAACTCGTTCTCTGGCTACTCTTCTTACTTCCTGCAACAAGCTGGTCTGGCTGCTGACACCTCTTACGACTTCGCCCTTGGTCAGTACGGCATCAACATGGCTGGTGTATTTGGCGCTTGGTTCCTCATGTCTTTGGGCATCGGACGTCGCGCTTTGTATCTCTATGGCCTGTGCGGACTCTTCATTATGCTCTTCGTCATGGGATTCCTTGGATTGGCAGCCAAGCACGACATTCACGCCAGCTCTCTTGCAACTGGCGCAATGATGATCGGCTGGGCCCTGGTCTACCAGTTGACTGTTGGCACTGTCTGCTACTCCCTTGTCGCAGAACTGTCTACCCGTCGCCTGCAGATCAAGACCGTCGTTCTGGGCCGTGCCGGCTACATTGTCATCAACATCATCTGCGCTGTCCTGACACCTTACATGATCAACCCCACAGCCTGGGACTGGGGTAACTACGCCGGTTTCTTCTGGGCTGGTAGCTGCTTCCTCTGCATCATCTATGTCTACTACCGTGTCCCCGAACCATCAGGTCGCACGTTCGCCGAGCTTGACTTGTTGTTCGAGAACAGAGTCCCGGCTAGGCAGTTTGCGTCGACTAAGATGGATGTGTTTGAGAAAATGGACAACGAACACATCGAGAATGTCGGAAAAGTCCAGTAAATATAATGCTCATGATGTCATATACGCAATTTATATGCATATAGCAATGTTAATATGAAATTCTTCATTCTTCTTGGTCTTTTTGTGCATCAATCGCTACTGCCTCTCGACAACGTTGATATCAGTATTGACATTTTCACCTTCTCCACGTGCCTGGCCCAGTTGCATGACTGGAACACGACTTTGACCTCCGCCTACACCCCTGGATGACGCAGATCAGCATCTAAATTGTGCCGGGTCCGCGGCATCACGGAGACACAACCTTGATCTCTGCCGGCACATCGCCCTCAGGCCTCTCAATACTCTCAAGCACACGCTTGGTATCCTCCCACTTCACCCCAAACAAGCCAGAGTTAATCTTGCACATCCAGATCTGCTCCACCCTGTTCTCGTCCTGCGCTTCATTCCACGCAGCGACCTGTTGCAGCAAGTCGCGCATCGCCGGTCCAGTATTGGCCAGGATCTTAGCCTTGCTATCCTTCCTTGCGCCAATGTTTTCGGACGTGTACAGGTTGCCGACGAAGTGCCTCTTGCCTGTGACCTTTCCCTTTCCACTGCTCCCCGTCGCCGTGGCGACTCCACTACGTTTTCCGCCCGTATCGTCCCTCCCCGTCGTTGCCGTTGGTGAATCGCCTTCGTCCTCAGTGTGCTTGTCCGCCCCGCCCCCCTCCACTTCACCTTCCCCATCAGCGTCGTCCTTCTCGGCCGCCGGCTCTGGAGTAATCAGTTGCCCCGTCCCTGGCAGAGCTTTCCTCCCATGTGTCGCGCAATGGGCTTTCATCGCCGTGTAAGCGGCAGGGTATCGCTGCTTGAATGCGGCCGCGATGCCGGCGCCCCAATGGCCTACGCAGTTGCAGGCATGGATTAGGAGGGTACCGGGAGGGGCGGAGAAGATGTCACCTTTCTCTTCGGTGATGAGGAAGGGGTTGGTGGCGGCTGGTGGTAAGGGCGCCGCTGGAGTGGGTGGAGATGCATTGCGAGTTGTGCCAGGTTGGCGGCGGTGAGGGCGCTTCGCGGCTTCGAAAGGGTTGACGCAGGACGGCGGGAGCTTTCTTTTAGTCATATTGAGTAATCGCTATGAGGTAGTGCGTGTTGGTCCACTACTTTTGTCGTAAAGTGGGTTGGTGTCGAGGATGAGAAGCAGGGTAGACGAGATCACCAAGTGGAGAGAAAAGCAAGCTGTTCCATGGATTGGTTCTGCTGCCAAGCCAACCGCTGGAATTCGAAAAGTACGCACAAAAGTAGGCACTATCGCTATCTACCTTGGATGCTTACTGCATATTGTTTGGAAGTGGCATTGAGTCATACAGTTTTGCTACCACTTACTGTAGTAAACAAAGACCTCCGAAGTCGATAACATAGGCATACCAATTAATCGAATTAGTTGTAGAATCTCGAGTAATCAGGACGACCACATTTCAACCAAAATTAATCTGCAGTCGAATGAGCCGCTGAACATGGGCAGATCCGAGGAAGTGCTGAAGCATGAGACGACGAGCGAGCCAATCACAACGCCCAAAATCTGGATGATGTCCTTACATAAGCAGCCGCCAGCCCGGATCCTCCCATCGTCAAAGAACCTCAAAACGTCAACCAGCGTGTTTTTCCACACCACAATCGCCCCATCGCCATCCTCAGTCGCCGCCACCACCATGTCGCTGACGCCACTCACTACCCGGGCGCTGGCCCGCCGCTGCGCCGCTGGCCAATTGACCCCCGCCGTGCGCGCCTCGGCCGCGGGCGCCATTCAGACCCGCAACGGCTCCAGCTACAGCTCGCCTTTCCGGGGGGAGTCGACCGCGATCCCATCCTTCGCCAAATACCGCAACTCTGGCGGCGAGACATCGGCAAAGACCTTCCAGTACTTCATGGTGGGCAGCATGGGTGCCATCACTGCTATGGGCGCCAAGAACACCGTCCAAGGTACGCCACAATCACGATCTGAATATGCACCAACACGGTCTTGATATGGGTCAAAAGAGGGACAATGGAAGAGCAATAACTGACGCTGTGTGCGCTAGATTTTCTCGTCAACATGTCCGCTTCCGCCGACGTCTTGGCCCAGGCTAAGGTCGAGGTCGACCTCGCTTCCATCCCCGAGGGCAAGAACGTCATCATCAAGTGGCGCGGAAAGCCCGTGTTTATCCGCCACCGTACCTCTGACGAGATCTCGGAGGCTGAGAACACCAAGTGGGAGTCGCTGAGAGACCCTCAGCCGGATAGCGACAGAGTGCAGAAGCCGGAATGGTTGATCATGTTGGGTGCGTAGATCCGCTATACTTGCGATGAAGGTGAAGGACAAACCGGACTGACATTCACCAGGTGTCTGCACCCATCTCGGATGTGTGCCCATTGGCGAGGCTGGTGACTTTGGTGGCTGGTTCTGCCCATGCCACGGTTCGCACTACGACATCTCCGGACGTATAAGGAAGGGCCCTGCCCCGTTGAACTTGGAGGTGCCGGCATACGACTTCCCGACCGAGGAAAGCTTGGTTATCGGTTAAGCTTGTAATCGTGGTTGTGGGAGATAAAAGATATCCCGTCGAGAGAGGAGGCTAGGCTGGCGCTGTGGTAGAATATGGCCGATGTATGGCTCGCTGGCTTGGTCGATCTCCAGACGGGATTGGAGAGCATTTGTGTCTTAGAGCGAGGTGTATAAAGTGTACCCTACCTGATCCTAGAACAAACTGTGTCTACTATTGCCCGTGACAAGTCTGATGTGCTGGCTATCGAACATGCTATATGACGTGGGGCATTACTTTTTATTTTTCAAAACTGGGCATATATTCTATCTCAACACGTTGAAATTTGTTCCGGATCGGATCCACCCTTCCAACCCAGCATAATCGTCCGATCTCCACCTACAGCACCCCTACTCCTGCCCCAAATATTTTCCCACCACCTCCACCGCCTCTCCCCACCTCTCTCCCTTTACCAACAGCGCGAACCCCCTCGGCCTAATCCCCGCATCCTGAAACGCGCGCCGAGCATCACTCGCCCCTTCATCCACCCTCGCATAGTCCCACCCACCGCTGACTTCCGCGACTCTAGCCAACGCCTCGTCCTCCGCATGGAAGTAGAACGTCTCCTCGCTATCTGCCGGGCGGGACTTCTTACTGGGCCGATCCGAGGACGGAAGTGTGGAAGCGACTTCCGCGTACGTCTTGGAGAGGACGAGGAAATGCGTGTACGGCACTGGCGTGGGGAGTTCTTCCGTCAGCATGGTGTACAGCGCGGGGACGACGGCGGTGGGCATGTTGATTAGGCGCTCGCCCAGTACTAAGGCGACATTGGCATCCGATGACGAGAGGAGGGATGTGAGTTGCGCCAGGGCGGGGTTTGTGGCGGAGCGGGAGGACAGGTAGGATACCAGAGAGGCGATGACAGGGTTGGAGGCGTGGTCATGAAGGGATAGGACAGTGAGGAAAGCGAAGGGGTCGGACTCTTCGCCGTCGCATTTGACGGTTGAGCCGATGGAGGGTTGAGAGATGATGAGGTCCGCAAGGCCGGAGAGGTCTAGAGATTCGGCGTCTGAGTCGAAGAGTTGCCGGAGGAGGGACTTCAGCCCGTGAAAGTCTATCTCGGCGGGAGAGAAGAACTCGAAGTCGACGTCGAGCATAGATATGTCCTGTTGCGATGTCAGTGAAGGATAGAGTAGCGAGAGGGGGAAAAGGTACATCGTCGCTGCCGCTGTCATCGGAGCCGGCGTGGCCATTCTCTGCTGCTTTCCGTTTACCCATGTTTATGCGATGTGAGTTTTTGTGCGAATCCGTCTGGAAAACAGAAAGCTACTGATCAATTGCCTCCGACAATCGTATATGCGGCCCGGAGGGACAATAAAATCCTTATCGATAAGGCAAATTTCCGCTGCAGAACACGCGGGGAAGAAAAGAATCGCGCGAGTGTGTCAAGGGTCTTTTGGGATTTTTCGGCCTCCCCACCAGTCTTGTCTCCTTCCTCGTGCAGAGCAATCTGTCTACCACTCGTTTTCAAATCTTCCACGACCCGGACTACTGTACAGTCGAATACATACTCTCGAGTATCCTCCAACAATGGCCCCTAATGGCGACTCCACGCTCCCTCCCGAGCCGCACAAGATCTTCGACACCATCCTGGTGTTGGACTTTGGCTCGCAGTACACCCACCTGATCACACGACGTCTGCGAGAGCTGAACATCTACTCAGAGATGCTGCCATGCACTCAAAAGATTGCCGATCTGGACTGGAAGCCCGTCGGTGTCATTCTTTCCGGCGGACCATACAGTGTCTACGAGCAGGGTGCTCCTCACGTCGACCCGGCCGTATTCGACCTTGACGTACCTGTTCTGGGCATTTGCTACGGCCTGCAAGAGCTGGCATGGCGTATCGCTGATACCAACGTCGCAGCCGGCACGAAGCGCGAGTATGGCCACGCTCAGGTCAAGGTCACCAAGCATGGCGGCGAGCAGGCAAAGGTCGATAGGCTGTTTGAGGGCTTGGAGGAGGATATGGTTGTGTGGATGAGCCATGGGGATAAGCTGAGCGGGCTACCCAAAGGCTTCGTCACGATCGCCGAGACTGGTAACTCGCCATTTGCCGGTATCGCAAGTGTTGAGAAGCCTTGGTTTGGCATCCAATTCCATCCAGAGGTCACGCATACGAAGAAGGGCACGCAGCTGATCAAGAACTTCGCCAAGAATATCTGCAAAGCTAAGGATGACTGGACGATGGCTGCGTTCGTGGACAAGGAGATTGCGCGCATCAGGGCATTGGTCGGCGAGAAGGGTCAGGTCATCGGCGCTGTGTCAGGAGGCGTTGACTCGACTGTGGCCGCCAAGCTGATGCACGAGGCTATTGGAGACCGTTTCCACGCTGTGCTAGTAGACAACGGAGTCATGCGCTTGAACGAAGCGAAGATCGTACACGAGACACTCACAAAAGGCTTGGGAGTCAACCTCACCGTTGTCGACGCTAGCGAGCGGTTCCTGAACAAGCTGAAGGGCATCAAGGACGACCCTGAGCGTAAGCGCAAGGTTATCGGTAACACCTTCATCGAGGTGTTTCAGGAGAAGGCCAAGGAGATTGCGGCCGCGGCACATGGTTCACCTAAGGAGGGCGAGATTGAGTGGTTGTTGCAAGGAACCCTGTACCCGGATGTCATCGAGAGTATCTCGTTCAAAGGACCCAGCGCGACTATCAAAACCCACCACAACGTTGGCGGTCTGCTCGAGGGCATGCACTTGAAGCTGATTGAGCCACTGCGCGAGCTGTTCAAGGACGAGGTTCGCGAGCTAGGCACCAAGCTCGGCATACCCGAGGACCTTGTGTGGCGCCACCCCTTCCCTGGGCCAGGTCTGGCAATCCGCATCATCGGCGAGGTTACGCCTGAGCAGGTGCGCATTGCCCAGGAGGCCGATCACATCTTCATTGAGGAGATTCGGAAAGCTGGGCTTTACAGAGATATTAGCCAGGCTTATGCGGCGTTGTTGCCGGTAAAGGCAGTGGGTGTTATGGGAGACAAGCGTGTACATGCACAGGTCATCGCGCTGAGGGCGGTCCAGACGACAGACTTCATGACGGCGGATGTGTATCCTTTTGAGATGAAGTTCTTGAGCAATGTCAGCACGAGGATTGTGAATGAGGTCGATGGTGTCTGCAGGGTGGTGTATGAGAGTGAGTCGTGCCTGACCCTATATTGTCTTGATTTATGCTAATAATTTTCAGTCACCAGCAAGCCTCCCGGCACTATCGAGATGGAATAGTGCATTGGTCAAGGAGAGACATTCGGATTTGGTGCGCATTGGTCTCTAGCCATAGAAAGGAATAGAAGATAAGCGGTGAACAATACCTGCATCAAGGGTCATGATTGATGTCTTATATGGGCTTGAGATTTATAGAACACGATTTGCTCGGCGATAGCATGTGAGCTGATTTATCATTTAACATCCCAATTAAATGTAAATACGAGGATTTGTTTGATTTCCCGACTTTATCGAAGCAGTAGCATCCGGTATACAATGGTCACAGCGCGCTTCGTACGCAAGAGCGGTTGATAACGTCAATCCTTGATTCTCATCAGATCGGATTCATATGGATTTTAGACTCGGCGGAATAGACCGAGCTGAGGTTCCCAAGTGGCCGAAGCTCAGAATTATGATGCGGAACTTGGGCTGATGGAAGACGGTGGAGCATTGGCGTGACAATCGAGTGGTTCTTGACGTCGTGCATCACCGCTACGTCATGCCTGCCCCGCCAGGCACCACATTCATTCAAAATGCCACCAGGGGTAGCTCCGATATTTTCTGCACTTTCAACCAATCTATCAGTGAACATTCTATTTCATTCATCCAGCTTCAAATCTACCTCAACCATCTCATTCCACATAAATCACCAATCGCAATCATGAGCGGCACATCCAGCGTTGGCAACAGCCAGGTGTACGAGGCCGGTGACCAGGTAAATCATCACGTATCCAGCGCAGTACCAACTAATTTCTAACACGGGTTCGTAGAGAAACTACAAGGATAGCGAGGAGAACCAGGCCGACCGCTTCCACGAGGGCAAGGAGCACTCGCACAAGGCCAACGACTCGAGTCAGTACATTTCGCTATACTTATCACATCACGCGACATTCCGCTAACAAACCTTTCAGAGGACGAGCGCACCATCGCCAACAAGCTTGCTCGTGAGGAGAAGCGCGAAAAGGAGGGTGAGGAGGAGAGCGAGGAGACGACGCAGCTGAAGAAGGACCCGACGCTGCCCGTAAGTCGAATGTAGCAGACGACGCGGCGAAAATGTACTGACCGCAGCTCCAGGCCATCTCGCACGGCAACAAGCCTAGCAAAGGTGCTCAGATCGACAAGGAGATTCAGGAAGAGGAGGAGGAGATCCTCAAGAAGAAGGGCGCTTTCGGCCCAAAGAATTAGATCTGAACATGTCGTTGGCGTTCATACGCGTGGGATCATGGTTTGGCACAGTCTTGCTTGATAGCGATGTAACTGCAAAGCGGCATAAATGTCGTCAATGAAGTAAAATTTATGAGAGCTGGGATTCTTGACTAAGAGGGGAATGAATTAAACCATGGATTTGCAACGTCGATCGTGCACCAAAGACGTCGACCAGCCGACTTCTGTATCTTCAAAGCGTCGACGATGTCCGCAGTGAGTAGCCTAGCGCAGCTGCCAACACCCCCATGACAGCATGTCCCACCGCCTTCCCCCCGTCCGTAACATGCCGCCAGCATATCCAAGCATCGAGCAGCGCTGTGAACGTCCCCGTCATAAACAATGTCCCAACAGCTCGCCGTTCCCCTAGATACAGCAAAGACAGTATTCCAAGACCGGACCCAAAGTTGCGAGCTGCAGTTGCGCGCGCGAATGGCACAGCGGGCGACTCGGCGGATGTGATGCGCAGACCGGCACCGCCGAAGCCTTCGCCAAAGGCCACCGGGTTGAGCAGGCCGTAGCCACCTCCGACGGTGGCGAGGGCGCCCATGCTGTAAGAGAGGATGGTGAGGACGCGGGTGGTGGAGAGGTCGGACATTTTGAGCAATATGGACTTGAATTGAGTTTGCGTTTTGAAGTTGTTGTGTGGAGATGGAATGCGTTTATGCTGTAGAAGCTTTGCCGGAGTCGGCGAGTTGATATATGAGATGGTTCGTATGGCCCCACTGACGGAGGGTGGTGGCGGGAGCAGATCACCTACTCCCAGGGCGTTGACCGGATTACCCTTTTGAGATTATGTTAGGAGAGGCGACCGTTCATTAGCCTCGAATCACAAGAGGATTTTCTTGTTCTTCATGACCGATGTTTAGCTATCGCAGTCGACTATTAGTCTCTCCACGAAGACGTCCTACTGACTGCCATCGGACAGCTCATCCCCCATGCTTCTCATTGCCGATCCCACAGTCCCCATGATCACGGCAGCGCCGGCATGACCTAGCATCGTCCACGGTATCATCCCTACCCACCAGCAGGCAAACGCATCTAGTAGCGAGCACCACATGGCTGTAATTAGTATTCGCCCGGCAGGTCTGTATGCTGGGATGGACAGTGCAAACAGGACCATGGCGCCGTTGACCGCGGCCCGGAGCGCCATTGCGCGTGTACCCCATTTGGAGGACATGGCTGGTCCATATTTGAGGCTGTATGAGAGCGGATCATAAATGCCGTAGATCCCAAATTGGAAGAGGAGGGTGGCGGCGAAGAAGGCGAGGGTTATGAGAATGCGCCGAGACCGTCCCTGAGTGAGGATTGCCATGGTTGTAGTCTTCCTCAAATTTCGCTTTTCTTTTCTTCCAATGCTCTTGGTGTTCATATGCAAGATGCAAGAGGGGAGTATTCCCAGGTTTCGAACATTGTTGTGCGAGGCACTGCTTTCGCTTGAGCTGCTGTGCCACATGATCGGGTGGCCATTTACGAGGCTGAGCTTCATGCCTGCGGCTACGACTTCAGCGTTCACCCCGCCCACGATTCATCCTTGCACGAAGGAATTCGTTGCGGGAGGTCGACATGCGAACGATTGTGGTATAACAGGTCGCCCACACAATGTTCCCAAGTCTGGTCCCGAGGTTAGTGTTACATCATTGCTGATATCAGATCCTCTTATCACCTTATAAATTCTATAGCATTGCAAATGGTGGCTTATTTTTGTTTGGTATCATGCGAAGAGTTACAATGGTTTTCGTGACGAACTGGCGATCAGCCATCACGACAGACCCAGTCCTCCTATTCTTCACGTAGATCCTGCTGACCACCCGAGGAGTCCTTCCCGGTCCTCTGCAAAGCCCACCCTACCGCCCCCTTGATCGCTCCCGCCCCTGAATGAGCCAGCACCGCCCATAGTGTCCCAGCATTTAACCAGCATAGGGTGATGTCTATGAGCGACGTCCACATTTCGAGCACCAGCAGTTGCCCAGCTTGCTTGCGGTCTTCGACATATAACGTCAACAGAACTCCTGCGCCGCAGACAGTATTGCGGATCGCAGTCATGCGTAATGGTCCATTTGAGAATGGAAGGCCGAGACTGAAACCGTATCCTGCGGGATCGTAAATGCCGTAGAGGCCGACTTTGAGCAGCAGAGTGGCGATGCATATTGACAGGACGACAAGGATGCGGCGAAGGAGGATAGTATGCCTGAGAAACGTCATTCTACGGCGGCAAGAAGCGCCCTTTTTGTATCCTCTGGGATTGTCGCGTAGAGAGGTGGTAAGCAAATATTATGCATCCCATTGGGGGGGTTGGGGCGCTCTTATACAAGGTATAAGATGCGCTTGAATCGCTGTAATGTCTGGTGTGCCACGAGGCTGAGCCTCGCAGCCGGCGGCTGCGACTAGCGCCCAACCCGACACCGCCTCCATTCATGCGAGTAATTGGCAGTTTGTCTCTCTGTGATAATTCGACGATTCAAAGTATTGCTAGTGTTGATTTTAAAAAAGTTGCCATGTACATGGGTGGTCTATCGACCGAACAAACCAGATTATCGCTATGCTATGCTATGCTGTACTACGCTATGCTACGCCATACTATGCGCATTTGGGGTATCTTGTTGCGAGGCTTCATTATGAGTCGAATCTTTGGACTCCTCATCATTGACTTGCTGCCATTTCTTAAAATTCCGTGTCGCTAATCCTTGCTTGAACATGACGTCGATCTCATTAGCATCTCGATCTCTCATCTCTGGTATAAAGAGCCACGTGATCGCAACTGCTATAAGTCCCCAGCCGAAATAGATGAAGCAAGTCTTGCCTCCCAGGTCACCAGAGTCTGGATTATATATATATGGCAGTGAGACCGAGAAGATGCCGGAGAAAAGTCCACTGAACATCCAGGATATGCCTTGGGTCAGCGATCGCAAGTGCAGCGAGCTTGTTTCGGATGATATTACGAAAGACGCAGGCCAGGCACCCAGACCGCATGAGATCACTATCAGCACTAGACTGACGGCGACCCACCACTCGACAACAGGGGTATCAAAACAGCTAGCGATGCCGGCCGAAAGCCAAAGCACCGTGGCGACCGACAACGTCACCAACGAAAGGCTCCGCCTGCCGAAGTGGTCCAGTGTCCAGACACTTGAGACATTTGCTATTATGCCGACTACTACTCCGATGATGACAAAGATGAAGGCAAGGTCGTCGTCGAAGCCAACAATCTCTAGAAAGTAGCTGGCGTTTGACAGTAGATCAAGTCCAAACAGAGAAGGGACTGTGCTGGTGAAGCAGACGATCAAAGTTCGTCGTAAATCACTTCCACGGAAACATTGTGAGTATGTTGCGTGCTCTCCACCCTGCTGTTCCGCCAGTATGTCAATTCGCAGCTGCTCGATGTCGGCTTCAACGGTCGAGGTGTTTGTGACAAGACGAGATCTGGCCTTGACCGCATCCGCCATCCTATATTGCCGCACCAGCCATATCGGACTCTCTGGAAGACATATAGACAAGATGAGCGGAAAAGCGGTGAAGATCCATTGCGAAGCGAATGGAATGCGGTAGCTGTTGTTGCTGTCGATGTATGAACAGGCGTACTGGATCACAGCGCCGAGAAGCTGTCCGACTAGCATGAAGATGGGTAGGAATGCCAGTACTGGACCTCGCAATTTGGTGGGGAGGACTTCAGACATGTATGTCTGGGTGGTGCACATCACGTTGCCAATTCCAATACCAATGAGCCACTCGCCGACCAGAAAGAGTGAACGTCGTTCGTCCTTGGTATCCGGGGTGTCCGAGAAGAACAAGAGCAGGGCTGCCAATCCTGCTATGACAGATCCAGTTGCCATGGAAGTGCGGCGACCAAAGCGATCTTGTAGCGGCCCACATATACAAGCACCAAACATTGTCCCGATAGGCGAGGCTGCTGACCAGAGCGCGAGCCATACCGCCGGTATGATGGGGATGTCATCCTCAATGGTCCCAAAATTATCCCTACATCAAGTCAGTATGCCAGGACTGACATGATACGTCATAGTTCGTGCAGCCCACGTCGACTCGATTCTTGGCGGGAAGAGGACGGATCAGAACACTCACTGAAAGACCGGCTGCGCAGAAGCAGTTGACACTATGACAAAATCATAGCCGTAGAGGATGATGGCGGAGGTGAGAGCCGCACAGTACCAGACCACTTTTTTGTGTTCGCGAATGGCCTGCCGAAGAGTCCCAGAGCTCTGATTCATAGTCTCCCCTTGGTTTTGCAGGAAGAAGCACTATCTCCACTTGAGGTTTGAAGTAATCGTCGAGGACATTTCAGATAACATGCCAGAAGAAGACGAGTAAAAGAAAGAATTCACGACATGGCCAGGATAGTTGCTGAGAGGGAAAGTTTCCAGCGCCGGCTGTGTCGGAAGTGAGACCAGAGAAAACCCCCCGTGTTCCGTGTTTGGGCCCAAACCGGCTTGCCGAGTAGCCCGCAAGTGTATGACTGACCCTGGACCCCTTTACAGGCTCGCTTACAATATCTTCCTGCAAATGTTGGTCGTCGTCAATCAATCATTCATCCGAGCAACGTCTTCCCGAAAAAGCGAATTCGCGAGAGCGTCCCTGAAGAAAAATCCTCCTCGCTTGAAATCTAGGTTTCGCAAAATTGCATACGTTTACTGCTCAGCCTCGTTCGAGGAGCGCGCGGCCCGTCGCGCTTTTGTGCCTTGTCCTTCCTTCGTTCCCCCGCGATGTTGCCAAGCATTTCGCATCGGGGTCATCTGAGCACCGACGACCGACCACATGCGCCACGGCGTCTGCCATGTGCCTATCCGCAATTGATCATGCATGCGTTCATAATTCTGCTACACGTTGATCTTTGTGCATCCTAATTCCCGAATACTTCCGCCATGATAGGTTTTGCGGATCATCATGGGTCAGGGCTATTCGGTCATTCACCCTTCTGCTGGGTCCGCCGGCTTGGAGTCGCCTGAAGTCGCCGACTTGGAGTTTGAACGAACGCTCATCGGTGCCAGATTCTTGAAGACCATCCGCGCGAGGAGCAAGGACGGTGTGGTCGTCGTCAAAGTCTACACGAAGCCGTTTGCCAGTCTCAAGCTTGACGATCGTGTTGCTGAGCTCATCAACGAAAGGCGCCAGCTAGCTGAGGTTCCAAATGTGCTACCTTGTCACCGCATCGTTGAAAACGCTACCAGCGCCTATCTTGTCCGCCAATATGTCCATAGCTCGCTGTATGATCGCATCAGTACCAATCCACCTCTTGAGGATATTGAAAAAAAGTGGATCGCTTTCCAGCTGCTCTGTGCTGTGCGGGATTGCCATGCCCGGAACATCTACCATGGCGATATCAAGACCGAGAATATGCTCGTCACTTCATGGAACTGGTTGTACTTGACCGATTTCGCCGCCTCCGTAAAACCATGGTTCTTGCCAGAGGACAATCCGGTCGACTATTCACTTTTCTACGACACTACTCCTCGGAGGATTTGCTATATCGCTCCGGAGCGCTTCACTCTTACAGGTCACGATGGCGACACCACTGAGCAGCATGGGTTGCAGTGGTCCATGGATATATTCAGTGTTGGCTGTGTCATTGCGGAGCTATTTACTGAGAAACCAACCTTCACACTCAGCCAGCTCTTTCGATACCGTAAAGGCGACTATGATCCGGCACACACCTCCCTGACCGCTATCAAGGATGATCATATCCGGGAGATGGTGGTTCACATGATTAGTCTTGATCCCAACGATCGCTACTCTGCACAAGAATACCTGGACTTCTGGAAGGAAAAGGCATTCCCACTCTACTTTTACAACTTCCTGCACCAGTATACACACCTCATCACCGACCCGACGTCCGGCCAAACTCCAATTGCTGCAGGGAAACTCAACAACGGCGGGTCAGATGACAGGATAGATCGCATCTACAATGATTATGATAAGATCTCATATGCCTTGGGGTTTGAAAATGGCCCCACTGATCTCACATCACCACCGAACACAAAATCAATGAGTCTGCAGTTGTTCCCAATGCAGGTGGATATACCTGGCAATCAACATACCGCTGCCGATCGTGCGGGCCCAGACCCGGACAATGGTGCACTACTTTTCTCCAACATCGTTATTGCGTCATTGCGAAGCACAGCAAGGGCAACGTCACGCTTGAAAGGCTGCGAGCTGCTTCTCACATTCGGCGAGCATTTAACAGATGAAGCTAAGCTGGACAGGGTATTGCCGTACGCCATGGCGCTGCTAGAGGACCCCGTCTCGGCAGTACGCATTGCTGCTCTCCGCGCGATCACTCAACTCTTGTCTCTTGTCACCGTACTTTCGCCCATGAATGCCTTCATCTTCCCCAGATATATTCTTCCACGATTATCTAAATTCGTTTCAAGCCCGGCGTTCGCTGAAGACTCCTCGGTTCGCGCGACATATGCCGCATGTCTGTCAGATCTGGCCACGACCGCTTCAAGATTTCTAGATATGACCCAGGCACTGAGAGCTGATGGATCCCTACCATCAATAGATCCCGAAGCTGAAGATGACGTAGCTGCCTATGCTGCTTATCAGATATCATATGATGTAACGAGGGAAGAGCTGGTGCAACAATTTGAGGTTCAAACCAAACTCTTCTTGACCGACGCAGATCCTGCAGTCCGACGGTCGTTCTTAGGCTCAGTGGCTGGATTATGTGTCTTCTTTGGTGATAGTCTGGCGAGCGATCTCATTCTCACTCATCTCAATACGTATCTTGGTGATGAAGACTGGACACTGCGGTGTGCTCTGTGTGAGACGATTGTCGGAGTGGCCGCGTTCATCGGAGGAGCGAGCTTGGAAGACTTTATTCTGCCATTATTGATACAAGCATTGACTGACCCAGAGGAGATGGTGACGGAACAAGTCATTCGGTCAATCGCGAGCATGGCAAAACTCGGACTCTTTCAGCGATGGATCGTGCTCGAATTAATAATGATCATCGCTAGGTTCGCTTTGCATCCTAATCACTGGATACGGGAGGCCACAGCCCAATTCATCGCCTGTGCTGCCTCTCGCCTCTCATATGCAGACTTCAGAAGCCTGATTGAGCCGCTCATGAGACCTGTCCTGAAGATAGATGTAGCGGATGCAGAGGAGGCCACTTTACTCGATTCATTCAAGAAGCCACTTCCACGTTCTGTCATGGATCTGGCAAAGGTGTGGGCGACTAGAACGGAAAAAGGCGTGTTTTGGAAGCCGGCCCAGAAGGCCAAGAGCTTTTCATTTGACGCGAGCAGCAACAAGTCACTCATGGACATGTATAGAGGCGTCACAACGTTATCGCCAGCTAGATCGCACAAAAACGACGAAGATGATCAATGGATGACTCGACTGCGGAATGCAGGTATGCGTTCTGAAGACGAAGCAAAACTGCTTGCGCTCAGGGACTATATCTGGCGAATAGTGGTTCGCACTGAGAAGGAAGCTCCTGACTCGTCCTCGTCACCGTTCAATCAAGTGGTTTCTCTCACTTCTCTAAAAGTGCCACTGCAAAACGTGCTTTTCGAGGACGATTTGAAATACTATGATCAGATTGCAGGAAAACAGGAGGACGGACGATTGGGTAGGACAACTACCTTGGCTGAAGCGCTGAAGGAAGCAACGGCAGTACCCAGCCACGTCGATGACAGTCCCACGCCAGCGGTCTCGAAGTCACAGATTCGCAAGCAGGAGGCTGAAAGTAGCCAAGTCATGTCAAGGACCAACTCTGACATTTCCCAGTCGACTAATCCTACGCACCCCGCGTCCTCGGCACTCCGCATAGACGGCAAATTGTCTGCAACAAGGGCCGTGTCAGGGACAGAGGCAGGCTTATCCTCCTCTCCAGCATCACAGAGATCGGTGGGGAGTCGCACGCATAGCCATACACGACATAGGGAGAGCGCTATGAGCTTGATGAAGCGTACAGAAACCACCAAGGCTGGAGCAGAGATAGGCACTGATTCCGCCAATGCTCTTGGCAGAGTCGATGTACACGCGAGTGGGAGGGTCACGCCTACAATCGGAACTCCTGTGTTAGGTACATCACCTGGTGTCAAGTCTGCACACGCATACGATGGCGGCGATCCGAATGTGCAAAAGTACCTTGACACTATGTACACTTCAAACTTCCCGCTGGATTTGGCAGAGTTCGGACCACGAGTACAGAGTCTCACGCGAGCGCAGATAGCAAATGCCACGGGGGCTGACTCATCAGGCAGATGGAGGCCACAAGGTCTTCTGGTGGCAGCCATCGGCGAACACACAGATCAAATTACAGGTATCGCTGTTGCTCCCGACCACGCCTTCTTCATTACTGGGTCTGCAGATGGTACGGTGCGAGTCTGGGACACCGTGCGGCTGGAGCGAAACATAACGCATAAAGCGCGGCAGGTGCATCGACATCGTAGCGGAGCGGCGGTCACTGCTGTTTGCTTTGTTGAAGGAACTCACTCATTCATCTCGTGCGCCTCAGACGGCAGCCTGAATGTGGTCAAAGTGGATGTTAGCGAGTCCGCCGGTACCACAAGGTACGGGAAGCTGCAGGTACTTCGGGACTGGTCCCTTGTGCCGGGTATTCCTGAGCCTACTGACAAGCATGATAATGACCAGGAACATGTTCGGGCTATGGACCACTTCCGATTTGAAGGGCAGTCTTTGTGCCTTCTGTTGACCTCGCACTCGCGATTCGTAGCGCTCGACCTCAAGCATATGGATGTATTGTACACATTCACAAACCCTGTATCGCATGGAACACCGACCTGCTTCACAGTACACAAGAAACGGCAATGGCTCCTAATTGGTACAGACCATGGAGTACTGGATCTCTGGGATCTTCGATTTCGATTGAGACTCAAATCGTGGACATTCCGCAATCCTTGCGCCATCACCAGGATATCGACACATCCAGGAAAGAGGAGCTCCCACAGGATGAGGGTTTGCGTGGCGGGTGGCACAGGACCCGGACATGTGTCGATTTGGGATGTGGAGAAGCTGGCGTGCTGCGAGGTCTACAGCACAACTGCGGATGGGCAGCAGCCCAAGTTGTCGCACAGGGACCTGGAGCTCATCCAATTGGACGAGGAAAAAGAGGATTCTCAGTTGGACAAGTTCGTATCGAATCCAGGACTCTTCACGATAGGGTCACCAAAGCCAGTGGCAAGCCCGATGAAGGATGGTTCGGCAACTCCGTCGACGCAGAGGAACATGCCATCTCACAAACAATCTGTATCTAACTCAATCATGGATTTCGTACTACAAATGCACATTCCAGCAGACAATCAAACATCAGCCAACGACGCCCGCCAACATTTTGTCCTTACAGCGGGACCAGAGTGGAAGACGCGGTTCTGGGATCCGGACAAGCTGGCGAATTGCGCGGTAGTTAACAGCGGTGCTATCGAGCCCTTCAGCACTGGATCGTTGGACGAGACCATGCAGGTGGCTGCATCACTTGTCGGTGCAGATACTAGAGTCTATACGGACTCGGCGGCTGCAGCTCAGGACGCTCCGTCACGAGGGACGGCGAGCCCAACATCCTCATCGAAAAGCAAGGTGAGCAGGTCAGTATCCTCAAATACGGTGGCGGGCACGGCAAAGCAGACGCGGTATGACATGATACGCAACAGTGCGCACCATTTGCTTAGCGGACACCGAGATGAGATTACATGTTTGGCGCTGGTGGAAAAACCATTCGGCATGGTGGTCACAGGAGATCGCAGCGGTGCGGTCTATGTCTTCCAATAGAGTTCTGTCGTCGGCTTTCGCGGCTAAGTGGTAGCGAGCGAGCGAACCCGATCCCGTGCGATCCGAGCGGTCGCGGAGTACGTATAGTATTACATGAAAATTAACTTTAGCTTACACACCTCCGATTCTTGAAGACAGGGCCGATACTGGAGTTACGCAAGAATTCAATTGAAGTAGTGACACATGTGACTGCCTTCGCTAAACAAATTGATTGAGAGCGTAAAAGCTAGGAGGTGTCGATTGATGCCTGCCTGCAGTTTTACAGAGTGACGTTCATGGTGTGCGAGATAAGGAAGGAAACACAAAGCCAAAAAAGTTGAGTTGTTGACTTGGAGCCGCTGACGCAATCGCCATTTCACGGAGCCCGAGTTGCACGACCACTTCGGCCCGTCATCGTCACGTCGCGGATTCCTGTATTCAGAGCCATTGCTTTGGTAATTGTTAATATTCCTCTCTTCCTTGTGCTCGACATTGGATTGGCGACCACATTATTGCCTGACCGTGCCATCTGGCATTTATGCTCAGCAGCCTGACATGGATTTGTCCTAGCTGTCACAAACTATCGCCATGAGAGCTTCGACCGCCCAAGCAGGGCGCCAGGCCCTCAACAGCTACAAGACGCTGCTCCGCCAATCGCTCCCTCAGCACCGCTTCTACTCATCTGCGCCGCTGCGGCCCTCCAAAAGTACACTTGCTCCCCTCTCGCGATCCGCTTTCCGTCACCAGGCCCCTTCCCCGTGCAGCGCCGCCAGAGGCAACCTCAGTCTGCGCCAGATACGTTTCGCCTCGACCGATAAGCCCGGCAAGTCAGGTTCTCGCGTCCTACGAGGCCTGTACCGGTCTCTTGCTTGGCTCGGAATTTTCGTCGTAGTTTCAGGTGGACTGGTCGTCGCCTTTTTTATCTACGATGCTACCACATACCATGAGGAGCCGGAGTCAGTGGACATACCTATCTCGGAGTTGGCCCTGAACCCTCGGCGGGGCGGGCCCAAGAATCTGCCAATCGCGGAGCACATGGTCGATGATGACGAGAGCGATGAAAAGAAGGGCCAAAAGCACAAACCAAAGCTTGTTGTCCTCGGTACTGGCTGGGGCAGCATCGCCTTGCTCAAGAACCTGAATCCCGATGAATATCATGTCACTATCGTCTCGCCCTCCAACTACTTCCTGTTCACCCCTATGCTTCCCTCTGCGACTGTCGGTACCCTCGAATTGCGATCCTTGGTCGAGCCTGTGCGGCGTATCATCAAAAACGTCGGCGGCCACTTTTTGAGGGCTGAGGCTGTAGATATCGAGTTTAGCGAAAAGCTGATCGAGGTAGCCAGCGTGGACACCGAAGGCAATAGACAGCATTTCTATCTTCCTTACGATAAGCTTGTGGTCGGCGTTGGCAGCATCACCAACCCCCACGGCGTCAAAGGCTTGGAACACTGCCATTTCCTCAAGGACATCACCGACGCTCGCCTCATCCGTAATCGCATCAACAAGAACTTGGAAAAGGCTTGTCTACCCACTACACCTGACGAGGAGCGCAAGCGTCTGCTCAGTTTTGTCATCAGTGGTGGTGGTCCGACTGGTGTCGAATTCGCCGCCGAGCTTTATGACATGCTTAATGAGGACCTGTGTAGATTTTATCCTCGCATTCTAAGGAACGAGATCTCCGTCCATGTTATTCAGAGTCGCACCCACATTTTGAACACCTATGACGAGGCCTTGTCCAAATATGCAGAGGCACGTTTTGCCCACGACCAAGTCAACGTTATGACCAACAGCCGCGTACAGGAAGTCAAAGAAGACCGCATCATCTTCTCGCAAAAGACAGACAAAGGTATTGAAACGAAAGAGATCCCCATGGGCTTCTGTCTCTGGTCGACCGGCGTATCGCAAACGCCCTTCAGCCAGACCCTTGCCGCCAAGCTGTCCAACCAGAATAACCGTCACGCTCTCGAGACTGATACACACTTACGCCTTGCGGGAACTCCTCTCGGCGATGTCTATGCTATCGGCGACTGCAGCACAGTGCAAAACAACGTATCCGACCACATCATGACCTTCCTCCGCACCCTCGCCTGGGAAAAGGGCAAAGAGCCGCAAGAGATGCAAATGTCCTTCTCCGACTGGCGTTTAGTCGCACGGAAAGTCAAGCACCGTTTCCCTCAAGCTGCCGACCATCTGAAGCGTCTCGACAAGCTGTTCCAGGAGTACGACAAGGATCAGTCCGGCACGCTAGACTACGGCGAGCTCTCAGAGCTGCTGAAGCAGATCGACTCCAAACTCACTTCGCTACCCGCTACGGCTCAACGCGCTCACCAGCAGGGTCTCTATCTCGCGAGAAAGCTGAACAAGCTGGCTCAGGCACGCGAGGGCCTCATGCGCAACGAGATCGACGCTGGAGATCTGGACGATGCAGTGTACAAGCCGTTTGAGTACAGGCATATGGGCAGTCTAGCGTATATCGGCAACGCTGCCATCTTTGACTTCAACGGATTAAATTTTGGTGGTGGGCTGCTGGCCGTGTATCTCTGGCGGAGTGTGTACTTTGCCCAGAGCGTGAGTCTGAGGACGAGGATATTGTTGGCTATGGATTGGAGTAAGAGAGCGTTATTTGGGAGAGGTGAGTCAATGCTTATCGGATGTAATGCGGGATGTACAGTGCTGACATGATGCAGATTTGGTGAGCTACTAAGCGTTGGCGTGAAGAGGACTTGAAGGATGCTGGAATTGATGTGGAACTACTGAATGAGCCAAGAACAGTAAGGCGCGGAGTCGTCGATTGGATGCTGGACATCGCGTGGAGGACAAAGCGCTGCTACTAGACGGTAGAATCTTGTCATTCATGTTGAAAATGATATAAGAAAAGGGCTCACTTAGACCGTCACAAGGCAGAGCGTGAGCCCGCCACTGATCACTTACTTACTGTCACAATGTCACACCAGCGAGTTTTCATGCAAGTCTCTCCCTCGTAGCACTAGTGGCATCCCACTAGCCCGTTCTACTTACCGTCACATGGTCGCCACAACAAGTCTCCCAAGCAGTGTTCCTCCTCGTACCGCCAGTACTACCCCATCAGCTTGGTCGGGGATGCGCTCGACGACCCCTCAAGTGAGTCGTCCCCCTTATAGCGCGGCTAGCATCCCATCAACTCGTCCGAGGAAGTGGCCCCTGACTCCCAGTGCGGCAGTCCGGGCGGTCAGTGTGGCTATAAGCGCCCCAACTCACTAGAGGTATAGTCCGACTGCTGGCGTGGTGATGTCCAGGTGAACGCAGCGTGCCTACTAGTGCTCCAACTCGCGCGCATATAGTCTTCGCCTATTCGGCCCTGAAAAGTGTCGGCAGGTTTCCGCTACACTTCGTTTAAGGTGCAGGCACGGTAAGGGCCGAGCTTGCCGCGGGTACAACTCAATGTCGACTTCGTTTATAGTTCGACGCTGCTCTCGTGCTCTTCCACTTTTTCCTACCACTATTCATATTATCAATGGATAGTGATAACCGTGTTCTTCACCCCGCACCATAAGCTAGTAGCGCACAACCTTGGGTTGGGGACGCGCTGGGGTGGCGGAGTAGGGAAACTGGCGCCGCTGGTTGGTGTGATCGGACCGGTGGATGCCGGTGTCGAAGCTCTTGTTGAGCACGTGTTGGATAAAGTAGCGAGGCGGCTCTACCAGCATAAGAAGACGGACGCACGACGAATGGCGAGAGGTCGAGGCTGGTATGGGAGGCCACCTAAGATACCTCAACCTGGTATGCCCTCAATTGATTCAGACATCCAAGTTGTGCCAGCTGACGGTGGATTGCATATATTTTATCCGGAAAGAAAAAATCCCCAAAAAATCCAAAGACCCAGAAAAGCTCGAGAATCTCGAAACATCGGAAAAGCAACAAAGATCAACGACGAGCAACACTCACCGCTCCTACGTATTGAATAGCACATTTTGGGGTCCTGGCAGTCGAGCAATAGAGGCCTTTCGGACGGCCAAAACCCATGGACAACAATAGCAATCCGGACCGCCACAAGTCACCAATACTAGCATTGACTTAGACTCATCAGCGATCTGTCGAACAACACTTGCCGAGTGGCGTGGAATTGATTCCATCGGCCCTCCCAGGGTCCATTGAGAGGAAGGGCTTTACAAGCTAGCTGCCGTCTTTGAAAGAGTGACTTTACCAAGAATTGGCTTCTCCAGAACAAATGACTTCTCCAGACATGCCGCTCCTCTGTGCCACTCCTCTGAGCAAGCTACTCCTTCAAGGCAAGCCACTACGTCAAGGCCAGAACTTCTTCGAAATCCACGTACCCTACCGAGGACAGCAATAATTCCGGAGTCGGCAATTCTCCCAAGCCAAGGATTGCTGTTGATAGGGAATTTCACTCAGAATAGGTACCGTTCCAGCGGTCCTCTCCAGCTAGTGCTATCCTACTAGCCAGCGATTTCTGTTGAGTTTGGTAGCCAGCCCTTAGCGATTAGCAGGTCTTTCAGACTTACAACCCTTCCACACCGGCAACCCTTCCGAACCAACACTCTTCACGCTCATCAATCCTTCCAAAGCAAGGACTCCTTCAACGACTTCTCTAAAGCAACGACTACTTCAACGACTCTTTCAAGGCAACGACTCTTTCAAATCGACAACTCTTTCAAATCGACAACTCTTCCAAATCGACAACTCTTTCAATTGACCGAACTTTTGAGACAGCAACCCTACCCAAACAGCGATAAGGCACCTGCGTCAACGAGACAGCAGCACGTAGCCGCAGCAAAGACGCACTCAAACGTCAACACGCAGGTCAAGCATCAACCTACCGAACAGTGCGACTAATTATCCGATGATGACTGATGTCCACCGGACAGCAGAGCGCAGGCCAATGCGGGTAATGCTTTGCTCTGGGTAGATCCCATCGAGTCGACCCGAGAGTCGTTGTGTAAATCACCCTGCGACCGCTATCACTTCGATGATGCTAATCATCTTTCGCCACATCTTCGCAATCATTTGAGCAAAAAGGCACACAACTTTGTCCAGCAAGAGCTACGCGGTGAAAGCGGAGAAGCACGGACTCAAGGTAAGTCTTGGCATAGCGGGTCCACCCCTCGCACTTCACCATCCCACTGAGCATCTACTGACGACAACCATAGCAATCACACACTACATTCCACAAAATGTCATTCTTCGGGTTTGACACAACCCTACCTCGCGATCGCGGCGAGCGCGGGTTCTTCGGTTCAAACGCCGATCCTTTTGCCGGATACTCTGCAACTCAGCGCGATGACGATGATGGCGAAATGTGAGTCTCCACCAAGCTCTGCCATTGGCAATACTGACCTGTGTCAACAGCCTCAATTTCGACGAGACCTATGATGGGCTAGGTGACAATCTGCAAGAGGCTGGAGATGATCTGAATAATGATACCTTCGGCGATTCTGTCACAGTCGGCAAGGACTTTGACTTCTCTGGCCAGACTGCCCAAGCACGCGGCACTCTACTCGAAGAAGAGGCACTTCACTATGCCAGACAGCCCGCCCAGCGATCCAACATTCCCTCCCAGCAATCATACAAGCCTGCCAAATCTGGGTACGAAAGCTATCAACAGCCGGACTACATCCCACAACTCGAAGCCAGTGCCAGCATCTGGGGCCTCCCGGCCAAAAAGTCGCAAGATGCTGCGCCGAAGCAGCCTCAGCCCGACCTCGCAGCTTCGCGCAAGATGATGAGTCTTGAGGAAGTTGAAGCCGCAATGAGGGCGCAGCCATCACCGCACGCTGCACAAACACAAACACCTCCAAGCGCACCCCACTATGGCCAAATATCTCAATCAGGCCACAATGTTCCTCAAATATTGCAACGTCAGCCTCCTCAGTCTCAATCACCGCTGCCGCAAGCCTCACACCCGACGACTGGCCCTTCTGCAGGAGGACTTCCTCAGATGCAAATATTGCAAAATCCGAGCCATCGTCAGCAGCAGCAGCAGCAGCAGCAGCAGCAAGGGTCCTTTCCACAAATACCTCAAGGTCCTTCTGGGCATAACCGCGGGCCGTCTATGCCCAATGCGTCAATGGAGCAGCATATGGTCAATCTTTCCGAGCAACAGAGGGAACTTCTTATGGCAGAAGAAGCCAAGCGCGCCAAACGCAACCACAAGATCTTTTTACTGTCCAAACACAACGGGCTGATGACACCACAAGATAAAAACTTTATCACCCGGATCCAGTTGCAACAATTGATGGCTGCATCTGGTGGTGCTGATGAGCAGAGCGGGGAGTCGCAGCTTGCGGAGGACTTTTACTATCAGGTCTTCGCACAGATTCGAGGAGCTCCCCGTCAGGATCCGAACCAACCTCTCAGTCACTTTGCTCAGACCTACCTCTTCCAGACCGGTGGCCGATTTGGATCCGGACGACGAAATGTCCGAGGAGGCGACAACCACGTGCAGCGAATGGAGCAGCAAGTTCAACGAGCGGTCGAGGCCGCGAAAGCAAGACCCAAGAACCGCCAACTCACCGTCGAAGGCAGCCTCGGCAAGATCGCCTTCAGCAATTCCAAAACTCCGCGACCTCTGCTTAACTTCAAACGACCCGAGAGCGAAGCCAAACTTCATGGCAAAGGTGCCAAAGTTAGCGGCGCAGACCGCAAAGCTTCTCTGCGGCACATCGAGAGCTGCTATACAACCTTGATGCAGATGGAGGATCACGAGCGAAACCTGCCACCTCCGCCGACGGAAGAAAGCAACCCTGGGGCGATACAACGGCATATTGAATGGCGTGAGAAACACCGGGCTCTCAACGCACAGCTCTGGACAAATCTCAAGGTCATGGAGCCCATACAGGAGAAGTGAGTATTGTGGAGACTTTAATCTCGAGCAGCGCTGACATTGCTCCAGCCCTTCTATCCCGCATCCTTTCATTGCCATCCTCTCGCACCCTAAGGGCAAAAAGCTCATCCCGCGCATATTCAGACACATTGACGAGCAACAACGGACAACTCTGTTGACTATTATCGTCCTCCATCTCGATGTTCTCGATGTTGTTCGCCTGGCATACCCACAGCCCGATGAGCCTCGACCGCCACCAGCCGTCAGGGAAGCCGTGGAGCTCTTCTCGAATGCTGTGTTACCCCCACTCTTCTCATATGTCAATGAAGCACCACTCAACATCGTCTCGGGTCTTCTTGGACTCATCGTTGACCGCGTTAATGTCCAAACCATTATTCGAACCAAAATCGGCGTCAGCATACTCACCATGCTCATCAGTCGCGCGGAGCTGATAAAACAAATTGGCGGGCCTAATGTCACCGAAGAGGACTGGAAGCAATTCCACGGGCTCTACAGCCGCTTGTTCGATGCTTGCGAGCCAATTCTTCCATACATATTCAGTGTCGAGAGCGTCAGCAGCAGTGAGGACGTTCATGTCTGGCAATTCCTTGCGGCTATGGGCGTGGAAGCGAATCCGGAGCAACAACAAAGATTGGTGCTGGGGGTGAAGGATAGGGTGATGGAAACGGTCGGCGTTGCGAAGACTTTGCCGACGGACATGTCTGCAAGGAAGCTCGGCGAAGTCAACCTTTTCATGAGGGCTATTGGATTGGACGTTGAATTGCTAGGATGATTCAAAGCTGGGGTGGATGTGGATACATTCTGTGGTGGAGAGAAGGAACGATCTGAATGCTCGTAGCAAGGAAACATGCATGTGCAAAGCAAGACTTAGCATAATAGAGCTGTACAAAATGCAACATTTTCATGATTAGATGTTCCGCTCTCCCAGAATCCCCAGAATTCCCATAGACTGCAAATTTGCGAAGCTGTGACGATGCTTTAGGGGCTCAGTTGGCCGTCCGGAGCCCGCCAGCAAACAGCTTGTCATCATCCACTTAAGAGATTTTCGGCGCTTCATCACAGATATTCTTCCCCAGCCATTTCGTAAAGCAAGGATTTCCGTCATATCTGCAGGGATGCTTTCTACTGCATTTCTTCTTACAGTCGGAGTAGTAACACCATTGAGTGGTTATATTGCAATACCCTGTCTCACGCTAAGGAATTGTTAGCGTCTTGAGCATTTCCCACCCTACAAAGACTTCAATATGCTCACGATGCGCTTGGAAAAATTCAAGTACTGCGGCCAGTGATTGTCGTCAAGGACAACATCCGTTGTGTTATCACTGGTCTGTTTGAAAACATCCACACTGAGTGGCGCGTCCAGATCCAAGCCTCTATCATCTGAGCTACTGGATTCACTCATTTTTGGAATGGCAATGGAGGTTGTGCTGATCGGAAAAGCCGACACAGTGCAAACTCCGATTAGGAGCCAGATCAAAGGCTTCATTTCGTCGGATCGGACTGACGGATCGACTGGATTCGGGCAGATACGGGTCAGGAACGTCGGCAGTTGTATTGACTGTAATATTGACTAGATCCCAGGCGAGTAGAGATTGTAGTTATCCGAGAGATGGTAGGATTGGAGGATCTATATAAGAAGGTGCGTGATTTGCCTTCAGGGCTGCATTGAATATTCCCTAGACTTTCAATGCATCATAAGAATACACTTTCGCTACGCATCCTTGACAAGTCTTCCGCATCCCCGACCGACCACATTCTACGATCCAAGCTCTCCGCTGATCGAACCAGGGACAACGCTTGTTGCAGTATGCACTCTAGTATTCAAACGTCTTGCAATAAGCCCCGTCACAGCCGCATGAGATTGGTCCGCATGGCTCTTCATAGCCGTCATCATAGGCACACAATTGGGCTGTTGTGTTACAGCGACCGCCAGCGCGCTTAATAGTATCAATTTCCACTGCTCCAAACAGCTCATGGCTATACAGCTTTGGCTTCTTTTGCCACAGCCCGCTGATGTGTTATCGTTAGTACGAATTTCCTATGGTCACACTTAGCCGTTTGTAAGTTCCAAAGATGCGATGAAGCCACCTACGACGCCCCGGACTTGCATACATGTTAAAGTCGCCTATGAATGCGCCCGAATCACTAGCATCTGCTGCATCATCATCGAAGCCAGCATGGACGGCGCTGGATAAACTCGCTTCTCGACCAGAGGTCGAGGTGGGCTCAATTAGATCAGCTGAAGCAGCAAATGATCCGATCAAAAGCAAAAGCAGAAGCCTCATATCGGTCGATGAATAGAGGCGGCCAAATACAACTTCCTGAAGACGTGAGTAGTAGGACTGGATTCTGACGAAGTACGAGTTCTTGTCAAGGTGAGAGATGGGACTAAAGGATTCATCTGGAAAACCATGAAGCGAATAATCTGTATTCAGGCTACATCGAAAATTCGAGCGTCTGGGAAAAGCATTATAATCCTACACCCGTGTCATACGTACACAGAAAGCTTCCGAGGCCAGGGAAAATCATCATAACAATAACCTTTTGCCATGCATCCTCGAGAAGTCCGTTCCGTCGCCATCGGACTCTGCCCCTGAATCCAGTCTCTTCATTAAGCATGACAATAGCCTTCGCATCTTGCATGTGTCTGGTCGTAAGTCTGGCATTTAGCACCCTCACAGCCACATCCGTCGTTGTGGCAAGACTCTTGGTGGCCATTTGGATAAAAGCACACTTGGGTGGCCACACTACATTTTCCATTGGAATGCTAGTCTGATCGTCAACGTTACTCTTGTCATGGTCGATTTCGGTGTTCAGGTAGGCTTAGACTTCTCTTGGCCACTTACAGATTTATAGATTCCGAAAATACGAATCAACCAGGATTTAAAACTCCGAGGGTAAAGACGTTTCAGACCTGCGCTGTTACCGTGATCTTGGACAGTCCCGGTAGAGTCCAGGGCATACGCTGCGTCATGACCAGAGGCACCGTGAAACTTCTTGGATACATCCGCTTCCTGGGTGACTTTGGCTGGATCAGCCGAAGCAGTCAATACTGCTATGCTCAACAATATCAAGGCTGACTGCCCGTAAATTTTCATCTTGGCGAAACACTGGCATTCGGCGAATTGTAACATGTCGAAGGGAGACAGCTTGCACGATCGAGGAATAAGTATTCCAGAAAGCGACGAACTTTTCTTTTCAAGTAAGAAGAAGAATTGAGGAGATTGACTGAGGGATATACCTGAAAAGGCAAGTCCTTTGCTTTCAATCCATACATCAAATTTCGTTGGGGAAAAGCATGCACAAGGAAGACACTTTTGTCACGTCCATTCTCGATTGAGCTTTCTGCAGCGCATCTGAGCAAATTTGCACGGCGTGACTGTCCCCAAGAAGACAGTCCCGAGTACCATTTCTCCCCAGCTCGTATCTAATTTCCTTGTTCATCCTGTTCACCCATCCACTATCATAGATCCAGCAATCCTAAAAGTATGAAGTTTGCCCAAAGTCTTCTTTTGGCATACCTGACTGTCAGGATCTATGCCAGTCCAATCACGTATTACGAAGGCCTTGACCCTTATGACTTCAATCAAGGTATCGGCAACGAGCTTCATGACGATGTGGGCGTACCATAGCAAAGCTTGTCCGCACACACCACTCACCTCGACGCAGGCGAAGCCCGGCGCATGTGAGCGCAGTACACAATTGTGCCTCCACGCCGACGGATCGAAGGAACCGTGCCAGGCCCCAACGGCCTGTAGATGCGATGGCAATGTCTGCTATTCGAATGGGGAGGAAAATGCGATATGCAGTCGCAGCAAGTACAAACACTTCTGCGACAAGCCTATCAATGAGACCTGGAAAGGGAAGCACCCACCTCCTCTTGGCCTCTTCTGACGATATATCGAGCTGCTATCCCAGTATAAGCGTCTGGATAAAAGGATCGGTATAATTGTGGCGACCAAAGACGGGCAAAATGACTGGACCGCTCCAGCGCTTTCGTGGCAGCACCTGTGATGCAATAACCCAGATATGCCATTTGCATCTTCGTCAGCAAAATCGATGGTGCGCTCACAGATCGTGCGGCAAAGTTGGGAATCCTTGTTATCTCCCCATCCTGCACAACCAGGCCAGATGCGATATCTCCCGTAGATCGCGGCCGACCAATAATAGGACTATATCCGACTGAGCTCTTACCAGAGACTCGCTAGCTAGGACCTATGTCACAAATTGCTTGGAGAATCGTATATGGTGCAGCGTGGGGGCTAACGCATGACAATATCCAAGCTCCATCCAAATAATGCACAGCAATCTATTCACTCCACACTAACAAGGTTCAGGCGCTAGTCCTGTCCTGTTCCACCTTTCCAAAGACCAAGGTCCCTGTGATTATGTTGAGCAGTCAATCAAATTCCGCTATTCTATCATCACTCCTCCAATTCCAAATTTCCACAGATTACGAAGCCCTTCCTCCCCCACAGCGCACTCATGCCAGACATCATCCAGCGAGCGGTTCGTTCAAGCGTGTCAGATCAGATACTCCGCCACTACTACCGCGCCCAGGCCCCTTCTTCCCACCAGGCTTTCTTTCCAATCTGGGGCCACCAAGGGGCGTGAGTTCAGGAGAGGGCTGCGCGTTAACAGTAATTCCCCATTTATCACCATACCACTCCGCGAACAGGATTTGGCCTAAATTCATCCACCCCTCGCGACACATACTCATGAGCGCTCCCCTTCGTACCTTAGTTGCGCTTCCTAGACATGAGGTCTTCAGTGCCCCAACTCGGGCGGCCAATCTCTCGAGCTCGGGTCCTGTCATGGGCTCATTGTGGCCTGCTTTAGCGCTTCCAGGCGAGTCATTGCTGGCGTGGACTGGGGCTGGTGGAGCGAGGTTGGTGGTTGGTAGAGAGGCCATTGGTAGTCCGGATGCCAGAGGCGCTGCAGCCAAGCAGATAAAGAGAAGTTGTTTGAAAACGTGCATCCTGAGTGGCGTCCTGTCGGGAATGGCGTACCTGCTGATTTTGGGCAAAGATGCCAGACATGGCCGAGAAGGAACGAGTACTTATATGCTGGCCGTCTCTCTCGTGTATCTGAACATCTTGCTGGTCTTTTGATCATGGTTTACGTGGCGTCTACCAATATTATGCTCTTTGAGAGATTTATCGCAAGCGGAAGAAGAAAGGTGAAGACAAGTCCATCATTTCAGTGCAATAGGATAAGGATCAAGAAGGGATTAACAGTATGTAGAAGATGAAGATGAACACAAGAGGACAAGTAGTCCTAGAGTTGTGATTGGTAAGCTGTCGCAATCTACGGTTTTTTTATTGTCTACTGAACGGTTTTGGATTGGATATGCAAAGTTGAGAGGAGCGGTCATAAACAGACACAAATTTGTACAGCACGAAGGAGACTATTGTGGTAGAGCCTTTGTATGTGCACCATTCGATGTGCCACGACCTGGTGCGCCCCAACATCGTTGGCAGCGGATGATGACGATACATTGCTTAGTCCTCCCAAGGAGGCCAAGGGGTTCCAGCAACCAGTATCGCGAGGGAAGGCAGGATGCCTCTTCGAGACAAATGGATTGTAGCATCCGCTGTATCAAGTGTGATGGCTCCTCTGATATTGGACGGCGTGGTCACAGGTTGGCCGTGTTCTACCTGAGCTTTGTCTAGCAACTTCGTCATGGCTGCTGAGCCGAGAGTGTCATCACTGGTAATTGGTTCGATTGGTATCGCGCAGGCATAAAAGCTCATCGTTAGAGCAGTCGTAAGAAGTCGATTGAGAATCTCCATTCTGATCGATGACCGAGAATTGATGTTATTGGTAGAGAGGTACTCAATTGCACTTTCCCGGGGGTGGAAGTTCTATTGTGGTACAGATGGCCAAGATGTTCATATAGGCCCGTCCTTGCATTTCTGCAACGAGACACCATCAATGCCCTGATTTGTTCTGCGATTATGGCGTGCGTTTGAAAGTATCGCGTCCATTTTCAGCGTTGAGAAGCATTGAGCCATGATTCTCGCAAATGACCTCAAGTACACGGAGGAAAATTCCGGGGTGCCATGCTGTGGCTCTGTATCTGTAGCAATGACGAAAGAAAATAACTCTTTCTGGACATCAAAGCGTTACATTGACACCACTCAGCCTACATCCACGAAATTTCAGATGCTCAAAGCTGACCGTATTCAGGTCCGACGCCATAAATGAGAGGAAAAACAATTTAACCAAAGGGCTTTTGATATAGAACGTTCCCAGACTAAGGATACAAGATGTGATTGACACCTTGAATACAGCCCAGTCCGCTGAGCACGCCCACGATTCCGCAGTTTTCTGCCTCAAGTTTGCTGATGCGAGCTTTCTAATCTATTAGGCAACAACTTCTGTATTCATCAACCACCTCATTGCTGTCCGCTATATCCCTTCTCTCGCTCTATCGAGGGTGCATTGACGGGATTGTTGCCAGAAAAGTACAGTCGATGGATCTTCAGACATCTTTGAACCATTCCCACCACTTGCCGAAGACATCGCCGAATAAGTTCCTTTTGGTCAAGTGGTTCGATGCTTCTGCACGACCGTTCTTGTGGTAGGTCGGCAGTGCAGTAGGCTGGTGGTGGGAGCCTCCCTGGGCCATGTCCGGCAGTGAATTGATGCCGGGGTTGTGCTTGTGGCTAGGCTGGTGGTGGTAGTCTGCCTGGGCTATATTCGGTACCGAGTTGGTACGCGGATTGTGCTTGCGCACAGATTGCGGCATAGCGGCGGTCAAAGATGCTACAGCCAGGCATGCGAGAAGAAGTTGCTTGGTAAAATGCATCTTGACAAGCTTGTTAGTTGCGGTTGATGGGAGAGTCGTTCTTGATTGGAATTTTGTTCGTTGAATGGTTGACTGAGTCTGCAGGAATGAAGTAGAAGAAGAAGAGTAGGATGAGGCGGGAATTTATACTAGCCGGCTCCTCAACTGCTGAGGTTGAAAGATATCTACCTTTTTGCATATTTTTATTACCTCTATAGCCACAAGACTATATCGCGAGCTTTTTACCTGTGTCTCGGGTTGAGCAATTTGCATGCACTGCCTCTTTGCCATTTACTTTACTGAGCCAAGACATCCAAAAGGCTGCGATGAGCCGAATGTAGTCGTGCGGAATGCTTGGTAGCTTGGCATGAACTGGCGGTGCGTGCTTCAGGCAATCAAGGCCAAGATGCTGCGCCTTTCCCTGGTGGCACGCCTTGTCCCCAGCAAACCAGTGTTCCGCGCCGCACTGCGGGGTCGCAAATGTTCTTCAATGGATGCTGATCCACGATGGCTCTTTGCACCTTCCAACCTCCCCAAGTAGTTAACTCAAATGTGCTCGCAAGGCACGCATCAACATGAATTTGTTGCGCAGGTTTTCCGCACCCCAGCGCGCTACCGAGCTCCGGCTTGAGGAGAATTCCGCGCCGGCCATCACCACCTCCGACATCGACCTGCCAGAGGTCTTCCCGGATGAGTTCAACGTGTATTGCACCAAGCAGCACATCAACGGCAAATGCGATCTCTTTCTGGGCCCGCACAAAGATGACTGTTTCTTAGCAGTCACCAGCCATAATCCCTTGATCAGAGACTCGAAGATCGGCACTTCGATACACGGGGGCAAGGATTTAGGCTACCCGATCATCGCCACTGCTGGGTACAATGGAAGTGTCACGGGCAAGGCAAAGCTATCAATTTTGTCACCCCCGGCACCAGAGCCTGTCGAGGAAAGCCTTAAGATGATATACCATTGGGGTAGCGAGTCGTACCAATTTGATCTCAGAGTCGACGATGATGGCGATCTCCCTAGCAGATTTGAATGGAGGGCGTCCCGAGGTGAAGAGATCAAGAAGGTCAACAAAAAGGCATGGGGCCTTAAGCTGATGAGACTGGGTCAGGACGGTAAGGAGGAGCTGGTGGCACTGCTGGTGACCAAACCCATGGCCAACACCAAACTGGGCACGTTCAAGTTCATGGGCAAGTCTGTCGGTGGCGGGCTGGGATACATATTCAGCGAGATGGCCATACTCACGGGGCTGAGGATCTGGCAGGTCAAATGGTGGGCCGGACAGTCTTTCTGATCCCGTGGTTTGGTGGGTTGCATGTACGATTATTACCACCGGTGGGACAATTACGAAACTTATGATAGCTATTCTCGTATTTACTCGTATTTCCTTTTGAGGTTGGCAGAGACAACTGCAAAGTTCGCTACCAGTTTTGGGAGGTTAGAGTTTGAGCTCGCAATAAAACTGCGCAATTGACTAGACACACCAAAGGGATGATAGCATTTCTGGGATGTCCAAGTGGAGCAATAGATCAAGGGGCTGCTAGGGAGACAGTGAGACACGAAGGTGACGAATCACAGCGGGCGCCCATTCGACCGCGCGTCGGGGGATTTGACCCTCTTTTTCTGTGTTCTGTGTAACGTGGGGAGGAGAATCGGACTTCGACAGCTCAGGTGTGTGCTAATTTCCTTGCTGTTCTTGTTCCTGCCATTTGAGGAATTCGTCTCGAGCAAGAGATCAACCGCGACTACTAGCGTCCCCGTAGTCAACCGTCTGTCCAAGGCACCGCGGAAGTCGTCACCAGAAAACCAGGGGAGCGGGACAAAGGGGGCAATGCGTTGACTTTTCGAGAAGCTTGCCCTATCCAGCCAGGACGCGCCACGCACCACGCACCACGCACCACCACGCTCCTCCCCTTACTTGCGACCATATCCCAATTCCATTCTGCCAACTTTCCAGCAATCGTCTTCCTTGCATTCGCTCTCTCCCTTGCCATCGCCGGACGCTGGCCGCCCACCCACCTTGACCTCCTCGACTGACGGCGACAAAGGCCTGCGGCGTCGAAAGCCGCTCCTTTCTCAACCTCCTCCTCCTTCTCCTTCGCAAGTCGACATCGATAGTGATAACAACAACGACAACATGGCTGGCACTCCGAGATACGCGCGCTACATCATCCTCTCCCTTCTGGTATGTGGCTAATTGTCACTTCCGTAATTGACCATTGCTCACCACTCCGCAGTGCATATTCCTGATCCTCTTCTTCTCCTCGTCCTCGGATTCTCCCCGCCAGACCTACAAAAGTGCCGCAGATCTATTGAAAGAGTCGCAAAGCAGATGGGGCAATGTTGGTTCTAAGAACAACCCAGCTAGTCATGGCACCGCAAAAGAGGTACCTCTTAGCGACCCGCTGTTGAAAGATGGCTCTCATTCTGCTGCTCCCAAGGCCGGAACTGCTGAGGGCGCACCAGCAGGAGGTTCTTCTCAGGTTGGTCTATCCAACCCATCCGAGCCAGACCACCGGGTATCCTCTCCAAACCCACTGGCACACAGTCCACAAACCAAACTCGAGCCCAAGCCTTCCGGACCCCGCATGAACGCAACCTTTGTCACCCTTGCGCGGAACTCGGACATCTGGGAGATTGCAAGGTCCATCCGTCAGGTAGAGGATCGATTCAATCGCAAGTTTAACTACGATTGGGTCTTCCTCAATGACAAGCCGTTCGACGAGTCGTTCAAGACCATCACCTCGGCACTGGTGTCTGGTACCACCAAGTACGGTCAGATTCCGAAAGAGCATTGGTCGTTCCCCGAGTGGATCGACCAGGACAAGGCCAAGCAAGTGCGAGAAGACATGGCCAAGAAGAAGATCATTTACGGTGACTCCGTTAGCTATCGCCACATGTGTCGGTACGAGTCGGGCTTTTTCTTTCGCCATCCGCTCATGCTCGAGTACGAGTGGTACTGGCGTGTTGAGCCCAGCATCGAGCTCTTCTGCGACATCAATTACGATGCATTCCGCTTCATGGCTGAAAACGGTAAGAAATACAGCTTCGTGCTCAGCCTGCTGGAATACATTGATACCATTCCGACCCTATGGGCCAGCACCAAAAAGTTCATGAATACATACCCGGAGCATCTTGTGCCTGGTAACTCAATGAAGTTTGTGTCAGATGACGGTGGCGAAACTTACAACAAATGTCATTTCTGGTCCAACTTTGAGATTGGCAACCTGAACTGGTTACGATCCAAGGCTTACATCGACTTTTTCACCTCGCTGGACAAGGATGGTGGATTTTTCTACGAGCGATGGGGCGATGCGCCAGTGCACTCTATTGCAGCATCCCTGATGTTGAAAAAAGAGGAGATCCATTTCTTCGAGGACATTGCGTACTATCATATTCCCTTCACTCACTGTCCTGCAGACGAGAAATACCGAGAGGAGCATAAGTGCCATTGCGATCCTTCCAAAAATTTCGACTGGAATGGTTATTCATGTGCGTACATATTTGGCTCTATATTGAAACTTCTGCTGACCATTGTCTACAGGCACGAAGAAATTCTACGAACTGAACGGCATGAAGGTACCAGAAAAGAAGGACGATAAGAAGAAGCCGTGACTAGCATACGTGGTGACGGGGATGTTCATCGGCATGCTCTTCGTAGCTTTCACGCTGATGATCATCCTCCTCATCCGACCTTTACGCAATTGCGTGACTAGAGTCCTCGATCGAATCAACGACGACGCGCAAGACGACCACCGGCGTAGATATCGCTATGGCAGTGGAGCATACAAGGCGCCGAAAGGCATTTATTGACGGAGCTCGAGGGAGGACTTGGAGCATTAGCGGGGTGAACGTACTCGCAATTCATTTTTTGTAATGCAACTCAGGCGTCCAGGGTTAGGGGATGAGTGACATGGATACCTATGGGCATGGCCGAGCGTTGTACGAGCATACGTAAATGGGAATTGGGGGTTCGGCTGCAGGAAGTCAAGAATGCAGATTTTAATCTGATCAACCCATTCCGTTGCGTCTATGTGCAAACGTCGACGGGAGCTTTTTATGATCAGCCTTCCAAGTATCTCTATCTCACGCCGCACATATATACACATCGCTACCTTCCACTTCCCCGCCTCTTTCTACTCCGCTCACGTGTTCCGATGCATGACAGTAGCAGCAGCCTGATGGTTCGGGAATACTAGACTCTCAGCCAGCACGACATTCTCCCTCCTGCTGGCAGCAAATACGACAATCTCCGCAATATCTTCGGGTGTCAGGGGCTCGCAGCCCTCGTACACCTTCTTCGCCTTCTCTTTGTCGCCGTAGAACCGCACAACACTGAATTCCGTCTCGACCTGTCCAGGATCAACCTCAATGACTCTGATCCGGGTGGAGATGAGCTCCCGTCGCATCGCATCGGTAAAAGAGCGGACGGCAGCTTTGGACGCGCAATAGATGCTACCACCGGGGTAAGCGTCGCGGCCAGCAATGGAGCCGATATTGATGATATCGCCGCGGTTGCGCTGCTTCATGCCTGGCAGGACAGCTTGCGTCATGGCTACTAGACCGGTGACGTTTGTCGCGAGCATCACTTCGATATCCTCCGGCTTGACGGACCCGACTTGGTCGACACCCTTCACTAAGCCTCTGTCGTCTTGTCAGTATTTTGTCTGATACCAGTAGACGTGGGGCACCTACGCATTGTTGACCAGGACGTCCACCTCTTTGTACTCCGCTGGTAGGTTGTTCAGGAGTCCTTCAACTTGCTTCCGGTCGCTGACGTCCAGCACTACAGTGTGGACTTTGATCCCTTCACCGGCTTCTTTCGCGACAGCGGCTTTGACCTCTTTTAGTGCATCACCTCGCCGCGCCGTGAGGATGAGCTTCAGCCCCTTTCCTCCCGCGGCGCGTGCAAATTCGAGTGCGGTTTCCTTGCCAATACCGGAGGATGCGCCGGTTATGAGGACCGTCTTGTTCTGGAGACGTTGGGCGGCGGCCATTGTGGAACTTTTTCGAAGGGTGGAATGGAGAGGGGAGAAGCTCAAGCCGTGTAGGCGGGTAAGTGTTCGAAGTGTTGACAGGGATGTGCGAAAGACGTGGGCTGCGGGCATTGACTCTTCTAGGAGGCAATTGGATTGATAGAAGAGAAAATTATGTGATGGAGAGCGTGGAAATGGGATAGCGTCGGATGTCGTGATGGCTACTTATCGGCTACGAGCACTCCCTGGCGGTGGGGGAGGTGGGGTCGGCTGCGGGGAAAGGGCGAGCTTTCTGCTACTCTCGAGGACTGGTCGATATCGAGTTCTCGCACCACGACATACGCCTCTTGGAAGTGCCCGAGTCAATTATCTCGAAACACTTCGGTTAGGCTCGAGAGATGAGCACTGCCACCACCATCTCGAAACTGTCTACCAAGGGAAGTTGAAATCTTGATCCCCGAACGGCACCCAACCACTTTAAGTCATATTGAGACTCGAGACAGCCGACTAGACACGGTAAGCTAGTTATGAGTACGACTCGCTGAGCCAGTCGTTGTGCAATGCTGATTTGCATCTGGACACGATGACGGATAGGGCGACATAACTCCAACTTATATCTTATAATTCCTGATCTGTCCACTACTACTGATCCAGGATATCTCCGTGCTCTTCCTCATGTTCTCACATCAATCAAAGCTTCTCCGACCCCGCGGGCGTTGATCACGCCCTCTTGTAAACGCAGCTGCTTATCACCTACTAGTGAATAATATAAGCTGCTCATGTTCCAACATCAATGTTCCCCCTAGCCCTCTCGCGTTATTCTCCGTGGGAGCAAATACCTGCCCTGGTATCTGAACAATGAGCCCCACAACTCGTGGGGCAGTCTACTGGGCAATACACTCGCCTCCCCCACCACAATGTTCAGCTACGGCGTACCTTCTCTAATATTAGAACGAGCAGCTCAACGAGTTGCGGGCTGATGTACAGGGTACTTTGGAAGGTAGTTCATCAGCCAGCATGAAGGGCTGGACTTGGGGCAGTTCGCGGGACGGTAATCGGACAATATGTCGACGATACAGGAGATTCTCTGGGAAGGCGAAAGAGAGACATGCGCAACAGTAGCGTCCCAATCTTGAATTTCACTAATAGAAATTATTCTAACCAGTTGCACCCACGCTCTAATCAGATGAAAGTCTACGACGCAAATGAGCCGCGAGACGGAAGTGACGCGGTGGGCGACATCACCACAATGGCAATCTGTCTTCACATCGCGTTTGACTTCGTTCATTCGACGTCGGCCAAAAATTCCAGCAGTAGCGACCGCGCATCAAACTCAAAGTGATACCCCATTACCACGACCAACACCAATTCCATTCTTCTATTCAGCGCCATACCAGAACATCTGTCCGCCATCGCCTCCCCGCGTGCATCACTCACGTCAAGATGCGGCTCACAGCAGAGCTCATCACCAACTCGCTAAGCTACATCAACCCATTAAAAGAGCGCGAACTCGACCTGCGCGGTACGCCCTGCTCCCACCCTCTCTATCTCTACCTTTCGACTGACCATCTCTCCCAGGTAACAAGATCCCCACCCTCGAAAACCTCGCGCCAGCGCTACACAATGACGCCCTCGACCTAACAGACAACGCCCTCACCTCCCTCTCCAACTTCCCTCTCTTCCCGCGCATAACCTCCCTCTACTGCGCGCGCAATCGCATCTCCCACATCTCGCCCTCGCTTGGAAAAAGCCTACCGAAACTCTCCACCCTGGTCCTGACCGAGAACTCCCTCTCCGATCTCTCGGATCTTGCGCCCTTGCGCTCATGTGCGAAACTGGTGTACTTGACGGTGCTGGAGAACCCCGTTGCTGCGAAGGAGGTAAGTCTTCCCTCTCCTCAACCCTGATCATGCGGGTCATCATACGAATTGCGGAATTGGTAGGCGGAAAGCTAACAAACCCAGCACTACCGGCTCTGGATCATCTTCCTCCTCCCTTCGGTGCGCCATTTGGACTTCATCCGCGTGCGTGACGCCGAGCGCACCGCGTCACGAGAACTGTTCGGGACGTTGGTAGCGCCGACGGATACGGCGAGGAAAATACTGCAGCAGACGACGGGACGGCCATTGCCGGTTGCGGATGGGGATGGAGGAGAGCCACCAGCCAAGAGGATGAAGGTGCGGATGACGGACGAGGAGCGGAAGAGAGTGGAACAGATGGTAAGGGATGCGACGAGTCTGAAGGAGATTGAAAGGTTGGAAAGGATGATTGCTGAGGGGAGGGTGCCGGGGTGACAGGGGTGGGGGGATGTGTAGGATTATACGATTCGATCACGGCACGGAGAAGCGGCAGACCTTGTATCAGTAGTTCTGGTGGAGGACAGGGAGAAGAGATGGCACTCAGGACACCGGGTGAGGAAGGTGTGCGACCATACAGCTGGTCCAAGGGACGGACTCGTCCTGACGCAACGAGTCTACCTTGGTGCAAGAACAGACGAGAGTATCCCACGCGCTCACACGAACGTTTCGAAAAGCAGACAGGACGTAACAGAATCGAGGCGCCACCATGATGTCCTTGCTACAGTATCTGCGAAGGGGGCCATAGCTTGTCTCTACCTCAAGATACATCACCACAAACATGTCTCTAGCAGCGCAATATACTATAATGGGCGCCCACAGCAGCAGGATCTCGTTTCATGTTTCGTCTATGTGGTGAAGTCTATCCTTTTCTGACAGACAAGTGCTTTTACACCTTCAATACGCCAGTCATGCTCCTCACACCATCGAAGACGACTGTGTTATCAGCCGGCACATACTGCCGTGTGATGACCTTGATGATCTCTTCCGCAACAATGCCACCCGTCAACGAAGCGATGTTGTGCAGCTCGGCTCCACCCGCACGAGTAAGCTCCTGGCAGATATTTGCCAACTCCTGCTTGACATTATCGTACTGAGGATTTTCGACCTCCGTGCCCGCCGTATTGATGGCGGTATCAAGAATCTTGAACGCGATGCCAGTGAGTTTTTCTGCATCAGACTCTGGGTCCGTCAAGCCTGGGGGACGCGGCGCAGAAGCGAACTTGTCGGCATCGGTGTGCGAGGTCAGGAAGTGGTCGTATGCTACGAACGCGATGTATACAAGGACACAATTCTCCAGACCGAATTCTGAATTGGGCAACGCATTTACCAGGGCTTTACCAGCTTCAGGCGTCCAGGATAGATGGTCGAGGGCAAGAGTGAGTGGTCTTGCTGACCCACGGATGAGTTTGATGTGTGCCGCCAGCTTACAAAATTGTTCAATTTCGCTTGCTGGGATGGATGTAGAACGTCCGTGTTGCTGTTCAAGGGCACGGACAGTGGCAGTGACTTCTGCACAATCGTCGCGAGCTTTTGTCTTGTAGATGTTCTGCAACGCGATGTAGTCCGAGCTCTGAGCTTTCATGTCTGGCAATGCACCTGGAAGAGGGAGTTGTTGATGTTTCTGGTAGAAGGCATGAACAGCAGAAGCAATGAACCAGAACGAAGCGGATGAGGAGGTAAGGTTTTGAACTTCAGGCGCTTGCAAGACAGTCAAGACTGATGATGAGACTTGAGGCGGGTTGATGGTTTTGAGCACGGCACTGGCAGCCTCGGTAAAGTTCTCTTCCTCGGGAGGACCAGACAAACGAACAAACTCACGGAAAGCTGTCTTGTCTTTGTACGACGTGGGTGACTCGCCATTATGATTGGACCGCCATTCGTCGAGGAGGTACAAGAGCAGCAGCACATAGGGGATGTGGCCAAGCTCAAAGCCAGCAAGATTCTTGATGTTGTGAGTCTTCTCATGGGCGAATTGAATCAGGGCGGGCCACGGCTTCAGCAAACGCAGGTCGGTTGTTGATACTGGATCCGGATGGGTATCGACGATGGGGAAGGCGGAAGGAAGCATGATAGAGAATTGCGAATAGAAACCAACGCTATGCAAGTGAAAAAGAGCGACTCCATTCTGCTGAGCAGACTGAACAATCTGCGAGAGAACATCTGGGGCAATTGGGCAAGCAATGACGATGAGGGTATATGGTTGCAGTACTGCGGGCGAGGAGGAGATCCACGAAGTCGCAGGCTATAGCGGTCAGTATTTCTAGCACCGTCAGGAATGCGATCGCGAACCTCGGTGATGTAGTGGCCGCTGACATCCGGATTCAATTCGAGCAGATATTTGCAGGTTTGTTCTGCGCGAGGCTTGCCCAGGCTGGAGTCGTCAAGGAAGAAGTTGATGCCAAGATCAGCTTCCGAGACGATGGCAGAGTCCTGAATTGTGAACTTGCCGATGCCTGGCAGAATCAAGTTCTTCAATGCTTCGATGCCTGTTACACCAGGCCCAGAATTGATGAGAAGGATATGAGCTTCCTCCAAGGCAGCCTGGCCAGCTGCTGCCCAGAGACGAAGCTGACGATCATATTTCTTCTCTTTGGCGGAAGGAATGTGTTGGATCGGCGGCGGAGTGTCTGTGTTTGCCGCCGACATTTTTGTGATGGAGGAAATAGTCGTTACGATGTTTCGGTCATGCTGTAGATGTAGAGCTGTCGGTGGAGGATTGGCTGTGAAGTCCCGCATAGCTTATCGATAAGCATACCGCCCGCAACTGGAGGGGTCGTCACGTGCCGGATGGGTTGTGAAATTGGTCCATGATTAATGCATTGTGGGTCGCTAAATCCCAACATTGGAGTACATGATTGAATGTAATCATGTGATCGTTAGCATCATGCTAGAGAAAAAATTGCATCGCGTCACTGCTCGCAATCAGGCCGACTATCAGCGTCGTATATCAAAATTCGGGAAACTTTCCACGCAAATCGTTACCCCGCCATGCGTCATGTTCACGGTGCACCGGAAATCCACCCCCGTCTCGATTTTCTGACTACGACTTCACCCAGCTTCACCACTCTGCTTCATTCTCTAGAGCCACGTACTTTGAACCTTCCATGCACCCGGCTCGGAGACACAATCTCAATCTCATATCCCAAAAGCCGCAATTTGCCATTGGACACACTATCCGCTCTGTCGCCCCTGTACATCAAATTCTCGGATCGCCACGGACAATCTTCACAAGCCGATTTGGGAACGAATACAAGTTCAGCAGAAATACCCCTAAGCGAACGAGCAGGTCCACCTTTTATCCGTCCCTGACTACTGTCCGCACAATGTCCGACAATAACGACCTCATTGAATCTGCCAAGCGCAAGGCCGCTTTCAAGGCCGTAGAAGAACACTTCCAAACCGATTTCAAATATGTTGGCATTGGTTCCGGATCGACCATCATGTACGGCATCGAAGCTATAAAGGAGCGCCTAGAGAAGGATCCTCCCAAACCTGGCCACCAGATCTTGTTCGTGCCTACTGGATTCCAGTCCCGAAAAGCCGTCGAGTCCGCTGGCCTGCTGGCTGTGTCTTTCGATTCGCTGTCTGAAGACTCGATGCTGGATGTTGCATTCGATGGCGCAGACGAAGTAGACGAAGAACTTAACTGTATCAAGGGTGGCGGTGCATGCCTGTTCCAGGAGAAGCTTGTTGCAACTCGGGCAAAGAAATTCGTCTGCATTGCCGGTTTGTTTCTTCTTCGCCGTTTGCGAGAAGATTGTTAACTGACCATCTGCATAGACTATCGTAAAGATCAGAAACGCTTGTTGAGCCAATGGAAAACAATCCCCATTGAGGTCGCCCCCATTGCTCACGCTACCGCACTACACCAACTGCGTGTGCTGGGCAGCAAGAACCCCAAGTTGCGCGAACATGATATGGCCAAGGCTGGTCCGCTCCAGACGGATCAAGGCTTCTATATAATCGATGCCCCTTTCCCCACTCTGCTGAGCGACTCGGACGTGAAAGCCGGCAAGGATGGCAGCGGCAAGAACGGCGTCTACGATGTGCCTACGCTCGCCGCCAGGATCAAGGCTATCACTGGTGTACTAGAGGTCGGACTGTTCTTTGGCTTGAACGGTGAGCAGTCCGTCGCTCAGAATCTGCAGGGTGGTCAGAAACCTGTTGCTGTGTACTTCGGGTTGGAGAACGGCGAGGTGAGGAAGCGGACTGCTCCCGAAACACCTGATGCATGAGTCGATCAATTAGTGCGAACGTACGATGATATGAATGTCCCAGACAAGACCTCAGACCGCTCTTTGGCCCTTATGTGATGCTATTTACTCCATTCTCAGGTCCCGGTACCCCCCCCCCCCCCCCCCCCCGACAAATACTGAGCTCTTCTGACGTATACTTTACATGAAGGTGACCGCAACTTTTAGTTCACTCAGGATACACCATCCTCCTCGTCACGCCTCCATCCAATACCATCTCCGTGCCCGTCACCCACCCACTCCTCACCAAATACTCCACCGCACCCAGCACATCCTCCCCCTTCCCCACCCGTCCAGCCGGATGCCACTTATGATCCTCCTCCCCCAACCCCTCCTCCCACTTCCACCCCTTTCTATCACCCTCCTCTCCCTCCCCTTCAACATTCACCCACCCCACCACAATTCCATTAACCCTAATCCCATACCTCGTCCCCAAACTCACACTCATAGCCTGGCCCAACCCCAACAACCCCGCCTTAGCAGCCGAATACCCCTCATGATCCACCTCCGCCATCCTCGCCCTCGTCGACGAGATATTCACCACACACCCAACCGGCTCCGCCTCCCTCAGCATTGGCACGCACAATCTACTCGCGTGAAACGGCCCCGACAACCCCACCGCTATCTGGCGGTCCCAATGCTCCACCACCCTCTGCTCCTCAGCGGTAGAAGCCATAGCAGCTTCCCCCTCCCCCGCGTCCACCGGAAACGTATGCGGTAAAGCCATAGCGTTGTTGACCAGCACGTCCAGCCTACCTCCAAAGAACTTGTCGGCTTCGGCGATGGCGGCGCGGAGGGCGGGCAGGGAGGAGATGTCTGCTTCGTGAGTGGCGGCGGAGGCGGCAGGGGCAATGGACCTCAGGAGGGAGGAGGTGTGGGCTAGCTCGGCGGCGTTGGAGTCGATGACGAAGACTCGGTGGCCTGAGGTGAGTAGGGATCGGGCGAGGACCCGGCCGATGCCCCGCGCGCCGCCGGTGATGAGGTAGTGCATTTGTTTCTCAGGTGGGGGGGAGGACATTTGATAATGCAACAGTGGGAGGGGGAAGTGAGGGTTTCAGGTGTAGAGTATGTGTTGCTTATCAGGAGCAGAGTGGGTCAAGCTTGGAATTGGCTTGTGGCCCTATGAGCAAAGGGATGAAGGTGCTAGCGAATGCCTACAATTAATTATTCTGCGCATAACCCTCGTGGAGACTTTGACCACCATAGAAGCTCAAAATTGCCCGCGATGCATGACGTCGCTATCAAGATGTCACCAAACGAAGCTCACCAACAGGAACAGGCAATGATCAGCACGAGCAAAAGCTACCGAGAAGTTGGCACAGAACTGGCAGAACAGCTCAAATTATTCAAATCAAATCAACTCGACATCTGAGTCGAGGTAACAGGTCCATTTCTGATACAAAAAAAAGTCATGAATATGTACGCACCAGCTTCCATCTCGGAAGACTAGCCTCGGTCGTCAAAGACCAAATCCCCACCACCGAGCACTTCAGTGCGGGCATCTCGGTCTCGTGTCAAATGGTGTCTTCTCCCCTGCTCGTCTCGCTAAATGAACGCCATCGCCATGCTGTGGGCTAACTCATCGCTGTATCGCTCAATATTGTACCCGCCTTCTAGACCGCCTCAGTTGTTCGGTGGTCAGGCCATGCAAAAATGCTCCACAATGCTAGATAAACAGAGTTCTAAACCCAGGTTCGATCGGTGGCGTCTCGGTCAGACCCTTGCTACGAAGGGCCATGCCACCCTTCATCGTCTCCTGTTGGCGAGCTTTTCGAGCTGCCTTTTGTGCTCTCTTGGCCATATCTTTCTTCTCTCGCGCCGAGATTCTTTTAGCTCCCGCCTGCGATTGAGGTTGTGAGTCGGATTTTTCCGGTGCGGACGAATCTACTGGTGGTTTTGGTGGGTTGATCTTGATGCGAAAGGGACGTTTTGCTGGGTCTTGAGTTTTGGTCGGGGAATTAGTCTTCGACGCTGCCGTGTCGGGGTCTGTCAGGGGGGTGGTTTGTTGACTATTATGTTGTGATGCATCGACACTGCTAGGTGCATCCGAGTCGAAACTTGCGGTGGACTCTTGCGATGCATCATTGTCCGACGTCGGCTGTAAGACCGCTAGTCGGCTGCTCTCTTGAGTGGACGTGACCTTGTGGCGTGGAGCTCTGCTCGCACGGCGATTCTGCTTCTTGTTCGGTGCATGCAGGAAGTCGTCATCACTGTCCGGCTCCCGTTCTATGCTGGAACTCTCTTGGGCTGATGATGCACTTGCACCGTCCTCCGAATCCAACAACTTCGACACAGCATCATTCATATTACCATTACATTCCTCCAATATCTTCTTAGCGTATTGCTTGTCGATGAGGTATGGAAGGGAGTTCTGAAGGGCGTTTATCATCCACGATTGTATCACGGGTGTCTCCCTTAGTCTTTCTTTTTGCTTGTGCTCTTCTTCTGGTGATAGAGGCTTAAGTTTGACGTCTGGCGGACCCGTGTGGGGTCCATCTAGATTTCGTATTGACGAGTAATGTTCCCAGGTCTAGCTAGGTCAATCTTCTGGATGAGCATGCGAAGACGAGTGAGACTTACATGGTATGCAATATGAGCTACTGGCCGTGACTGACCATCTTGGCTGGCTTGAATCATGAAGGCAAAATCTCTCTGGTATATCTTGACATCAATATCGTAGGCCGAGCTGAAGGCCTGAATTTCCATATTGTCACCCCACGTGCCACCCTGTGCCATGACCTGCAAGTGCTGCTCGAACACCCTATCTATGTCTTCCTGGGTAGGCGGTTCAAAGGTCTGTGGCGATGTGTAGGCTCCCGTCGTCTTCCTCTTTGGATTCCGGCGGGTTCCACCACCGGGGTGAACATCAAGAAACATCTTGTAGTAGGCGCCATGTTCTCGCATATATTCTATCACTTTTGCCCGGATATCGGGATGCTGATCCTGACTGCCATAGATCTGATCCGAAAGGGAATTGAACAGGCAGTTGCCTAAGAAAAACATGGTCAGTCAGGGTGAGGGGAGCACGTGAGGAGGGGGGAAAATACCATCTCCGCGAATGTCGGCAGCATAAAGTCCCAGAGCAGAGAGCAGGGGAAATTCATCTGCATAACCACCCATGTCGTAGCTCCTGACCTGAGAGCGTAAAGGGACGTTTACTGTGCACAGAATGGAGATTCATCGAGGCGGTAGAATGGATGCCGCTGCAGTTTAGGACATGCTTGCAGTTGGTGAAGCCCAGCAGATCCAATTTCAGTGGTGTTTTCAAGGCAGCAGCTGACGATGACGACGGGAGTCTGGGTGAAGTTGAAAGACTCGAAACGGAAGATACAATTGCTACCGAAGGAAAGAGGAAAAGGCACGCAAACAAGCAGACTGCGGCGTGAAAGCGTCCAGCGTTGGAACGTGGAACGTGGAGCGTGGAGAGTCGGACTTCGGCTGTAGGACGTTCGGTCGGACGTGGAGCTTGTGGAAAAGCAGATGCAGCCTCTTTCAACAGATTGCGTCGGTGGTTCTTGCCCAGACTGGGCTGATTTGGGGGGGCCTCGGGGGGCTTCACGGGCTGCAGAGCTCAGGGACTGAACCTGCAAGTCCAGCCAATCGGGCGGCCGCTGTCACAGATTCGTTTTTTCTCCCTGCGGCTCCGATGTCATCCGAATGCAATTTTTCGGGCGATCAACAACAGTGGGGGCCTTCCTGAATTGAAAGATTGGTCTGTGGAAAGACAGCTGTCTTTCTCGGATATCTGTAACAATTCAAAGTTGCTGTACACATGCCAGTTTGGTGCCTTTGTACTACATGAACATCAGTTTGTATTTGTTGCGCATTGCAATCATGTTAGTCAGACGTGCGTGAGGCCAGCCGCAATCGATAGCAGCACGCGGGGTACAAGGGTGGAGCACCTCGTTTAAATGCGCCCAGCTCTCGCGATATCGGTGGACACACGACACATCATCTTGCAGTCACAAACAGTGTGTGTTTTACACATAGTCGTGCACGAGCGAACGAATATTCGGAGACATAATGACGCATGCAACAATCGTTATTTTAGGGTAAGCTATTCCAGGCAGAGAGTTTAACGTCTACAGCAGCTAACTGCTGCAGAGCGGGGGTGTCCGGCCTCACAACAGCCCTGCTGCTTTCGAGAAACGAACGATACAGTATCACGATCGTGGCCAAGCACATGCCCGGTGACTACGATATAGAGTACGCCAGGTAGGCTGATTCCTCTACATGTGACAATGACAAGTTGCCCTGCTGATCATGATTTTAGTCCCTGGGCAGGCGCCAACATGCTGCCGTAAGAAGACTATCCATACTATGACATATGTAAGCTACCGTTACTCACATGTCACAAAGAGTGAGCAAAGACGGAACACCATCAAATCAATATGAGCGTGACACATGGCCCGAATTTGCGAAGCTGGCACGTGATGCACCGGAAGCAGGCATCCACTTTCAGAACACAGTCGCGTATCGCAGAAGCAAAGACACCGGCACAGCTGTAAGTGACTGGATGTCAGAGCTCGTGCGAGACGATGCTTGGTTCCGCGACCTCATGCCCGATGTGAGTTGCGCTTGGTGTCACGCTCTGCTGGCCACTAAATGTTGCCTAGTTCAAGGCGATTCCTAAGTCCGAGCTGCTACCCGGAACAGATGGTGGTAATTCATTTACTTCTGTGTGCATCAACACCGCCTTGTATCTGCCATGGTTGGTCTCTCAATGCCTGAAGAATGGAGTAGTTGTGCGCAGAGGCATAGCAGATCACATCGCGGACGCTGCTTCGTTGCATCATTCCGGTAAGAGAGCGGACGTGGTCATCAATTGCACTGGTCTATCGTCCTTGCGTCTGGGTGGTGTGGAAGACAGAACCATGTATCCAGCAAGGGGTCAGATTGTCGTGGTCAGAAACGACCCAAAGATCATGGCTACCATTTCTGGTACTGATGATGGACCGGAAGAAGCGACATATGTCATGCATCGTGCCGCTGGCGGTGGCTGTGTCTTGGGCGGCTGCTTGCAGAAAGACAGCTGGGAAAGCCAACCGGACCCTGGCCTGGCCATCCGGATCATGAAGAGATGCATCGAACTTTGCCCAAAGCTGGTGCCTGCTGGGAAAGGTATTGAAGCATTAAGTATTATCAGACACAGTGTTGGTTTGAGGCCAATGAGGGAGAGAGGTATAAGAATAGAGACTGAGCGCATAGCATGTCCGGAGGGAAAGCAACTGACGGTTATACACGACTACGGGCATGGAGGTTATGGTTATCAGACCTCCTATGGCTGCTCCATGGCCGTGGAGAGGCTGGTGCAAGAGGCAGTGGGGACTCAGGCCAAACTCTAGGCTGAAGGAAGTTACTGCGATGAAATGAATGTTGATGCCTAAAGTATCGGGAACCATCTTTACAATCCGGGAATGTTGAGGCTGAAGTGTCTTGTCGACGAAGCTCCGGTCCGGGGATAGTGGCACAGTCTGGGTTGTGGCGCATGAGACTCGTGTGCAGGACCCACTCCAAGCTCCATTCGGCTGGGTCCAGCTGCCCTGACGCAACCCCCGAGTCAATGCGCACCTCGACTTCGAACAGCTTTCGCTCCAACAACACCTTACAAACCATACCCATCATTGCTCTTCGACCCTCACATCACGATCGCAGTGCTCAATCGCCCATTTCAGCTTCTACCTGATTCATCAAGATGGATTTCTCAGACATTTTGTATGCGCGACACAACGCGGTCACGCAGAAGCCGCACAGCTAACAGCCAGGCAGCCGGATAGTCAACCTGGCCATTGGTGTCTTCATGGTCCTTGGCGGTGTCTCGCAGTTCTTCCCCATTGGAATGTATGTCCAACATGAGCTTCAATGTTGCGCCGACGTTTTGGATCGAGCTAACGATTGCGCAGTCAGAATGTCATTGTTGGAGTCTATGTCATCCTGTTCGGTCTCTGTAAGATTTTTTGATCATAAGCTGCTTGCAACAACGCTCGCTAACCTATGGTCTATAGCGACCGCCTTGCTCGGTTTGTTTTGGATCTTTATGCGCCCGCGCGACTTGTCTGACCGCTCCTCGCAGAGTTCCAGATACCTCCCCAGGTTGCACGCTATGCCTCGTTCATGTTCTCCTTTGTCGGTCGCGGTGCCTGTACGTTGAGAGCCAGGAAGTAGTTGACAAGATCGGCATAATTGACAATGGCTAGTCTATATCTTCATCGGTTGCATCATCATTGGCGACAAATGGTATAAATGGCTTCCTGGCAGCCTCATCACTCTCATCGGTATTGGATACGTTGTCTTGGAATTCATTCCCAGCATTGAGCCTCCTGCTAACATGAGGTATGTGAAAGAGCTAGCGGAGATGGCGCTATATTCGCTGACATCGTGCAGGGACGCTGACGCTGGCTGGGGTGCCGAACAAGTCTAAACTTCAGTCGCGCCAAATTACGAAGCTGTGGCCTCGCACACAGGTGTGGCCTTCACACAGGCGGATCGCGTACATGGGGAGGATATCAGAAGTGCGACGGGTAAGAGGAGCGACACGAGATTCGACAAGTGCGGCAGCGTTGAATGAGTGACCATCGGCAACGCAGTACTCAGTCTGGAATGGCCATAACTTGATCTCTTCCATTCAGCAGCACGAGAGTTCAGGGTTCGCTTGCATTGACTCTGGCGAGACTTGGCAGCAAGGTCTTCGGAAGGATAGCTCATATTGATAATCACCATGAATCAATCCTTTCAGACTAGGGTGCGTGGCGCAGCTTTGATACTCGTCGTCCCAAATTTGGAAAAGATCACGGCAAATCTGAGATGAACCACATGTCCAGATTACAACATCTTTTTGGGGGTCTCAAAACTGATCCCGATTGAATATTCTAAGAGATGTAGCAGTAACATGAACTCGTTGCTGCCTATCTTTCTCTTTTGCTATCATGTGGGCGTGGCAGACTTTGCACGGATTGCTCATTTTCGCTAAGCACACTTCATTTTCCTGGCCAAAAACGCCCAACAAAGTCGAGACCATCCTTGAGCCAGGTATCGTCTGCCTCCGGGGCTGGATCATGGGCATCGAATCCGTGGTGTCCCGGCGGCCATGACACATGCAGTGAGGTATCTGGGAATTTTCTCTGTACAATCTTGACAAACTTTTCTGAGCCGTCGATGGGGACAACGTTGTCATCCGTTCCATGGTATACCCAAGTGGGCGGCAGATCCTCTGTCCGTTCTTCGAGCAACTTGTAAGGAAAGATTCGGCGATCCGTACCTATCAGACTTCCCACTGTACCCTGCTGTAGCACGGACAAAGCCAAGTCGAGTCGAACGGGCGGCATGGCTTCCGTGATGACTTCATCTCCCTTCAAGCTGTCCAGGTGCCGCTGAAGAGTTTCACGCGGCAACTGTGGTACAGGAGGATCGAAGAGATCTTTGTGGTGATTTTCGTTGAAATGCTTGCCGCCAACATCGAGCATTGCGTACTGCAATACGGCAACGCTGATTTTGTCCTTAGGCACATCTTCCAGCAAAATGGACTCGATCGCAATCCAGCCTCCAGCGGATTCTCCTGTGAGCAAGATGTGGTCCAGATCAACATTCACACCTTCGGGTAGCTTTCCTGACAGCGAGCCTTCCTTGTACAACCAGATCCAGATATCTTTGACATCGTCTAGGATCTGCAAACCGGTAGCCTCGGGCAGCAGTCTGTAATCTGGAGAAATTATGACGGCCCCGAGGCGCTGTGCAAGTTCCAATGTCCAGTTAGGGAACCTACAGAAAATGAATTTGAGATTCTGTGAGCATCGCGGTGATTGAAAAAATGCTTACCATCCTGCAAATAATCGGTGGCCAGTGATGAGAGCACCACCGTGCCATCGGACGATCACAGGTCGTGTGCCCTTCTTCAAATGTTTGGGTGTGATTATTGATGCTTTGAAGGCAACACCATTGATGTTCTTGTACTCAGTATCGACAATGTCGAAGTTTGTGAATTTAATGTCGTCTGCCATATTGCTTTTGTGAAATGACAACAGAAGATTTGGAAGGGAAGAGTAGGGAATGTAGAATTGGAAGCAAATATGTACATTGTGCTAGAGACGGCTTGTGTGACTTGAATTAATAATTGAAGGTTGCCAACATCAAGCCATGCCGCTGTCAGCCTTGTCGGACCTGACCATGTATCTAGTATAACGTTATCTGCCCATGCTTTTGCGGAGACATTCGGCAAGATCATTGTACCGTGCCCTGGTCCTGCATGTATAAAAATTCGGAGACTAATTTTGCTGCTTAAGTCATCGCTGTATCCGATCCCACGCACACAGCACCGCGTCTTTATACAAGCCTTTACTTTGTTGTAAGCAGTTTGTATGAGAAAAACCTTCACCAGGGCAGACAGGAGGCTGGAGATCGACAACAAGACGCAAGACAGCGCACACTTTCTCACGAGCGCTCATTTCTGTGTTGCTCTGTAGTCGACCATAACGTTATGTTGTCGGAATCCTCCACCCTCGCAAGCAAAGATATGCACGTGCTGGCCGGTTATCGTGACGAAGTCCCCGCCTTACCTCAAGAGGCTAGACTGGGTAGGAGCACAACAGCACGGATCGGGCCGGCGGTTATGCGGCGGAACCTCTTCACGACCCGCCAATCACAAGTCGTATATATCCAATCAATCAGCACTCACCTTTGACGTCGACGGCCTCAGCCATTATTACGCGATCCGGGAGAACGACGAACCATTTTTGTTACACGAACAGACGTTCTTCTTTTCACCGAGATCTAGAGCCTTCTTGTCCCAAAAACTCCGTCAAAGGACTGAGCAGTCGACTGAAATTTCGCATCTGCAGCGCGATACCATACCATAAGCAGACAGGACCTGCACTCCACGATCAGGCAACACCATTGTCGTACAACCACACAACTCCTCCGCTGCTCTCCCCACAGCCCCTGCACCGACTCACATTCATGAACCAGCAACGGTAATACCTACTCTCCTTTGCCGTATGGCTACCTCTCACCAAACCCCGCCTACCATGGCGGCTCCGCCCTCAATATCTGCTCCTACATTACCTCGCGAGCCTTCTAAGGAGGATATCGAGTTGGCTCAGCAGCTCGTCAATCATGCGCAAGGCATTCAGCATGGTTTGCGCGACCAGGAAACTCACCCGCCACAACGCGCTACTACCGACACCACCACGAAACCTGTGTCTCGCTCCCCCACGCAACAACCAAGTCCTATCGCTGCTCATACCTCAGCGCTCTCCGACACAGAACCTCAAAATGTCCCCCAGCGGCCCGAACAGACCCGTCGGACCACGAGCACTGCAGTCACGACCGGCCAGGTCTGCAGGTAAGGAGAGCGAGTTCTGGTGACATGCGCCATGGACTAATTCATTACAGTAATTGTGGTACCACGCGCACGCCTTTGTGGAGACGTTCCCCCACTGGAGAGATGATATGTAATGCCTGCGGGCTTTACCTCAAAGCACGAAACCAGATGAGACCGGTCGGAATGAAGCGAGCACAAACTGAGCAAGCGACCACTACCAGTGCAGGTGCCGACGGCCCCCAGACCAATGATCGACCCAGGCAGACTCCTGGTATCGCTTACACTCAAGTCACACCCAATGTGGTTGGCACATGTCCAGGTGGTGGAAGGTGTAACGGTACAGGTGGTCACGACGGATGTAATGGATGCCCGGCCTACAACAATCGAGTTGCTAAAACAGCACAATTCGCGCTCGCCCAGAGTGTCGAAGGCTCGCCAGCGCCGGTCGTTGAAGGCGATGCTGCTTCAACTCGGACGGAGAGCCCATTTCCACACGCACCCAACTCAGAAGGACCGGCAGCAGTCAGCGTTATTGTCGCTTGCCAAAACTGTGGAACCACGGTCACGCCTCTCTGGCGACGCGATGAGGAAGGTCACACAATCTGTAATGCTTGTGGTATGTCCGGATTCTTGGGGAATGAGAACATGATTTAACACATCTTAGGTCTTTACTACAAACTCCATGGAAAACATCGGCCGGTACAAATGAAGAAGTCCGAAATCAAGCGTCGAAAGCGAGTTGTTCCCGCACTTCACGACCAAAACCATGTCTTTCAAAGCTCAGAAATCCCTTTCGATACCCGGCTGTCGACATCACCTCGACAGCCACAGCGAACCTCACCGTCTTCCACTACGCCGTCCACTGCCCCTACCATGGACGATCTGATGAATCCCGCTCCCGATGCCCCAATCAATGGGCATTCACCATACCGCCACCAAGTAGCCCTCAGCGACTCCTCTGGCGCCTCCCCTCAAGCATCTGCTTTCGACCATATCTCATCTCGCGCGCCAATGCCTGTTGACTTTACGCATTATCAACCACCCGTCCGCTCCGCCCCTTCCCACGCCAATCAATCGGAAAACCGCCGCAAACGATCATTTTCACAATCAGCTGGGGAAGAGACGATGCAGCCAAGCCGATCAAATGGGCACATCGATCCGAGTCTGTCAACGATACTTAACAACTCTGTCGAAGCCGCAACGACGCTTTCAACTCGGCCAAAGGAGGATGTGCGCACCAATAGGCGAGAGGAATTGGAGCGCGAGGCTCAGCGCATCAGGGAGATGCTCATCTCCAAGGAAAGGGAGATTGCTGCACTGGGAGATGTATGAGATAATATTAGCGATCATGAACGTTACGACATTGCATGAGATAAAGCTTTAGGCCTGGCATGGAACAGCTACCTCGACGACCAGATGCATAGGGTCTGGGCTTGAAAGAGTATATAATATACTAGGGGTTTAAGGACCTCACACCAATCACTCTATGTGACTGCTGTGCGCGACCATTTGTCTGCCTTCCTTGACCTGTTCGCGCTTCCATCCACGATGGTCTTCGACTGCCACATAGTCTCTGTCAGTCTCCTTGTCGTACGCATCATCATTCTTCGCCCAACATGGCATTCCTCCGCAGCCGCGCGCAGCCGCGTCATGGCTTTGTTGCGCACTATTGAACCATTCCCGGACCCGCTAGTGAATTCGCCGAGGACTACTTGTCCGAGAAACTGCTATGATGTCGATTCTCCGGTGCCTGAATGGCGCACACTGCTCAATTTCCTCTGCGATAGGGCTAACATGCCTGGAAGATCATGCCGTTGACCGCTGCCATAGTGACGAAGATCAAGGGAGGCCTAGTGAGGTAGATATATCACGTGGAGTGATCTCAAGCGCGCGTCAGACCGTATGCTGCATACCGACATCAAGCGACGGCACCGTCACAGGACGAGGCGAAGTTGCTGGAGGATACTTTGATGATCTAGGCCGCCTAGAACCAGATCTTGATCAGTTCCTCGCTCACAGCGCTGGGCAGTAGGACGCCAGACTCGGTGATGATGCCCGAGATGAGGTGCGGTGGCTGCAAGACTCGTTAGTTGCCATATCATACGCTCCAGCTTCGCAAGAGGAACTCACTGTAAAATCCACCGCCGACTCCAGAGGATTCGTTCCGGTGTCCTCCTTGACCTTGACCCCGGGCTTGTCGTCTGAAGTCTTAAAGTCGACAATCTTTTGATCGATGCCCAAATCGTTCTGGCCCAACGGATAGAGTCTAACAAACTTATGACTCTCGGCAACAACATAGAACGGCTTCCCTGCCTGCTTCGCCAACATGCCCATCTGATACGTCCCCAGCCGCGAAATAATCCCACCATTCTCCACCACTCCCTCCGCCCCCACAAAGCACGCCGTAACCTGCCCAAGACAATAAGCCATAGCAGTTGGCGGGATCGCCGCAACCGGTACCCCCAATCTCCTCAGCGCCGCGATGTTCTCCCTGCTTTCCCTGTCGCCCTCATCCCCCTCCCCTTTCCCATCCTCACTCCTCGCCAACGCGCTCACAGAGTTTACAACATACACCACCTTGAACCTCACGCTGCCCGCCGCGCCGAACCCACGACTGCTCTCCGCCGCCGACCGCAGCAACGCCCCCACCACCCTCGACCCGCCATTCGTAAGCACCACATGCCCGTCACGAATGAAATGCCGTCCAAACCCCGCGATACGCTCCCTGGCCTCCTTGGCGCGCTCAACGAACAGCCGCCCGTTACGCACCAGATGCGAGCGGATAGTGTCAAAGTCCGCCTCCGTGCCTCCAGGGGCTAGAGATCCCGACCGGGAAGGGCCAGGGGAGGTCAGCGTCGCGGGCCGCTGGAGGGTGGTGATGATGTACCGCTGGAACAAGTCTGTGCCGGCGGAGAGGGCGATGGGGTTGGGCACGCCGGCTTTGAGTTGGGCGGTGAGGGTGGTGAGGAGGTTGAGGGTTTCGGATACGGTGGTGGAGGGGTGTTGCGATAGGGCGAGGACGAGGGATTCGATGGCCGCGACGGGCATGGTTAGATCCGGGTCTTCGGCCAGGAGGCGATTGTAGGTCGAGACTATATCGAAAGGGGATTGAGGGGCACTGAGGGCCGGGGAGTCGAGGGCGGGCATGATAGATGGGAGTCGGGTGAGGTGGCGGTAGGTGGTATAGCCCAGGGGCCACAGTACGTGTGCTGGAGATGATGCGCGGATGTGGTCCTGGAGTTATGATGGTGCTAGACAGCCAATGTCACGAGAGTGTAGCAATGCGATCCAAATGCGCCTCAAAGGAAAGTAGAGATCCGCTCGAATAAAAGGTTGCCCTTGATATTGAAGATGAACAAGCTCATTCCACACCCCCCTCCACCCAAAATTATGACTCGGCACCGCACGACGTCGGCAAAATTTCCCCGGTCCCCGACACCGCTTCATCCCACTATCGCGGGGCATCCTCGACCGGCCTTAGACATCCACATAACTTCCACTTCTACAATCCAATTTCGATCTCACTCAATCGATTCTTACGGTCCTTACGCTACACTGTGCTCACCACGCCAGCTGTCCATAATGGCAGCCATAAACCCAGCCTCAGGCCGCCCCCTGCCCCCGCACGCCATCCAACGCACCCTCTTCTCCGGCCACCCCGTCCACGTCTACGCCATCCCCCCCCTCACCTCCACCCGCGGCTTCCTCGCCGGGCCCTGGACCGCCCCTCCCCGCCCCACAGCCCAACACATATTCACCGCGCGCTTGCGGGTCCTCGAAACATCGCTCGACTCCACGCTCTCCGTCGCCGTCGTCCTCGAGGATCCCAACTCGGCGGAGTTCTTTGCCGGCGCGCCCTATGCCTCTGCGGCAGCGGTGCAGGCGGCGACGGACAGTAGCAGGTTCTTTGCGATTCGGGTGGTGGGGGAGGATGGGCGGAAGGCTATGCTGGGGATCGGGTTTGAGGAGAGGGGCGATGCGGTGGATTTTGGAATCGCGTTGGCGGAGGGGAGGAAGGTGCTTGGTCTTGAGGGGGAAGGACAGAAGGGTAGAGGGGGGAAGAAGGAGGATGTGCAGGAGGTGAAGAGAGATCTTGGGCTGAAGGAGGGGGAGAGCATCGTTGTTGAGATTGGAGGGAAAGGGAGGAGGGTGAGGGAGAAGAAAGAGGATGGGGCGGAGGATAGTAAGGCGTTGTTCAGTTTTGCGCCACCGCCTGGGGCGGGAGGTGGTATGGGGATGCCTGTGCTTGCACCGCCGCCGGGGACAACGGTGGATGCTAAGAAGCAGGCGCAGGATTTGGGGTTTGATGACGGTGAATTTGGAGAGTTCCAATGACGAAAGATCACTGTTGGCTGGAAGTTGCACAGGAAAAACGCTTTTGTATATACATGCTGGTATGGGCACTCAGTGCTGCCGCAGCAAAGCTATTGCGCCAGCCATAATGGCCAGTCCTACCGCCATACCCTCGACCGCTACAGATGTAACCTCGGCCTTGGTCAAGGTCATCGGATCGTCGCTGAGCGGACCCTGGAACCATTCGCTGTACACCTCCGTCGTGCGGCGCCAGGCCTGCTGAGCGGAAAAGGCTATCTTCGCAGCCAGATTCTTCGCTTTCGCAGAAAAAGGCTCTGAAGTGAAAGGCGGACCTTCAGTCGCTGGAGGCTCCAGTACCACAGCCACTTCGTCGAGATTGACCTCCAATTCCGGCTCTGGCTTTCTTGGCTCAACTTCTGGTTCTGCAACTAGCGTCTCGATCGTCTGATTTGTTGGCTCAGTCACTTCATCGATTTGCTTCTCCACCTCTTTCGTCGGAGCAGTCTCTACGACCTCGATTGGGACAGTCTTCAGTGCGGGCGCTAGTGTGGGAGTTTCATCAGCCGCTTTTTCAACAAAAAGTGTTCCCGAGGTCATCGTCTTCTCGTCGAGAGCCGCCTTCACCTCCCTGACCATTCGCCTCCTCCTCCACGGCTCGAAAATACCGATATTAGCGATCAGTAGCAGAATGTTGAATCCCATGAGGCCAAACGTCACCCAAGTGGAATTCCGCCTAATCGTGTCAGACCATATCTGCTCCTCGTGATATTGTTTTCGCTCTTTCCGCTCCAGCTCTGCTCTAGCTTCCTCCAGCTCCTTCTCCGCGGCGGCCAGAGCCTGCTTTGCCGAAACCACCGACTGTTCATGGAGGTGCTCGGAACGAATCAAAGAGGTGTACCGATCGAGATCAGAGGGCGACCATGACGTCTTGCGCTCGAGCAGTGATACGACTTCTTTTTGTGATGCGACTTGCTCGGCATGAGCAGCGGTGTGAGCATCACGGGCGGCGTTGACAGAGGCAAGACGGCCTTTGAGCTGCTGCTCTGTGCTAGCGTTAGCGGGATGAGAGCTACGTCCAACAAATCAACGCACCTTGCTCTACTATTTGCCGTCGCAGTGTCTCAATGCCGGAGTAGTCTGTGCCCGTGTATGTATTGACCCTTTGTCCTGCTATGGCTGCCTTAGCGAGTAGATCGTCCATGAAAATCTGCATGCGTTTGGAAAGGTCGCTCCGCCGGGACATAGAGTGTGAAGGTAGGGTCTCATGGTCTGTGGACGGCGGAGATCGAGGTTCCGGCGGAGTATGCGTAGGTTCAGGCTCAGAGATCTTGGGCTCCTCAGGGCTGGCAGCGACTTCAGAACGAGAAGCGTATTCATGACGCGCAGCATCCTCAGTATGAGCAGGCTCCGCGGCTCGAGGAGGGTCCGCTGCTCGAGGGGGACACGAGGAAAAGCTCCGTACGCAATCTATAAAACCCGACCTTGTTCTGGTAGCCTGAAGTACCGCACGTGAAGATGCTAAACTAGAACGGGAGAAGGGTCGCCACTGGCATTGACGGCATATCGAGGAGCTGGAAAGCTGAGGGGCCGAGGCGTTCAAAAGTCCAGATGGAACCGCATTCCGATAAGTGGCGCCCAATTCCAGCCGGGTGGAGCTCCAGATAAGAAGTCTGGAGCCATGGCGAGCGGCCGTCATTCCTCCAGCGACGTCAATGTATCGAAATGTCACCAATGGCGTGGGGATTGGAGCTCCATCAGCGGGACTCGCACGGTGAGGTCGAAAGACAAAAGATCGGCGGCGCGGCGGGCCGAGCGAGGCGTCGGTAATGGCGTCTGCGGCTCTGCGGAGTAGGAAGCGACAAGACGAACGAACCAGATGGAACCCTCGGAAGTGGTGGAGAATGCAAGGGACCGAACCAGAAAGGGCCGACGGGGGCGGGCGGGCTGTGAGGAATGAGCGTGTTTTTTGGCGGTGACGTGACACCCTCCCCCACGTGTAATGGAATGTCCATGAATTTTTTTGTTGAGAGATACTCGGTTTGTTTATAGGCAATCTTTTTTCAACTTCTGCCCCTCCTTGATTACCCCTCCTTTTTGAACAGTCCAAGACTAGTGTCTACTATAGAGCTGCATTCACCCTACACACGAGAAACAATTGATATTCGCCCAAGATGGTTGCACAGAACCTCCCCGCGATGAAGTCGTCGCCCAAGTTTATCTTCTTCACCGACTTTGACGGAACCATCACGCTGCGGGACAGTAAGTGATTCTTCTTCCGCCACATATCCAAAGATGAGATTGACTCCCACCTTTATCAAATCAATGGCATTTTCGCACCTGTTCAAGACCCAGACTGACCATGACAGGCAATGACTACCTCGTACGCCACCCGGCCTTGTATATATATATCATACACGATTCAACCTACTGACCGCCCACAGACTGACAACGTCGGCTTTGGCTACGAAAAGCGCCGCCAAGGCAACCGCGACGTGCTGGAAGAAAAGGACTCCTTCCGCGAGTCCTTCCGCAAAATGATGGACAGCGTGAGCCTCCCCTACGACCAATGCATCGACCTCCTCGTCAAGAACATCAAGCTCGACCCCGGCTTCAACGCATTCTTCCAATGGGCGCTGACGCAAAACATCCCCGTCGTCGTGCTGTCCTCCGGCATGACGCCCATCATCCGCGCCATCCTCGCGAACCTGGTCGGCCCGGACGCGGACAAGATTGATGTTGTGTGCAACGAGGTGCGGCCGCGTCAGGGGCACAAGTCGATCAATGAAGAGGGCGGATGGGAGATTGTGTTCCATGATGACTCGCATTTTGGGCATGATAAGAGTTTGACTATCAAGCCTTATGCGCAGCTGCCGGAGGGGCAGCGGCCGACGCTGTTCTATGCAGGCGATGGCGTGAGTGATTTGAGTGCTGCGAAGGAGACGGATCTGTTGTTCGCGAAGAAGGGGCATGATTTGGTTGACTATTGCGTGAAGGAGGATGTGCCATTCACGACGTTTGAGGATTGGACGAGTATTCATGAGACTGTCAAGGAGATTGTGTAAGTCTTGACTGAAGCAGAGAGTTGTCGTGAGTATGCTAACATTGTTGATGCAGTGGCGGAAAGAGGACGGTGCAGGACGCCGCGAAGGAAGGATATGAGCTGTACAAGGCTGGCAAGGCCAAATAGATACTTTGACGAGTGCTTGGGATTGTGCTCACGGAATCATAGACGCAGGACGCATGAGTGGGCATAGAGTGGTTGCTTCGATAGATTTCCCACATAAACCAATAGAGAACTGCTTGTTCCATTCCATGGGCTACAATGGTGCATATGCCACTCGAATGAATGAATGAAACCTCCTTTTGTCTATTACCTATAAGCAATTATACTAGCCATATGTATTCACAAATCTTGTCAATATGGCGGATAGCCACTTGCCATATAGTTCGCATGCCAACCACCTTTTCGGAACAAAGTCGTACTTGTTGGTCCGGGTGGATCTTCTGGAGGAGGTCGAGTCGGTGTACCGGTGTCGTTCCAATAGGTGTCCTCACCCCTGAATCGGCCAAGCTGCTCCTTATTCTGACAATTTGGCATCATGTAGTCCTGATACGTGCCCATAGGCCAGATTGGTAGGACACAGACCTCATCGACCTTGCAGCCACGGCATCGCTTGAAGGTCGACCAGTCCAGCCACTTCTCCAGCTCTTTGAACTGGGTTAAAGCTGAGATTGCGTCCGTTGCGTTCCGGGCATCGGAGAAGGTCTTGCAGATAGTGGATGCTACATGACGCACGGACTGGGCGGCAGCGGACAGGTTCTTGCCTGAAGTGACAGGGTACAAGTCTTGAGGCCAGAACTGCGCCGTGCAAGCTTCCACTTCGTGGTCTGGACTAGGATCGTCGATGTTGACGAAGGGTTTCATTACCGCGTCAACGAGACTAAGGATCTCGTCCTTGTTCGCCATCAGTCCAGATGCAAGGTATTGTATGTTATCATTGTACCGGCTTACAAGCATGTCAGCAATTCCCTGCCAGTCGTAGATTTCTCCGTCATCGTCCTTTGCTATAGCAGTGATGGCGTCTCTGGCGCTTGACAGTGATGTGGACTTGTTGTTGACTCTGGGAAGTCCCTGCTCATTGAAGTACAACAGATCGCCATAGTTGTACAGACTAACCATGTGATCGTAGTCTAAGATCACACGATGGTTTCCAATACCGTCATACCTCGCCGCAACAGCTTTCATGTAAACCATCATCTGCTCATGATTATGGCCTGGTGGCGGAGCATCTGAGCTGTTTCCGCGAAAAGTCACCGTGTTGATGCTCACGAGATCGAGATGGTGAGCAAAGGAACAAAGAATGATTTCAAACCCCATCTCCATCCTCAAAATGCCATGTATTTTGCCATCCCAAGCGGTGTTGGCTACCGCGCACATCTCCGAAGCCCGCTCAAGTTCGCCCATAGGCCCAGCGCCCCTGCGAAGACTGCGAAACAAAGGAGGCGTCTCCGAATTTCCGCCTGGGTAGTATCGCTTACTGGGATCCCGGATGACCAGATCCTGAGTATCAAGTGTGCCTTTGGTTGACTTTGCGGCTGATTGGCCATCCACATATATGAGGCGAAGTGGATGCTTGGTGCGGTAAGTGTGTAGATAGCCCTTATCTGAGGGCGGCCGAGGTTCTTCATCGCCATCATGATTACCATCACCATCTTCATCATTGTCCCCGTCATCGTCGTCATTGTCATCGTCATCGTCGTCCGAGGATTGGAAGGAATGCTGGTTCCCAAAAGTTCTTCCTGTGGCTCTTTTTGGCCTCGGAAATGGCGGCTTGGCTGGGTGGCCCGGATCAGGTGGAGGTGGCTTGCCTGGGCGGTGTTGCATAGGAGGACGTGCAAAGCCGAGAGCGTGCTCGGGCTCGAATGCTAGCCATTCGGTGCTGTTGATGCGATAAGGATTCGCAGTGCCGTGATAGAACTCGGTGCCTTCTGGAATATGAGCGAGGAAAAAAGTCATGCCGTTATGATGTAGCGACGCTCCGAATTGGCGCATGCTATCTACGACTGAATTGAATATGTGATTGGCGTTACTAGCATTGAAATGTGTATGCTCATCGGGGCTATAGACAGGATCATGGGCTACGACCATTGTAAGCACCAACGCCAGCCGGAAAGCATCGCGCCACCTCATGATTACTTTTTTTTACACAATGAGAATAAAACGAACAGGAGGGATCAGAACCGTGAAAAATACTTATCGTGGAGAGGCATAGTGTTTTGTGATAAGGGTTGGGGACTATACTACGCGGCTCATGCGATGGTCTGATCAATGTCTCGGTCCGTCATCGGAGACCACGCGTCCCATGAGGCGGTCGCTATGTAGCCAGGAACGCCATGGAAGTCAAAAGATGTATGGTGCAGTGAAAGCTCCCCGGGTGCGTGATCTCCCAAACGATTGCTTGACTGTGGTCCGCCAGCCTGGCACAGGGCAAATGCTGAAGACAAAGTGTTGGTAGCACAAGAAGTGCAAGGCGAGCAACCCGACGTCATGTCACGTGGTTGGAGTTTCGTTAAGAGATCCGCCTCGGCATCATCCCCCATTGAAACTCACTCTTTTTAATTCAAGGAGCTCAAATCATCCGTTCTGAGCATTTACATCCCAAAGCAATGCTGTTCCGCTACAGTCCGACTTGGCGTCTCGCCACCACATACAGCAGATCGTACAGCTCGACGGCACCAAAGGAGGCCCGGAATCGGATTTTTAACACGTAAAACCCCCTACGACGAGCATCATTGCCATACTTCCGCTGATGAGCGCCTAGTGTTCGCCACGAGAACGAGTTTGAGGATCTGAATTTGCTTTCTGCATCGTCGCGAGTACCGTTGATTACTCTCTGGGGAGCGTCCTGGTGTCCATCATGCAAGATTATCACCCCGCTGGTTCGTGATCTGATCGAGAGTGGCATTGGGCAAGACCACGGCGGAGTCTCTTTCGCTGAGATTCAATTGGACTCCCCTACTCTCGGACCTTTGGCCATGCGTTACACAGTCAGTAGTGGTTGTACTGTATCATTCCAGCAACTGATATCATCTCCCAGGTAAATTCCTTGCCGACATTACTGGCTTTTGACAGGCAAGAAGCCCAGCTGGAAACTCGCGTGACTAACGTGGATGATATGAAAAACGAAGCTTTCTTGATCAGATGGATCGAAACAGAGGCAAAACGCCACGGTGCAGGAGGTGCTGGTGGGGGTCTATTTGGCATGTTCGGCCGATAGCACCGATTGTGTCTGGACCTACCGGCGGATCATCTCACAGACGACGACCTGCAACGATTGCGGAAGCCCAAGCATCATGCTGAAACATCAAGGCCTGGTTCCCGGAAAAAGGACTCCGAATCTCAGTGACTTTTGGTGTATCATTCTATATCTGCCAATCTCAAATACGACAACTCAAATTCTTCCTCAACAAGCTCTCCTTCGTTGCACGACAACCAAGATGGCGTCATCACAGTGGGACCTGGTGCGTAGAGCTCATGCTTCACTCCTGCCGCCCGATTCTGGCACACGTGGCAATAACTGTTCCGTTGCCTCTGCCAATCCCCACATTACCGCCAGCGGCCCAAGCAGGAGTCTAGTCCTCTAAGAAAAACTATCTGCATCCGGAGCTGCACCGCCATCAACCTGAAGAGAACCATCCGCGCCCTGAGTAGGACCCACTCGCGTCCAATGGTCTCTGACGCTACTCCAAGCAATGCCATTGTTCACAGCCTGATTTCTATCGCCGCTGTTGTTGGGGCCGATGTCATTTGCTGTCTGCCCAAGCGGCCAGTCCGATCTCCACATGATATCATAAGCGCCCTGGTCCACGCTGATAAGATGATTTGGGCACATATGCGGCACTACAAATTGTGCGATGTTGGGAGGGTGGCACCGTACATTTGATTGTTGCCAGAAGGCACACTGCTCGAAGGTGTGCTTGGATGTGCACCCGCAGCTGTAGAGAGACTCATTGTGGTTGCACATGGTAGCGGTCTTGATTGCCTATGGTAGTAGATGGTCGCGCAGATCCGAGAGTTTTCGCGGACCTGAGAGGGCTGTCGTGGGTCTGAGACGGATTTTGACGTCGTGAAAAAGTTCCTGTAGGTGTGCAATGACCGTTGTATGGTTGTTGAGGGTACTAGAAGACTGTGAAAGACTTGGAGACTTTTGATCGCTCTGAGACTGGAGAATCTGCATGAGACTGGAGAAACTGCAATGGATGTTGAAGAACTATGATAGCTGGATGCGAAGAAGCTGTTGCAAATGGTCGAACTTAAGTGTACAGCGCGCGACCAGTCAATTAGCAACACGCTATCACCGACAGAGCGACAATGCATTTCATATGCTCTGATACGCAAGCCCGAACCGCAGTGACGGTCCCATGCTGGCAAGCATGTTCAGTTCTGGCACGGACACCCGTGCGCCACCAGCGTATACATGATTTCACTCCAAGGTGTAGTTGTTGTTTGTTGCTGGCAAGCCGGGCCAATGTTGGCTCGAAATTCTAAACGATGTTTAAGGCGCGGACTTCGATGCACTGGGATCGATCGTTTGCAAGTGTGCTCGAATGATACGATTCGCCTCTCACTACCACCCAATACGATCGATGAATATATTCCATAGTAGTGTCATAGCGGGGCCTGATTAATCTTGACACTGCCATAGCGCATGTCCACTCCGCAGGACCGAGCCCGCGATTGTTGATCGCGTCACAAGGGAAATGGTCTCGTCTTGCATGAATTGGCTTCTTTCTGCCATTTGCCAGTCTTGCGACTAGACTGTACAAAATACACCCGCCTGTATGCTGCTAGCCGATGGGCTTGCTTCTCCGATTCGCGAGTACCGATAGGCCAGGACTGCGTGCAGCTTCACCTGGCGTCCGATCATTTGGGAAATGAAAGAGCGTGCGAGAAGGTTTGCCACTTTGAAAGTCAATCACTTCTGTGCTTGAAATCTCTGGTCGAGAATGTACAAATAGCCATGCGTTTGGCAAGTTACTGTAAGCGGTATGCTACTCGCAAATAGGGTTCACCTCAAGGCCGTCATGTCATAGCCCAGGAAAGTGGCCAGTCGACGCTTGTAGATCCAGATGGTCATTCCTTGTGTTGGTTTGCACGCTTCGGAATGCAATCTTGTTGAGACATTCCTCGTCCCTTCTTTGGGCCATGGACTGGAATTTTAAGTCTACAAATCCATAGCAATCACTCCTCAGACATGAATCAGATGTCTTGAACGCTTCCTCAGCAAGGAGCCTCAGTGCGCACAAATACTCAATATTGGTGCCGACCTCACCAGAAACGGTATCCTTGATGAATGTATCGAATACCGCGTGCGATATCTTCATAATTGTCAGTTCAATGGTTACCATCGCTAGCCGCATTCATGTTGAATCTAAACATTCCATCGCCGCATGCAGCCCAATCCATCGACTGGATATAGCAAAAAAGATCCACAAGCAATGCAAATCAAAGTCACAGCTAAGATGAATTGTGGTCTGAGCAATTCAAGCAACTCAAACAAGCCCGGAATGGCTTACTTGCCATTGTTTCATACACATTATTCTCCCATAACTCGGATTGGCTTGCTTGCCGACCACTTCGATTTGACTTGCGTGAATCCGGCAAAATCGTTGAACAGTCTTGCATATAGCCCGAAACGACAATCCTCGATTCCACTTGGCTCAAGATCATGCGCAAATATGGCTTTAATGCCCTGGCAGTACGGATGCGGGATGTGACCCTTCCTACGGTTGAGAATCATTGTTCTTTGAGTGCTATATTAGACGCGACGACATATCTTCAACTCTTAGAATATCAAGTCAATTAGACCCACAGACAGGAGTAAGAGTCTTTCGACCATCCAGCGCTACCATTCCACTTCCAATCACTTGTTTTGATCAAATTTGACTTGATCGTATCGCACGATGAACGACTTTGAAGTACTTGATCGGGACATCTTCCCCGACGATGCAGGAGGCTACCAAGCCTTCTTCCGCATCTTGATGGAGGATGCATCAATCAAATATCTCAACGTCCAAGGTGGACTTTACACATATGCAGTGCTCAGCGATGATTTGGCATTTGAGGATTCCTTACCACTTTTGTCTTTGGGAGAATGGAGTACGGCCTACCTCGGCCGCAATGACAACGGCTACCCAAATATCGTTTATACAGAACAGAGCACTCCTGGTATCACAAACAACTGGCACCACAGATCCCTAGGCTATTCTGATTTCGAGAGGGGTAGGATACTATCTCGTGGGGTCTATGAAGCCAGCACTCAAATCTTCGGCTTCCAGACGAATTTCATCGCAAAGTACGCGCCATACAATTTTATGGTTGAGAACATCCAGCGTGAGAACGATGCCTATGAGTGGATTCAAGGTCACGACATCGGTCCAGAGTTCTTGGGATATATCGTAGAGCAAGGCAGAGTGATCGGCTTCATGGTAGAACAGATTACCAATGCTCGACACGCAGGCCCCGACGATCTTAGCGCCTGCCGGGAAGCACTCATCAGATTGCATGATCTTGGGATCAAGAAGTTTGACATCAACAGACACAACTTCTTGATCGACGAGAACGGCAGAGCTATTCTGATTGACTTCGATGGTGCGATTAAGTGTACCGACCGTGCGGAGCTGAATGCAGAGCTGGAACAGCTGGAGGAGAGGCTAAACGACACTTCAGATGTAGGAGCCCCGTATGGACTCACGACGGAGACGGGCGGCAGCATCAACAATCTGGCTGTCTCCGTGTCCAGCCAGACTGACGGAATTTGGCAAGGGGGTGTAGGAGCTGGTGGTGGTGGCGGAGTATCGGGAACCCCCGGTGGTAGCCCTCCTTCCAACCCCGGCTCACGTCCTGGCAACAGCTCTTCTTCCAGCAACAGCTCTCTTAAGAGAAAGCGAGATGACGAAGAAGAAGAGAATGATCATGGGGGCCAGGATGAAGAGGATGAGCCTAGTGAGCAGGAAGAAGAAGAAGAAGAAGAAGAAGAAGAAGAAGAAGAAGAAGAAGAAGAAGAAGAAGAAGAAGAAGAAGAAGAAGAAGAAGAAGAAGAAGAAGA